>JAVJIX010000009.1:4500000-4932500 GCA_036785185.1 Paratrypauchen microcephalus
AGACAGACGCCACAGAACAAAGATTTGCGCTGCGTGAGCAGAGTTTTTGCCTATAAATCGATAGTTTGTATTACTTGCTATCGTTTTATTAGATAGACATTAACAAGTAGAACTCTCGTTAACCTTGCTCGTTACGCTGGATTACAAAACACAACAGTATCAGCAGAACGTCGACTGGGAGTTATGCAACATTATGTTGGCTTTTCGGCGTGAATATACTACCGGGGACACGGCCGAAGGGAAAGATTTTTCTCACGATCCCCATACCATCACCAAAGTGCAGCTAACAACAAAACTGTAGGCAGTAAGGAACAAACACAAATACAAATACAAACATGCCTTTGACTCTGGGCGTCGCACTGTTTGTAAAAGATACAGTTTCATTCAATAAAAAAAAGACAAAAAAATTGTTGCTCTTTTTCTTTATTTACAGCACACAACACACTCAAATTGGTATGGGCTCCTCATTCTCCACTATCTGCCTTTTCATTGACGGGATTTTTCCAGTTTTAAAATACGTATTTAGCTTTGAATTGGCAAACACTCGTGTATCGTGCGTACTGCGCACCTTCTGGTCACTGATTACGGCAGCGCGACGTCATCATTTTCTCACCTGCCGCGCTTTTTTGCCGCCCACATGCCAACGCGACGGGGGGCGTTCTCCGACTTCTCCACTCTGGAACCCGTTTTTGAAAAACTCCGTTCTCGCCCCCCAAAACGCCGGCGCCGTCTGGACGGCAGGCCCAAACACACACAAACTTCTCCGTTTCCTCCAAAAAACTTTGTCGTGGGGACAGGGCCTGAGCCTTCTCGCAACAGGCCCCAAAATGTCTATTGATGGCCCTGCAAACAACACCTTTACCACTTGAGGCAAATATGACTGACTTAATATAGACTGTGTGTGACAGATCGTCATAGTGGATCCAGTTGGCCACCGCTCCCCAGTCTGCCAATCACTCCACTCCAAACAAGTGCCCCACACAGACATTCTTTCCTTCTTCTGTCAAAATATGTCAGATTGTCAAGCATGACAAAAATACTCCAACTTTTATTTGGCTGGCTATTAAGAGACTTGTACTTTGAGAAAGGAAAAAAAAATCCTTTAAGACTAAAAACCACCTTGTGCCCAATATTTTTGTCCTTTGCCTTAATTTGTCAAACACACTTTTCTTATTATCACTTGAAATGTTTACTCTGTACCATCTGAAATGCCAAGAGAAGCATTTTTACCTCCAGCCTAATTCATGATAACAAAAATCCCATCTGACAAAGGCCTTGTTGAGTGACAAGTGACAGCTGATGTGGCTCAAATCCCAGGCCAACTACTTGTTCAGTTGTCTGCGTCTGAGAGATACGACCTGAATACCAAACAGGCTGGAAAGATCAGAATGGGCTCACTCTGCTGCCGGACGAGGAGGTGTGTGTGTGCTTGTCCATGTTAATGCGAGTGAAAGCAGTCATCTGTGCATTTTTGGTACCAACAGAAGAGCAGGTTAAGAGTCCTAATATTATACATGTAGAAGACACATAAACACTACAAGTTTAAAGGGGCTATACCTCATTATTGCCCATTGTTTTGCTCCTGCACACTATTGGGAAAGCAGCTCTCTATTGCAGCCAGACCCTTTTAGAGTTCTGAGAGATGTCTTCCAAATTTGAGAGACATGTGCGGCTGAGGCTGAGGCTGAATGTGCAGTTCAACACCATTCTGCATTTGAACAAAATGTACGAGGGTCTGCCTGGTCAGGCAAATGCTAAACACAAATGTCTATCTACCAAATCTGGAAACAAAATGTGTTTGTGTCTACAAATGCACTGAAAAGCTCAAATGTATTTTCAGTTCTTGTTCATTTTTTCCAGTCAAAACGATTATACTCTTTTTTTGTTGTTTTCTTTTTTTACTATCTCCCTAAATACTACACACTCTCACAAAAGTCCAGAGATCACAATATGAATAGACGTTAGAGACAGATACAGAAGCACTAGAAACACAATGTAAAAGAGTTCTGTAGTGAAAACATGTCTGAATCAGGTTTTCATTCAGATACTTTTATTAATCTCATTCAGAGATTAATAATTGTGATTTTTTTTGTGACTTAAATGAGAACACACATCTCACTCTCAAACCAACAGAAACAGTGTGATACTGGTCCCACAGGTCTCTGACGACATGTCTAAAAGTGTTTAGTGTTTAGATGATGGTTGGAGAAGTTTATAAATCTGACTGGATTTGTATTTTAACTACAAAGTCTCCTTTTTATAAGACAGTTCTGTTCACAAAGTATACTTTTTCTAATTTGTTTTGTATCTTGTGTGGATTTTTGCAGTTTTGCAAAGTGTACAAAAGATTTAAGTATAATGGCATTACTAATGCAACAGGACTTCTTATTTTACTGTGAGTCAGAGCAGCTGTGACAGATCAGATTCTGCTCTCATCTCATTCAAGAAATCTGTTTTTTCCCCTTTGTTTTGGGAAGTAAAAGAGACCAAGACAAGGAATTAGAATCAGCAATTGTCTAAAAAGAGAGTGACTGTAAAGGTGACCAATCAGAAGCAGCATTAGGCGGGCGTAAAAACTTTCCTGGCATTTTATTGGCTTTGGCTCAACACGCAGTCTACCCCAGACTTTCCAAGAGGAAATATGCTGCATATGAGTGGATTTTGTGGAAACACATCAATATTTGGTGTGATGGGAATACAAGCAGACAACTACAGTGCGAGTGACACGTGTATGGAGTTCACATATCACAAAAAAGATGTAAGCCAAGTGAAGAGGATATAGCCATCTATTTACACTATTTATCTGTGTAGTGTAGTTAATTAAATATCTATTTGACGGCTTTGGTGATAATAAGGCTGAATATAGGTTGTTTTTATATTATACATATACATACAGCTGCAGAGGTGTTTTTGAGGAGTTTTCTTTGTTTTTGTTTTTTTACTAGTTATCTGATTTTCACTTACTTTCATCACCCAGTAACACAATGACTTTGGTGGAGAACAGGTAACTTTAACTCATTACTCTTTTGAAGGAGCTTGCCCAACCTTGCCTTGTTAGATGTGCCTTCTGAAACAAGCAATTTTCTGACATGAGGTGGCACCAAAAACAAATTAACTGCAATGACCTCTTAAGCCAGTTAAGCCTTGGCAACACGATAAGGCGTGCTGCTTGACATGCTGTACAAATGTAAACAATAAAATGCAGAGCTGCAGTCACAACACAAGGTGAACCAGTGAAGGGCGTCACATGTTTTTTTTGTCACCTGTCCTGGACTCCGAGAAACCAGCTGATGGGGTTATCACATGTTCATCAAGCGGAGTAGGGCTGGAGCGGAGCAGAGGTGGAGGAGCTCACCGTGTCCTGGGTGCTTATGTGCGTTCTGTGACATGTACAGAGTTTTGAAGTCTAGCTTGGCACACAATACAAGTTTCAGACCTTGGCATTGCTCACTTGCTTGTGTTTGTGCGGCCCAGAGTACATGAACTAATGTTGTCTGACTTTGACGGGACACATCTCGACAGACTGTGTTTCTAGGTTTGTGGTTGAGTCATGATTTTTCAAGTCCAAGTCACGCTCCAGTTTGTATTTTTGGCTAAAGTTGTCACCGGTAAAGGACAAGTCACTTTATACTAGTCCGAGTCAAGTTTTCAGGTCTCCCAGGGCAAATCCAGGTCCTCACTTTTCAGAATCAGAATCGAGATCCGAATTTATTTGTCATTTCAGTATAAAAATTACACAGAAACAAAATGCTGTACTCAGGGCCAGGTTATCTGCAGCATAAAAAACACTACAATAAATAGTTTAAAATAGTATATGTGCCCGGCCATGAAAAAAAAACAACAACAGACAAGTCATCCCGGAGGCGTTTTGAGTTATTCACAGATTCTGAAAGTGTAGATTCTAAGCTTTCCAATGACGCTTTACATATCTGAGAACATTTGAAGACTTTGTGGCCATTTGAAAGTATGCACATTCTGAAAATGACGAGCTGAGAAAAGCTTCTCTAAACATTCTCTAGTCCAGGCCTTCAGCGCTCATTTGCATGACATTAAGCTAAGCCCTCCCCCATCACTGACATCACTGTGGTGTGGTGTTTCAGGGCAGGTCAGAATTAGAAGGTACTTTGTTAAAATGGAAATTCTTTTATAACAAAAACTCCATATAATCATTCAATAATTCAATAACACAGGATAAGTTAAAAATCACCTGTATTGTCAATTTAATAGAATACAAAATAGTATAGGACACACACACACCTTAGTCGTGTTTTAGTCCTGGTTTAGCCCTGGTTTTGTCCCGTTTTAGTCCCGGTTTAGTCCTGTACACACACGTACACACAGATACACACACGCTAATGTTGACACAAGCCGCTGCTTTCACCTAATATCTCTATTTCATGCAGAAATAATCTGATAATAATATGACTCACCCTGTATTGCGGTGCTGTCCGATAATTCGCGTATCTCCACATGTGTATGCATATCGCGTATATCCATGGTCTTTCGGCAGCTAAATTCTCCGACCGCACTCTGTACATGAGCTCCGAAGAAACGTATGTGTCCCGAACTCGTCATGTGTCCAAGTAGTACAGTCCATTTTCACTGTCCTTATTCTCTTGAAATGCCGCGTACATATTCACGAGCTCCTCACAGCTGATAGGCAAACAGGCAAAAACACAACGGTGCTACTCGGAACATGACTGGCACGAGCGCGAGTGTGGGTAATTGTGGTGATTTATACATGCCCCGTTTCTATCCGAAAAACAAGGTAATTTCACAGACAAAATGTATGGTTTTAAAGCAGGCATGGGCAAACTACGGCCCGGGGGCCATATGCGGCCCGTTAAGCTTCTTAATCCGGCCCGCCGAACTTGAAGAAATTATATTAATAAACCTTGTTAATGTTTTTAAGTTTTAATTTCCCTGCAATTCTGGCGTTTTCCAATAGCTGACGCACTACATACATTGACCTTTGTTGAGGTGCGGCATTTTGCTTTACTCTTTAACCCCTCAGCCTCCTGTAAAGATGAGCGGAGCTAAGAAAAGAAAAGTGAACAGAGAATATCGAGTGTTTAATAAGGAGTGGACAAGTAAATATTTTTTCACCGAATATTTATCAGCTGTTGTATGCCTGATATGCCAAGAGACTGTAGCGGTTTTTAAAGAATATAATATCAGCCGTCACTTTGCCACAAAACAGAACGAAAGAACCTGAAGGAGAACAGAACTTTCAGTGCTTTAAAATAGTAACTGTTAGTAATTTTAAAAAAGCCGTATTTTATTAATTCAATTTTCTGTGTTTTAAGAGTAATTTAAATAAACAGCTAAATACCGTGGAACTTGAAAGATGGACATTTTGTTGTAATGCTTTTGTTCATTTTTAATTGAAATAAAGCACATGTTTTCTACATATCCCATGTTATTTTTAGTGTTTTTACCAAAACACTAAATCCAGTTGCTCCTGGTCCGGCCCTTCTGCTAAATTTTAGAATCCTTTGTGGCTCACGAGTCAAAAAGATTGCCCACCCCTGTTTTAAAGCAACTAATGCTGTTATCTGAAAAAAGAGTGGCTTCTTCATGAGCTCAACTATAATAATAATAATAATACATTTTATTTGTTAGGCGCCTTTCAAGGCTCTCAAGGTCGCCGTACATCAAGATATTAAATACATTAATTAAATAATACAGTACATAATAAAACAAGATAAAACAAAATAAAAACAGTGTAAAAATACATTAAAAAAAAAACAGATACAGATTAAAAGACAGTGCAGTTATGGTCAGAGTGGTCAGAGTGAGAAGGCCTGAGTTCTGAGTTTAGATTTGAAATGTGAGAGTGAGTGTGTGTCGCGGAGAGCATGGGGGAGGGAGTTCCAGAGCTGAGGGAGCAGAGCGGCTGAAGGCTCTGCTTCCCATTGTGACGAGATGGGCAGGAGGGACAGTGAGGTGCAGGGAGGAAGAGGAGCGGAGGGAGCGGGCGGGTGTGGAGATGTGGATGAGGTTAGACAGGTATGGAGGGGCGAGGTTGTGGATGGCTTTGTAAGTGAGGAGTATGACTAGCACATTCTACAAAAAAACAAAAATCACAAATTTTGAAAACAACAACAACAACAACAACAACAACAAAAACTTTTTTTTTTTTGGTTTCACGAATGCCGACTTGTAGTGGGTTTTGTCATGGCGGGTCACATATATCAAGTGCAGTCTTTAAAACAACCCCATCCATCCCCATTTTTGAGTTCAAGTTGAGTCATCGCCTAATCATCATCATTTCAAACCGGGTCCGAGTCACAATTTCAGACCAACTAAACAGAGACTTCTCATTATTTAACAAGTTGTACTCACTCATAAGGCCCGACTGTGAATTTTCAGATTTTAAATTCACAATAATTTAATAATTACTTAAAAACATGTTTATAAAAGTAGATATAGGTAGGCAGATAAGAATTTGAGAGGTGTACTTTGTCAAGCCTGAATCCAATTCCTTTGTCCACAAGCATCAGACCTCTTGCCTGAAGTCAAGTCCCAAGCCCTCAGTCATAGGGCTATGAAACTGAAATTCTTATTATTTTTGTAGAATCATAGTATATTGTTATATCAGTTCTAAATAAGTGGTTAGGCCTACTTATGAACTTGAACGTATGAACTTGGTATGCATAAATGTACTAAGTAGAGCATGATAAATAACTTTTCACTTCTTTAGAGATACTTTTTAACATTACATGCACTGGGAACACTTTGAATGGCAATCTCAATGATTATTATACTAACAAGATGGATTTCTGTGTCTTGAGAATTTGACAAAAACCCAGGCGTTTATGTTGTCAGCCACCACAGATGCCCAGCAGCCCGACTAGACGTTTGAGTGAGCTGTGAATGGACACAAGGGGGTATATAGGAAGAAGAGATGAAAGAAGACAGCGATGGATGCCCACATGGGAGAAATACGGAAATGTGGAGACAGAGGAAGAGACAATAGCCAGGAGGGAGTGGTGCAGTGATGGTGGTGTGTACTCTGGGACCTGCATCAGTCTGTGATGTACAATGAATCACACACACACATACAGTACTACACTATAGAGTCACCTTGGCATTCTAAGCCTTTTTCTCCAAGGTCTACTTCTCTTTTTATGAGGCGTTACAGGACGGTGACATAAGCTGCTACAACCTACCTAACTGAGGAAATAAAGGACGCAAGAGTGATATCTAAAACACATAAGCCAATATATCATAATTACTACAATCTAGTGACACTGAGATAAATCATATACATTTTATTATTGTTTTTAATACTGTGTATGATTCATTGAGGACAACTTGATTTAAGTCTTTGGGACATGCAAGGGCAATCACACTTACTAACCTTTACCACTTTTTGTATACTTCTTTACAATATTTCCCTGTCAATTGTGAGACACGGTTAATGTTTTACTTTCCCTTTTCAATAATCAGAAATAATTAGAATTTAAGCATTTTAAGTAGATTGCAAATGATGCCAGTGGACTAAGATCTCTAGCAGCATTGTGAAATTATTAAGATAATGCTGTATTTCCCTTAGAATAGTCTACACACACACACATGTACAGACACAAACATTTGAGCGAGTAGCTGCAATCGGCACACTTTACATAGATTTATATGTTTCATCTGACCTTTACATGTTCAGTTAACCTGCAGTAATCCTAGAAGACTGATAGAGACACTCCCAGGCCACTGCTCTTACTCTGCAAATGAGGGGGATTACTACAGTTGTCTCTGTGTGTTTGCTCATATTCACTCTGCCCCATGACTCAGCAGAAGAAAGCAAATAAATCATCCGCAACATGCTCCTTGCTCTTACATGGAAGTATCCAGTTGGCGAAGAGACAGGCACGAAGGGACAGAATTAACCACAAAACATTGAACTAATTTCAGATAAAAGGTCACATTGAAATTTATGGACGAAGAGGCGTAAATATGACCATATCACACCTGTTCTCCAGTCACTTCATTGGTTGCCCATCCACTACCATATCCACTATAACCTTTATCTCCTCACATAATCAGCGTGTCCCTGGAACAGCCCCGGCCTACCTCAGGGAGCTCCTCACCCTGCACACCACCTGCAGACATCTCCGGTCCACCTCCACCTACTGCCTTCACCAGTCTCGGACCAAACTCTCCACAGTGGGAGATAGAGCTTTTCAGGCAGATGCCCCTCGCTTGTGGAATGCCCTCCCAGAGTTCCTGAGGGCTCCCCAGACTGTTCAGGCCTTTAAAGGTCCTATGGCATGAAATTTTCACTTTCTGAGGTTTTTGAACGTTATTGTGAGCTCCCCTACCCTGTTTAGGCCCCCCCAATGGCTAAAAGTTGCGAAATGTCTAAACTGAGCATTTGCGATCCTTTTCTGCGTTTGAAAAAAACACAGCTCAAATGGGCGATTCTGGACAAGGCACCTTATTGACGTCAGATCGAAAAAAGAAATGCAAATTCAGTTCCACCACCGTCTGGATCTCCACCTCCTGTCTCTGGAAATCACGCCCAGAGAGTTTGGACTGCGGAGGAGCTACGCAATGCGAAATGCGTTTTTTTATTTGCCTGGAGGCACGTGCGAGTGTTTCTAGACTCGGAAGTCCTTTACCCAACCCTCTGGACCTCTGAAACAGCAGTGGTTTAATTTTATTTTCTGTGAAAATGTGTTTTTTTTTCATTGAAAAGGCTCTCCTTTCCTCCTTCGCGCTTACACACTCGGAAGTGGGGACAAGCACAGCGCACCGCTAAAACAAGGAACCAGCGGCGCATTTCCCCCCCCCACTCCTCTAACCAATCTGTGTCCTTCTCATTTGCATTCAAGCAACAAGGCCCAGAATGAGTTGTTCAGACAGAGAGATTATGACTCTGACTCTGTACATGTGTCTTTCTCATGCACTAAGTGTTGATTTTGAAGAAGGATTTTACAGTATTAGGGAACCATTAAGGAGCCATATAAAAGCATCAAGAAGTACCATGTCATGGGATCTTTAAAAAAGGTCTAATTGTGTTTTATGTAAATTATCTGCTAGCACTTTGAGATGTGCAATACAAATAAAATGCATTATTATTATTATTATTATTATTATTATTATTATTATTATTATTATTATTATTATTATAATAATAATAATAATAATAATAATAATTATTATTATTATTATTATTATTATTATTATACTTCTATGTAATCATATTGAGAGGTGAGTAAGTGGGTTATCCCTCGTGTAGGCATAAATTATGAAGTCAGAATTTTCAATTTGGATCAAAGTAACAATCCCACATAGGGTGTATTAAAATAAGTTATCCATAAGTTATCCATATTTTCAAAGCTTCTAATATCTACCATCAACAATATATTAATTATTTAATACCAAGCAATGGCCTTTAGTTTGTCCTTTATATTTTGTCTCACCTCACAAGATTTTAGTCAGTATCTGTCATTTATCCACTATGGCCACTACAGATTCACACCTCTTTCAAAAATTCCCCATTTTGATCAAAAGTAAAATAAATATGTTGGCAGTAGGTGTCAAAATAGAAGCTCTGTGCTCTTACTCTCTGTCTGAAAAGGTAAGAAATTGGACTGCAAACTTGCGTGCTGTGCTATGTGAAAGGGGAGTCTTTTTATCATCTCCCTGACAAATGAAATCCCTGCTTTCCACTTCTCTCCTTAGAATATGTGGCATGCCCTGTGCTCTGCTCTTCTCAGTGAAACTAGATTGGTTGAAATGTTAGGGACATCACTGGTCACTCAGGTGCATGTTCTCACTATTGGGGTGAGATGTCACTTGCCAAACTATTACTTCTTTTCAGAGATCTAAAGCGTTTGAGCACACACGCTTTTATATTAAAGAGAAAGATTGCCAAAAAACACCAGATTCCCTTTCCATAAACACTTCTTACAGTTCTTTGACAAAGATGTCACATTAGTATTAGCCTGACTGACCATAACTATGATGATGCCAGAACTACAGTAATGAATTATTGCTGTATTCTGGGAGCTGAGTTTATGAACTGATATAAACCACACATCAAATACCAAATATTTTGTTTTGTACTTAGGCTTAGACAAACTTTATTGATATAAAGGAGAATTATTTGGACACAGTATCTCAGACATCAAAATGTATTATACTAACAAAGAGCAAAAAATGGGCATAATGCATTCAAAAGAAGTAGCAAAAATAACAAGAGGCATGTTTCAAATAAGGCATACTTATATAAATCTATATACAAGTAAAAATTAAATCTAGAAATATAGTAATACAAATATATCACCTATACAAGAAGTTGCAAGGAGAAACAGTGCAAAGATGAAATAGTGATTGACAGGACATTGGGTTAACAGTTACATAAGGGTGAGTTGTTGTATATCTGTAGGGAGTATGGTGTGAATGTAGTCCTGTATCTCTCGCTGTTTGAGCGGAGCTATAGGAGCCTGTTGGAGAATGAGCTCTTCTATCTGTTTGTAGTCTGGTGCAGTGCGTGAGCAGGAGTGTCCATGATGAGAGTTTGTCCAGTGTCCTCCTGTCCCTCATACTTGTATTAAATGTCTATACCGCTGCATAATGCATTTAACCCAAGTGAGAGTCTCCATTTGATATTGTTGCTCAGAGCTCCAAAGACAATAACACAAATGTAATAATTGACAAGTGGATGGAGAAAATGGTGGTAACCTGGACACAATAAATCATTGCGATTGGGTAAAGCTGCTTTGTCTCTTGGGGACCTTGGGGCTAAACATTCCTCTTTTCGCGTCACAGTGGCAGTGATTGAGTATAGCTAAGCAGCAAATGATGGAAATCCCCATTAGGCAACAAATACACAATAAATGTCAAGGCATCCAACTACAGAAAGATAAAATAAGACAAAGAATTCCCCAAGACAACTACTGACATATATTTTGTCCATCTTTCTAAATTAACCTTAAAGGAAAAGTAACGTTTTTTTTACAATCTGAGCCTTCTTTCGGCAATAAAACAAGTAGTTTTACTCACCCATAGCAGTTTGATGTAAATTGGAGTGGTATCGCAGAAGTTATGTTGGAGCCGTTCTGTTCTACTAATGATCCCGTATCTGTTAGCATGAGTGCTCGGGGCACTGCTTTGCGGTCTCCAAATAACACAAACTTTAGCACTTTTCAAATCACAGAAGATCGCTGTGTCAGGGTAGACTTTTAGTAGATTCCAAAACGGCCTGAAACCCGATATCGCAACAGAAAAGTAAAGTTCAGAGCGGTGTTACCTTCTTTCGGACTAGCGGTGTTTACAAAACAGCTGAGTTCACGCATGCGCACTGTCCTCTCTGATGACGTCATCAAATGAAACTATAGCTGGATATCGGGTTTCAGGCCATTTTGGAATCCACTAAAAGTCTACCCTGACACAGCGATCTTCTGTGATTTGAAAAGTGCTAAAGTTTGTGTTATTTGGAGAGCGCAAAGTAATGCCCCGAGCATATGATACGAGCACCATGTTAACGGATACGGGATCACTAGTAGAACAGAACGGCACCAACATAATTTCTGCGATACCACTCCAATTGACACCAGACTGCTATGGGTGAGTAAAACTACTTGTTTTATTGCCGAAAGAAGGCTCAGATTGCCGAAAGAAGGCTCAGATTGTAAAAAAAACGTTCCTTTAACTTTACTTTTTTATATTTTATGTTCTATGTATGCATGATTAAAGAGTTCACCACCTGCTTGTGTTGTTGATTGTCTCTTATTATTGCAGACTTAGTCCTAGTTTCTTTATTTTTTTGTTTGCCTTGCTTACACCCGTCCAGATCCGCCCACCAGCTGATCAGCCCCACCTGGCCCACTGCCAATCAGCTTGGCACGATTAAACCCAGAGTCGCCACCAGTCCAATGACCAGTGGGTCCCCTGCTGCAGTGATCTTGTTTATTTTTGTGTTATTTAACCCTTTGATTTTTGTACACCTTTTAGTAATTTTTGTAATAAACCTTACTTCTTTTTGGACACCTCTCCGCGCTCCCATTTTTGGTCCATGCCCGTTTTTTTTCTAGTTACCGTGTCACCCCTTAGACCCTGTGACAGTAATGTTACAGAGTATGGCATTAAAATATTATCTATGGAGACATGCCATCATGTGTAATTACTGGTCAGTAATGCTTGTACAGGGGGTCCTCGGGTTACGACGGTCTCGGGTTATGACGTTTCGTGGTTACGAACGCGCCCTCATTAAAAATATATATATATATATTACGCGTCATTCCGTCTTACGCGGTTTAGCGTGATAAGAGATGTAAACAAACGCGAACGGCGCGCGGCACGGCGGAAGAATACGCTCTGTTGTGGTTGTAGGGCAGAGAAGACAGCCTCGTGTGCGTGCCTAATGTGGGCGGAAGTACCTGATGTGGGCTCTGATCTGCTCTTGTGAAAGCGGCAGTGATAACCAAGCAGCGTAGTGGTCTAATTATTGAGATGGAAAGGTTATTGGTGCTTTGGTTGGAAGATCAAAGGCAAAATCCGACTTACGACGAAATTCGGGTTACGACGGATCAACGTCGTAACCCGAGGACCCCCTGTATTTCAATATATTTCTACGTATTGATACTTTGGAAATAGCATCAAGCTGGTGCTGATGTATACGTATAATATACATATACATGTATTTGTATAGCATGACACCATAGTAGCACCATGCTAACTGATGAAATATGTGTGTATGTTCATCAGTTACCACAGTGACACAATGCACACATTAGCAAAAACTGTCCAAGAAGTTTTTAAATTGTCTGAAAACTCAAGAAAAAACAAAAAACAAAATGGATTTAAACAACACAACATTGCTTGCTGCGTGGACTGATAATTTCACTACTTTTAAGTAAATTTCGGATAGATTTAAGTGTGTATATCTTAAATTTTGGACAACTTTTGCAGTGTATTAGTTTTACGTACTGACGAGCATTTCAGGCTGCAGATCAGCAATAATGGAACACAGTGTGAGAGTGTCGTGAGCAAGACAAAGGGAGCACCCGACGGAAATTGAGAACACAATCAGTGGAAATCAACCCTTTGCAATCTCCCTCCTGAGTTTGTCCGATCCACAGTCCCCATGTTTAGTCAGGGAAAGAAAATTGGTTACTTTCACATAACAGACAGAATTTGCATGAAATATGCAGGGCTATGGGAGCGTCATAGTTTTAGAGTGAAATAATCAAACTGAAATTCCACAAATGTTGAAATGCATTATTTGGAATTGGTTCCACGAACTTGCCATATTTATATTTCCTTACAGCTAATACTGTCTTTGAGTTAGAATAAGGACATTGCTTTTTAACTTTTTTGTTATGATGGTAGGGAAGAGGTCCCACACAGTTATGAGATATTGCCAAAAACAAGTCAAAACCATTGACTATAAATACAGCTCTGGAAAAAATAAGAGACCACTGCAAAATTATCATTTTTTTCAGATTTTACTACTTATAGGTGTTTGGGCAAAAGGAACATTTTTGTTTGAGTCTAAACTATTGACAACATTTCACCTAAATTCAATAAAAAAATATTAATGTTTAGAGCATTTATTTGCAGAAAATGACAAATGGTCAAAATAACAAAAAAGATACATGTTTTCAGACCTCAAACAATGCAAAGAAACAAAATCAAATTCATTTTAAAACAACATAATACTAATGTTTACACTTAAGAAGAGTTCAGAAATCAATATTTGGTGCAATAACCCTTATTTTTAATCACAGCTTTCATGCGTCTTGGCATGCTCTCCACAAGTCTTTCACATTGTTCTTGGGTGACTTTATCCCACTCCTAGTGCAAGAACTGAAGTAGCTCAGCTTTGTGTTTGTGTTGGAATTCAACAGACGCTGGAATGGAATGGCTATAATACATGTAGAGATGCTGATTTCAGACAAAAATGCAGTGGTCTCTTATTTTTTTAGACATAGTAGTCTCGTTCATTTGACTGGAGCTGAACACTATGGGTGACATCACACTCCTTTAATCCACTTCTTCATACAGTCTATAGTAAAAACATATCAATCAATAGCTCTTTATGGAATGTGGTGATGTCATCTGAAACAAGGCAATAAAGTCCAGTACAGAAACTATGATATGAGAAAACAATCAGGTTTGCCAAAGAAAACGGCACAGGACTTACTCTGATATTACTGTGTCATTTTTTTTTTAAATCAAAAATCATAGGTTCAGACTGTATTTCAACATCTGTGATACTAAATCCTTCAATCACATAATCTCCTTTCAAAGCACTTGTATTAGCCAACCCCGTCCACTAGAGGATGCTGCCTCTGTCAAAGCTTCAGAGTGAAAGCATGTATTTTGATCTAGGGAGCTTGGCGCACACACGCATACTGCTTTTCCTTCTCCTTTTTACTGAGACTTCCGTGACCCTGCCAAGATAATTGTTGAGCGTCAAGAGCAGCAGGATGGGGGATAATAGACCAAAATAATTACGCATGAAAAGAAGTAGGGGGTTTTGTGCCGTGGGGGGCTATGTGAAAGAAGGAAGGAGGACATACAAGAAAAAATGTAGCCTATCAAAGGATATAATTAGACCACAATGGTAGCTGCAAAAAAGAAAAAAAAAACTTGGAAAGCATGCATTGTTTGCATATACCTCTATGCCAAATAAACATTGTTGCCAGCCCACATACGGAAAAATTAGTCTCACTATATTATGTTGGTGAAATGCTATTGCTGAGTGTGAAATGCTGTCTAAAGGCTATGCAAAACTATGGCAAGTTTTCAAGTTTTTAAAAAAAATGATGGCTTTGTTCAGTGAGATAACACCTGTGGTAAACATTTATCATAGTTTTACACATTCAAAGAAAATGAAGGTGTTGCCTTGCATTTTTATCTGTCATATTATTTCTATTATATAAATTAGATAGCTTTTGGCCCTGACAGTGGTATGGTTGCCAGGTAACCATTCTGGAATTGTCTTTACATATCAATGACTTTCCAAATGATGAAAATCTAGAACCATTGCCATAGTGATGAACAAGTTGTTACAGGAATCAGAAACCCATGAATATGCTGCATTCCAGTCACCCCCCGAGGTCAAATCTCAGAATTCTTGAAATTAAACATCAGAGGTCCGTTCCAGTTGTGAAGTCAGAATAACAGTGGCCGGAATATCACAGTAAAGATATGATAAATTAAAAAATACTAGTAAAGCCACTTAAGTTTAGTAACCTGAACATTGTTGCTACATTAACAACACTGTTCTACAGATGTTTGGACTCGATTTGCTCGGCTAAATATCTTGAATACATTAACTGGCGCACTGGCCTCCTCATCTACTCGAATTTATGGATAAATCTCAGATTACAGGCCACTTCAAACGAAAGTGTAGACTAAGACATTGAGCTTCTATGATTTGGAAAGTGCTAAAATTTTGTGTTATTTGCTCCAAATGACACCAAAGTGCTATGGGTGAGTAAAACAACTTGTTTTATTACCGAAATAAGGTTCAGATTGTAAAAAACGTTAATTCTCCTTTAAAGGGACAGTGTGTAAGATTTTTACCCCTTAATTACCGAAATTGAAGATACCCATTCAAAAATACAGTGTTTTCCAAGCCTTTTCACTTCCATCATGAAATCAAAGTATTCTGTTGGACTTAGATATACCTGTATAAAAGGGGGATCTTCCCCATGTAGAGGCAGCCATTTTGATTATGAGAACCGCAGAAGGACATACTTGTATTTTGGGCTCTGCCTTCGCCGTTTTCTTTATACAGTAGTTTTCGGCACTGGCTCGTGGTTTTCACACAACGAGATAGTACGCGTTTGGATAAACAATGACAAGCATGTTGCCCGATCACACTTACTCCGCACATACATCGCAGGAGCAAGCACCTTCATCTAAGAGGAAAAGAAGAAGGACATAGTACCTACCGCAGCTGGGGCTTTGTTGCAGCGCGGGCCCGCACCCCAGGTTCAGACCGACCTCCGCCCTCCGCGGTCCGGTTCCCGATGCCCCCACCTGTGTACAGCGCCGGGTGGACTTCACGCATGCGCGGCTGCCGGTGAACCCACCTCCGGGTACGCCGAGCTGTCCGCATTACGTCATGCCCGGGTGACCCTCGAGGTCTGCCTTAGCTAGAACCGGAATTGCAATACCCACCATCCACTATCCTACACAGTGTACCTTTAATGATATTGTTTTACATCAAAATCACATCTGTTTATACAGTAGATTTAGGCATTTTTGCTTAAAAATAATATTTATATTTTGAAAATATTTAACTTGCACTTTAGAAATATCTTAAGACATGAGGTGCACAAAATTTCGAGGCATCTCTCTTATGTGAAATCAAAAAATATTTTATGTTAAAACTGTAGACATACAGTATTAAAATGAATGTATTGGAATGTGCAGACAGGCTTTCAGATAGAACTGGTTGCTCGTAGACACACTGTACCTTCTGATAAACTACCGTTTTTGCCTTATTTTGAATAAATTTCCTATTTTGACCCAATACTATACAGGGGGTCCTCGGGTTACGACGGTCTCGGGTTACGACGTTTCGTGGTTACGAACGCGCCCCCATTAAAAAAAATATGTATATATTACGCGTCATTCCGTCTTACGCGGTTTAGCGTGGTAAGAGATGTAAACAAACGCGAACGGCGCGCGGCGCACGGCGCAAGAATACGCTCTGTTGTGGTTGTAGGGAGAAGAAGACGGCCTCGTGTGTGTGTCCAATGTGGGCGGAAGTACCTGATGTGGGCTCTGATCTGCTCCTATGAAAGCGGCAGTGATAACCAAGCAGTGTAGTGGTCTAATTATTGAGATGGAAAGGTTATTGGTGCTTTGGTTGGAAGATCAAAGGCAAAATCCGGTTTACGACGAAATTCGGGTTACGACGCGTCTTAAGAACGGATCTACGTCGTAACCCGAGGACCCCCTGTATCTTGGAAACTATAGCCAATCAGCACTTCTGACTTACTTTTTCTTTATTAGTGACCTAAACCAAGAAAAATGTCATTACTTTTGTTTCGGAAGTGCAATCAATATTTTAAATGTCTTGTTTTAATTTTCACCATTTCTAACTTGGGCTCTGAAAATGTTCTCTGACTTGAAGTACAAATTCTGAGATCATGTACAAACTTGGGAAATCCAACCTCCAAGGACAACTGGAACACACCAATACATCTGCTGCACACGTCAAACCAGGAAGTAAGATTAAAAACTCCACAAAATGATCAAACTAGGGAAAACTAGGTAAGTTTTTTGCTAAATCTTCAAAATAATTATAGTTAGCTATGTTTTAGTGAAATTAGTATTCAAATCTGTCATATGCTCTTTAACAATTATACACCGTATGTTTCAAATCAGCAATGTGGATCTCCAGTCCCCAACTTTCCCAAGCTTTTAATTACATTTTGTCAGAAAGGAAGCAATATGAATGGAACTACATTACGTGTGGGAAAAAAAAAATGCTTTTTCTGATTTAAGTGAAATAACCACCATGTGTATGTATTATTAATCTCTGGCTACAACTGCTAGGTGACACAGCAATAATAAATGACTGCACACTAGCTGACGGCTTTTGGACATCAAATAAAACGTTTACAAGTAAAAGGTTACAGCAGCAATTGTTCGGAAATTGAATACTACAGAAAGCCAATGTGAGGCATTTTGAAGGCCACTGTAAGTAAGCGTTAACAATAATTTGATTTACGTCACTGTAGTTCAGGTCAGCTTTTAGAATGCATAGTGAAATTACAACAAAAAGCAAAATAAATATGCTTTGATTTTGGACTCTAAAGTAAACAGTTGTAAGCGGAAATTGAAAGTGTGAAAATGTGTATTCCTGGAAAAACATTGATGCTGAACTTACATTTAGTAAAAGTTGGATATGGTACTGTATTTTGAAGTTATTACTTTAAATTGATGTCCATTCATATGAAAACTGTTGAGATGCAATGCAATTCTTTTAGCATAGACCTCCATTGGGGTGTTAAAGGAAAAGTAACGTGTTTTTTTTTTTACAATCTGAGCCTTCTTTCGGCAATAAAACAAGTAGTTTTACTCACCCATAGCACTTTGGTGTCATTTGGAGCAGTTTCGTAGAAGTTATGTTGTAGCCGTATCCGTTAACGTGAGTGCTCGGGGCATTGCTTTGCGGTCTCCAAATAACACAAACTTTAGCACTTTTCAAATCACAGAAGATCGCTGTGTCAGCGTAGACTTTTAGTGGATTCCAAAACGGCCTGAAACCCGATATCCACCTATAGTTTCATTTGATGACGTCATCAGAGAGGACAGCGCGCGCGTGAACTCAGCTATTTATAAACACCGCTAGTCCGATAGAAGCTAACACCGCTCTGAACTTTACTTTTCTGTTGCGAGACATGGCTGAAGATTCGGACTTTGAGACTGAAGAGGACTTATTTGAGTATGATGGCCGTCCCTAACATTTTGTGCCTGAGTATACGGATGAGGAGACAGAATGGATATGGAAAGAATGAAGTGCAGAGAGTTTTAGGAGCAGCGCAGAGAATAGCCATCAGTTTTGCATTACTTCTCAGAGCTGTGTGCTGAAACCGCTGGCCTTCTTTCTTTTCCTTTGCTGGAAAAAAATCGTCCGGACTGAAGTGAGTACTGCAAACACGAGGGTCCATACATCTTACAGCTTTCCCTTTCATATTTGGGTCCATTCTCAAAGCAAGTAACCACATTTTCAATAAATCAGGATTCTGATGCGGAAGCCTGTGAAAGCTCAACTTCATCCAAGATGTCATTTTGTTTTCGCAACCGGGATAAATGCATGTTCTCACCATTTTCTCAAGCGGAGATGTTTTCGTCTTCTAAGCTTCTTATGGACTGTACCCGGGATCTGACAGCTGGGAATTCGCACATGCGCACTGTCCTCTGTGATGATGTCATCAAATGAAACTATAGCTGGATATCGGGTTTCAGGCCGTTTTGGAATCCACTAAAAGTCTACGCTGACACAGCGATCTTCTGTGATTTGAAAAGTGCTAAAGTTTGTGTTATTTGGAGACTGCAAAGCAATGCCCCGAGCACTCACGTTAACGGATACGGCTACAACATAACTTCTACGAAACTGCTCCAAATGACACCAAAGTGCTATGGGTGAGTTTTATTGCCAAAAGAAGGCTCAGATTGTAAAAAAAAACGTTACTTTTCCTTTAACTTAAAAGTAAAATTAGGCGTAGTGCACTTCTATGGGGTATAGATAACACAGATCAACATGTTACCTTCTATTGTTTTGAAAGTGCTATTGCTGGGTTTCACGTGACATAATAGCATTCAATTGGCCAATATTATTTAATACAGATGGGGGCATCTAAAAGGTAAAAATAAATATTCTTCAACAGCAGATTCTTGTTGTAATAAGAATAGAAATGATCAGATTCCATATTTGGGAATTTACCTTTCTGATATATCGTGGCAAAGTGATTAATAGGAAAAACTGGCTGTTGCCCCTCATCTGGCAGTATGACATCATCACATTCTAGAATCTGAAAACCACCGATATTTGCCAAAAACAGTATTAAAATGTTCACTCTAAGTCACTCCTCCCCTTGCTCCCTGTGCTAAATCACACCCCATTCAGAGGAGTACCGTAGCTATGAACCTACTGCACACCGTAAAAATTTGTGATGTTGTAGTGTAATGTTCTGTATCCTGATTTTGTATAGTTACAAAATATAGAGACAAGAAGCTTAGACTCATACTGCGGGTTTGAATGGTGCATGGAAAAGATTGCTCAAGATCTACAACCACTTATGTGTGGCATGTTTTTAACGAAGAAACAATATTAAAACATGGCAGAAAATTTACAAAAAAGTAGATTTGCATAATACCCCCTCTTTAACTTTCATATCTGGAGAGTGCATCACCTGCTTGAAGTCATCCCTTCAAACATAGCTCTCTCTCTTTCAGTTACAAAGTGTAAATTGACCTGATGGTATCACTTATTCGCCTCCATGGAGATCAGCAACTTCAAGGACATTGTGTGAACATTTCCATGGAGACAGTGACCTCCAGTAGCCTCCACCAGAAAGTGTACACGAACATTTAATTAAACGGCACTTTACAACACCCGAAAAGCCTGGGGTTTGGTCTTCATCTTGTAGTAGTCTTAAAAAATCTTTCTTAATTTCTGGAAAACAAACAAAAAAATCTTTGCCTGATTCAACTGAAACGAGGTGGCTGTGTGAAAGAACCTCCATGGAGCTTATAGGATCCAACAGGGCCAATAAAGGCACAGCTGTGAGCGGTTGGGATCATGTGTGAATGATTCTTTTATAATTACAGCCGTGTGGGGCCAGCGCTGCAATCGAAAGCACTGAATATGTCCTAATATGTCACATCAGCTGCTGCATCAGATAATGAATCAATATAAAAGTCTCATCGCGGTACCAGGGCCCGAGCGCGCACACTAGCACCATCATTATAAAGATTAATGCAGATCTTTAGGCTTTCATCTTGGCCTGCTCCTTTGTCTCAAGAGGACTTTTGCTATGAGTGTGCTTTAAATACAATGGAGGCAGTAAAAATGGCCACATACGTTTTCCCAAGCTGTCCTTCATGTATTACATCCTTTTGAACCCGGCCGACTCAGGCAAAACAAGCCAGCCACTTCACTGAAAGGAAATCAAAGCGACAGGATAAAAATGGGATAGAGAGTCATTATAAACTTTTTCAGAGTAATCTTTTTCTGATCCCTCTCCTGTTCGTCCCCCACACAGAGCAAGAATAAAGCAAGAAATCAAAGGACTTCATAAATAAGATATGGAAGGGAAATAAATGATGGCAATAGAAAGAACAGAATGTGCTGGTGTTTTCACTTTGTCAATTGATTTTTTTTTGCAATCTCACAGTTCAGTCAGTGAGTGTAGCTGTTTTGGCACTTTTTACATAGCGATTTAATTTGTTTCAATATTTGCCAGTGTTTATAATATGTTGTTTTATGATGTTTCAATCAATATCCTACAAATATAATGGCAATAGACTGCGCAATACTATGTAACAGTTATAATTGCTCCTGTCACCTTCCCCGCTCCATTCTGTTGTAACCTATTTGCCGCTGCACTGATCCAATTTCCCCACAGGAACCATTAAAGTTTCATCCCCTCTGGAGATCATTTAATGCACAACAAAACAGAGAGGATATCTTTTAAGTCTTTGTGCACAACTTGTCTGCAAATTTATACATACTCTGGTCCTGTGTAATTACATGACATGATCAAAGCAAACGTTTATTTTGTCAAAGTAGAGTGATTTAAAGTGAGTGTGACAGATAAAATAAATATATTTTCTGATATTTGTATTGGATAATCATTTCTGTGTACACAAGAACAGTATTTCTAGGTAAATGTTATGAATTCACTGGTGTGATTTCCAAGTGAAATTTTAAACAGTGTTTTTGTGTAGGATTTGCATGTTATCCCTGTGTCTAGGTGGGTTTCTTTCGGTCACTCTGGTTTCCCCCATCAACCCAAAATGTGCACCATGCATACAATCCTCCAGCTAAGACAGTCCTGACCAAGCCTTGCAACAAGATCACAGAGATGGGTCCGTGGGCGTGGCACTGCGCCGCCCACTGATTCTGAGGAAATGTCCTAGTGGCATTGAAGGATGGGTCAAATGAAGAGAACAAATTTCACTACGGTGCCAATAAAGTGCACCTTAACCTTAACCTAAGATAGTCTCAACAACAATATTTTGTTGTTGTTTTTTGTCTATATTTTACTTAATTATTATTCATCATATTGTGTTGTCCGGGCCACAAAATACTGGACCAGCTCTATACTCTTCATCGGGTGCTCGAGGGTTCATGGGAGTTTGCCCAACCAGTCCACATGTGCTTTGTGGATCTGGAGAAGGCATTCGTCCATGTCTCTCGTGATGTTTTGTGTGGAGTGCTCCGAGAGTACAGGGTTCGGGGCCCTTTGCTAAGGGCTGTCCGGTCTTTGTATGATCAGAGCAGGAGCTGTGTTCGCATTGCCGGCAGTAAGTTGGACCTGTTTCCAGTGCATGTTGGACTCCATCAGGGCTGCCCTTTGTCACCAATTCTGTTCATTGTATTTATGGACAGAATTTCTAGGTGCAGTCAGGGGCCAGAAGGGATCTGGTTTGGGGACCACAGGATCTCATCTCTGCTGTTTGCACATTATGTTGTACTGATGGCTTCATCATTGCAGCCAAGTGTGAAGCGGCTGGGATGAGGATCAGCTCCTCCAAATCCGAGACCATGGTCCTCAACTGGAAAAAGGTGGCTTGCCCTCTCCGGGTGGTGGAGAGTCCCTGCCCCACGTGGAGGAGTTCAAGTATCTCGGGGTCTTGTTCACGAGTGAGGGGAGGATGGAGCGTGAGATTGACAGGTCGGTGCAGCGTCGGCAGTGATGTGGTCGCTGTATCAGACCATTGTGGTGAAGCGGGAGCTGAGCCAAAAGGCAAAGCTCTCGATTTATCGGTCTGTCTACGTTCCTACCCTCACCTACTATGTTCATGAGCCTTGGGTAATGAACAAAAGGACAAGATCCCGGATACAGGCAGCAGAAATGAGTTTCCTCCGCAGTGTGACTGGTCCCTTAGAGATAGGGTGAGGTGAAGCTCATCGAGGCTTGCCAAGAAGCAAATTTGATTTCTGACAAAAATTGTAAAATAACACATTAGGATCATGTAAAGTGGGTTAATACGAATATTTTAAGACCAAAATGAGGAGGCTGACAGCAGCAATTACAATACAAACTGATTTGGAGTGTCAGTGGTGCCGGAAACGCACCTATGCTCACTTCCTGTGGCAGATTCGATATAGCTCTGGAAAAAAATAAGAGACCACTGCAAAATGATCAGTTTTTTCTGATTTTACTACTTATAGGTATGTGTTTGGGCAAAAGGAACATTTTTGTTTGAGTCTATAAACTACTGACAACATTTCCGCCAAATTCCAAATAAAAATATTATCGTTTAGAGCATTTATTTGCAGAAAATGACAAATGGTTAAAATAACAAAAAAGATACATGTTTTCAGACCTCAAACAATACAAAGAAACAAGATCAAATTCATTTTAAAACAACATAATACTAATGTTTACACTTAAGAAGAGTTCAGAAATCAATATTTAGTGCAATAACCATTATTTTTAATCACAGCTTTCATGCGTCTTGGCATGCTCTCCACAAGTCTTTCACATTGTTCTTGGGTGACTTTATTCCACTCCTGGTGCAAGAACTGAAGTAGCTCAGCTTTGTGTTTGTGTTGGAGTTCAACAGACGCTGGAATGGAATGGCTGTAATACATGTAGAGATGCTGATTTCAGAAAAAAAATTCAGCGGTCTCTTGTTTTTTGTTTTTTTTTCCAGAGCTGTATGTCCATTTACTAGTTCACTCTATGAGTCCACTGTGCAGGCAACAATTAATGGCTTGGCTGATTTTTATTTTTGCCATTTAAATTGCAAACACTACTATTTATTTGCATCAATGTTCAACTTCATTATGATCAGATTTTGTTCATTTCTTTTCATCATCATAACTTATCTGCATTTGTTCAATTACTAATACCTTGAAAAACACATTCTTTTCTTCTTTGCCTTTGTGCCATAGAATTACATTTTGAACAAACTAAAATAAAATACATTTTAATCACAAAAAAAAAAAAAAGATAGGGTGAGGAGCTCAATCACATTGGAGGAGCTTGGAATAGAGCCACTGCTCCTCTACGTTGAGAGGAGCTGGCTGAGGTGGCTCGGGCATCTTTTCCGGATGCCTCCTGAGCGCCTTTCTCGGGAGGTGTCCCACCGGGAGGAGGCCCCGGGGAAGACCCAGGACACACTGGGACTATGTCTCTCAGCTGGCCTGGGAACGCCTTGGGGTCCCCCTGGAGGAGCTGGAGGAAGTGTCTGGGGTGAAGGACGTCTAGGAGTACCTGCTTAGACTGTTGCCCCCGCGACCCAGCCCCAGATAAGGGAAAGAAATTGGATGGATGCAATATTGTGTTATTCATTTCATATTGTAACACGTTGCTGAAACAAATTCGTAGTTTGTGAATTCTGTCCATTTTAAAGGGCAAGAAATATTACTATTACTTCTGATTCTGCCAAATCTTCCTATTAATTTCTTTCACTTTTAAGGGGAATCAGGTTGAGGTCATTCAACCTGAGGTCATTCATTCTGATTCCCCTTTTCTCCATCCCAGTACAACCTTGAACACCAATTAAGTGACGATTAAGTGTGAACTTCAAATCCTGATATTTGAACATACATGACCACATAAATAAATAGCAGACTTCTCATTCCCTAGAGACAAACTGCACTGGATTTCCTGACTGTATACAGCACATACATCCAGTCCATTAAGACCAGCGTGTGTTCATTATTTATCATTGTTTATATCTTTGATGGAGTGCCAGCAAAGATAACAAGACTAAAACTGCTGACAGGATGATATTGTGTTGCCACAGCCGTAGGCCTGACAGAGGACCACCTGCATAGGCTACAGTGGCGCATATACACACAACTGCGGTTAGGTCCAGCCTGTGCTGTGCTTATTTTTCATAGTTTGACACAGTGCCACTGGAAATAATAGGCCTAAAGTGCTGACTGATTCAGATTTAGACGTCACATATACAAGCAGACAGTATACTTGTTTGTCTTACCCGCTGCAGAAGAATACCCTGGGGCCTGTGCATAAAAATACACATCAAAATGATTTAACATTAAAGTTTTTTCGCCTCCCTTGGCAAGTTTCAAGAGAAAATGTTGCTGACTCTTAAAGAAGACAGCTTTGTATGTCTTAGGTTGGGACAAAAACTTGTATTTGTTATATTCCTCTCTCTAATAAGGCTTTTCGCCATAGTTGTCTGGCCCACATTCACCAGTCATCTGATAGTCAAACAGTGAGCTACACACTGTGATGTCTAATCAAAGTCGAACTTTCCAACAGTTCAGAGCAAATAGCCCCCACTGCTGTCTTTTGAACACTGCCACAATCCTCAGGCCATAGAAAAACACAGGATGGTATACAACCGTTTATGTAGCTAGCAGCATACATTTAGCAGGTATTTTCTGCTAAATTTGGATTCATCATCATGAAATACAGAGAAATATGTATACTGTAGCCTACACATGACCTATCCAAACCTCTAACAGCTTTTAGAGTTTATGTCCTTGCCTAGTATGATTGCTTGCTGTCATTATAGTGTGTGCACAGTTCCCCCTGAATAAATGAGTCAGCGTGAAGCATAAATTAGGAGAGCTATGAAAGATTAATTTAACAAATTGGCACACCATTCATACCAATGTACATTAGCCACACTGTTTCCACATCACAAGTAAATTTTAAAACTTTGTCATATTATTACTAAATTTGCCTCCCTTATCTCTAAAACTTCCATCCAGTCTTTAACTTTGTACTTGTTGAACTTGCTCTATTATAAGGCTTCACTTTTTGCTATCAACATCAAAATCTCTTCATTTAATGCCGTCACTAAATATGGAAAGAACATACGTATCTACTTTTAATCTCATCTTGTACATCCGAACATTTTAGTAGTTACAATTACTTGATAACAATTCTTGTGTTGCGTGTGTGTGTTTGTGTGTGTGTGTGTGTGTGCGTGTGTGCGCATGTGTGTGTGTGCGCATGTGTGTGTGAGACTATTGGGGCGATTAACATCAGATGTGTCAGCACTCTGGGCCTGATGGATACATCACATTAACCACGGCCTCCTCCAGCACATACACTGTTGAGGACAGAGTATTTCACGCTGGACTCTCTCATTATTTGAGGTCAGCACAGGGAGAAAAATGTGTGTCCACCCATGAACTGTGTGTGAGGAGCAATAATGACAGGGGCCGGTCTAGACCAGGAGCTGAGGACAGCACGAATGGACACTGGCTGTGGCTTTAACACCCTTATAAGTGCTTCCTATGCACTCTCGGACTTCCATCCGCCTCCTTTACAGAGCCATATACTTTGTATGAGTTATGATTCACTTAACAATTGAGATTTTTATGACAGTCAAATTACAGGCACTATAGGCATGGAGCTCATGTTAAAAGAGGAGCAACATGGAGGACACAATGTATCTTCATATGTTGGATTTGGTTCAGAAGAATAATATATGACGTGTTTAATAGGATAATAAAAGCCATTAAAACTGTGTTTGTGGTTTGTCAATGAGCTGCCAACTGTTATATTATGTTCAAACATTCTAAGGTCAAACTTTATAGCAGCATAGCCCAAAAGCTGACATTGTGTTTTGCGTCTATAACTTTACTAATTCATATGAAGTTGAGATATAAATCAAACAGTCATGCTGTTAAACGAAGCATTAAATGGTTACTAAAAAAAAGGCCTCAGGCCTATATAAAACATAGGTCTGATACTTTCAGGGGTCACATGTGTCTGGAGCGTTCATCCTGGACACTATAATCTAACAGAGCATTTCTATGGCTGGAGGGATAAAGGAAGAAGACTCAGGGGAGGAACAGAGTGAGGATGAGAAGACACTATAAGAGCCAGATGATCTGACCCTTAAAACCCACACTTCACAGTGTAATCTCTCAGTGTATTGCCTTAGCATTACCAGCAGAGCCATAGCAACATGTATTATGATATATAATATGAGTACGTCTCTCTCCATTTTTATTTCATCTTTGATTTTGCACTTTAAAAAGGTCTGCATCTGAAAAGCAATTTCTAATGGTACGATTACAGTTCCTGTGTGAAGCTTGGATAAATGAGTGTACCTGGATAGAGCTTCACAGTGTGTGAGTGTTACCATCATCCTCTCACTTCCACTGTGACTGTGAGGAAGAGACAGCCCCTGATCCCTGAGGGGAGAGAGAGGGGGTGGGGGGGGGGGCTCCCATCACCGCTATCTTCTCCCATACATCAATGTGTATGGGCTTATTCATAGACTGTCACTCTCACATGGAGTGTGATGTTGACAATGATGTACAGAAGAGAGGCTTTCATGAAACTAGAAGTACAGAGACACAATGTAACAATGTAGATTCTGGTATTGCTTAAACCTGTACATGAAAATTGGGATCTTCATTATCAATTTTGTTTGTTCAAGTTTTGTTCACACTATAGATGACTGCAGTGTGGTCCCAAAAATATCTACTATATCTATGTACTATAATCATAACTGTACAAACTCATTATTAAATCCCATTTGCTAATTAGCATACAGGGCACAGCATGGCGAGTGCAAGAGTCTTAACATCTGAGAGTGGATTCCTGTAAGTGTTTGGGGTCAGAGGTCAACGAGATCCAGGCAGCAGGCAGGTGGTGCATCTGACAGCGCATGGCCATAAGGGATACAGCAGCAGGTAGAATTACATGTGTGCTAAAATGTTACAACAAGGTAGCAGAAGGAGAATGGGGCAAGGAAAAGATTTTGCTAGCTATAACCCAGATTTGATTAGCCCCTGTCTTCCCTGCAATAATTCCTTGTGTCAGCTCCATTTTACGTTGCCATAACACAGTTTCTAATTAATGCTGCTTTTACTGCTTCTCCAATTGTTGTTTTTATCGGCTTAAGAACACGACGTAACTCATGTGTGGTGGGGCAGCGCATGAATTGATCGATCTGTAAGGAAACAATTTGCAACTGTCTGTGGATACTGTCATTTCACTTGTAGCAAACAGAAAATATTGTTAGAAAATTATATTTACACAAGGTTGTAGTAGAAAGTCATGTTATTTTAATTCCTAATCTGCACACTTTATTTGTCCATGAATATTCTGTATTTCCAGTACTCACACCAGCCTCCTCAGGGACTGCAGTGTGAAGACTCAATATACTGTTTCGCATTGTCCCTATACAAATAAAATAATGTAATAACATACAATTTCTACTGTACAATACCATTTACACTATTTTAGCAGTATAAAACTACATTGTTTTAAAGTAAACATTAAAAAACAACAAAAATAAATGGTTTTCTTCTCTCACTGCCTCATTAGGCACTTAATTTTGCTGTTGCTGTTGTTTCTGTCGTTGTTGCTGCTGTTGTTGTTGCTGCTGTTGTTGCTGCTGTTGTTACTGTTGTTGTTGCTGCTGTTGTTCCTGTTGCTGTTGTTGCTATTGCCGTTGTTGCTGCTGTTCCTGTTGCTGCTGCTGTTGCTGCTGCTGTTCCTGTTGCTGTTGTTCTTGTTGTTGCTGTTGTTGTTGTTGCTGTTGTTGTTGTTTCTGTCGTTGTTGCTGCTGTTGTTGTTGCTGCTGTTGTTGCTGCTGTTGTTGCTGTTGTTGTTGCTGCTGTTGTTCCTGTTGCTGTTGTTGCTGTTGCTGTTGTTGCTGCTGTTCCTGTTGCTGCTGCTGTTGCTGCTGCTGTTCCTGTTGCTGTTGTTCTTGTTGTTGCTGTTGTTGTTGCTGCTGTTGTTGTTGCTGCTGCTGTTGTTGATGTTGTTGCTGCTGTTGTTGTTGCTGTTGTTGTTGCTGTTGTTTCTGTCATTGTTGCTGCTGCTGCTGCTGTTGTTGCTGATGTTCCTGTTGTCGTTGTTGTTGCTGCTGTTGCTGTTGCTGCTGCTGTTGTTGTTGTTGCTGCTGCTGTTGTTGCTGTTGTTGTTGCTGTTGTTGTGGTTGCTGTTGTTCTTGCTGTTGTTGTTGCTGTTGTTCTGTCGTTGTTGCCGTTGTTGTTGCTGCTGCTGCTGTTGTTGTTGCTGCTGCTGCTGTTGTTGCTGCTGTTCCGTTTTTGTTATTTTTTTATTTTTATTTTTTTTTCCCTGGCGGCACGGTGGCTGAGTGGCTAGCACTCATGCTTCACAGCAAGAAGGTTCGGGTTGCCCGGGCCTTTCTGTGTGGAGACTGCATGTTCTCCCCGTGTTTGGGTGGGTTTCCTCCGGGCACTCCGGTTTCCCCCACCAACATAAACATGTGCCATAGGTAAAATCCTCCAGCTTAGGGCCTGACCAAAGCATAAATAACAAAACAAAATCATGGGGATGGTCCCCGGGTCAAATATAGAAACAACTTCTCCTGTGCGAGATCAATAAAGGTCAATCTTCTAATCCTTGACCACTGTAAGGCACTTTGTGCTACAATTTTGTATGAAAAGCGCCTTATAAATGTTTGATTGATTGATTGATTGATTGAATTTTGACCCTATTTAGCAATGTCTTATAGTCACATGCAAATCCAATTCTTTCTTCCAAAAATAGCTTCATCATTTGATCTCAATCACTGTCTATCTTATGCTCTGCCATAGTCCTATTTTGTCGTTATGTAATTAAATATTCACATTTGTCCAATTTATCATTAGGGATATGACTTGGAAATGGGTAGATGACTTGGACCTGAAATGTGAGATGATCTTGTCACAGTTAAACCCTGGCACGAACAGGCCTCATGAGCAGCTGATGTCGTTAACAGATGATACAACACTGTGCATGGATTTATTAGGAGCGCAAACACACATTAGACAAACCACACAGTCTGATCTTCATGCAAATACACACCCGTCTGGCACCGGCACAGCTCTCCTCTGGTCCCAGGCTAGAATTAGACTGGCTGATTGGTGAGTGACAAGTCAAATTGAATTTCTCTGCACTGAAAACCCAAGAGGACCCGCAGGAGGACACACGCAGACTGCACACACAAATCAGCATGAACAATTGCTAAATAATTACATTACTTTCACTCAGGGCGCACGCACAAAAGAACTGAGAAGTCCCTCCTCTCCTATTTAGTGCCAAAACTGTCACTTCAAAAGCAAATTCCTCCTCAACTGCATCTCTCACATGTAATAAGGATCTCATCTGGAAAACTGAAAAACACCTTCATTATACGGCAGAAATGATTGGGCTGGTGAAGATGACAAGTCAAAGAAGACTTGTATTCCCATTGCAGCTTCACAAAATGAGAATTTTTAAACTTCTGGAAACTTATTTTTATCCTCGGTATATGAAAATTGATAGGACAGCGAGAAATTGAGGCTTTGGTCTATGTTGGATATTCTTTGGGATGACAAAATATGATATGAAAGGCTCAGACTTATAAAACAGAAAAGGGAGAACATTTGAGGGTGGCAGAGTTAGCGGTCCCTCTTGGTGCTGTTGATATATTCCCTTTGGATACTGTTTGGTGTCAAAAGCTACAATTGTGCTTAATGTTGAGACAATATATTTAGCGTCACTTATTTTGTCCTAGATGAGTCTGCATGTCTTATGTTGCTTTCATTCACCTCAAAAAAGGTCTATTGTAGAACTTTTAATTAGGACTTAAAGGTCCTATATTACACAGCATTTATTCTTGTGAGCTTTTAGCCATGTTATAATGTTGTGTTTTGTGTCATTCACACATGCTTGAGCAATCCTTTTTTCTCCAAAGTTCAAAATGCACTCTTTGCTCACCTTGTGACGTCATTTAGTGGTAGTTTGCCTTATACAGCTCTGGAAAAAATAAGAGACCACTGCATTTTTTTCTGAAATCAGCATCTCTACATGTATTACAGCCATTCCATTCCAGTGTCTGTTGAATTCCAACACAAACACAAAGTTGAGCTACTTCAGTTCTTGCACCAGGACTGGAATAAAGTCACCCAAGAACAATGTGAAAGACTTGTGGAGAGCATGGAAGCTGTGATAAAAATAAGGGTTATTGCACCAAATATTGATTTCTGAACTCTTCTTAAGTGTAAACATTAGTATTATGTTATTTTAAAATGAATTTGATCTTGTTTCTTTGCATTGTTTGAGGTCTGAAAACATGTATCTTTTTGTTATTTTGACCATTTGTCATTTTCTGCAAATAAATGCTTTAAACGATAATATTTTTATTTGGAATTTTGGGGGAAATGTTGTCATTAGTTTATAGACAAATAAAAATGTTCCTTTTGCACTTCCTGTATTACCACATGACATCACAAAGTGGAACAGTGTTTTCTGTTTGAGAGAAGAACACAACCTAAATATTCAGAATTTGTGTGTTAAACATGTGTGAATAAAATGAAACGCAACTCCAGTTATGTTTGTGATGAGGGAAACAACATTATAACATAGTTTTTAAAAAATGGCGTGATATAGTCCCTTCAAAATCCACAGTGTTTGGCAGAGGCTACCTCTGATGCTTAACAGTGGTAGGCTACGAGTTATTAATAAGATGGGTAATTTCTGTAGTACAAATGGTTAGAACCTCAATAGTGGGTAATTAGCAAAATGCCCAAAGAGAAATATTAGTACAATAGACTGAACCATGTCAAAGTAAAGATTCCACTGTGGAGATATTTATCCGCTCTTTAAAAGGAGATTGTCTCTATTCGTTTGGCCTAATTATCTACCCAAAGCCCAATTATGTTAATAGCTTATTGATTATAGATACTTAACATCTCTCTGGTTGAAACATCAGCATTTCAGTGAACAGCAGCATTCCAGCTCTTTTCACTCTAGGTTTACACTTAATTTGCTACTTAACAGTGAGGCCTGGCTGTTAATACGCTTTGAAATGCTAATATGCCGGGAGATTTTTGACAGTAGTAAGTTTTGCTGCACTTGGCTAACCATATTCTTTGAAGGCGTATAATGTCTGTGGGAATAATGGAAAATTGATCAGGACTTGAATTGGAACTCAAGTCCACAATGCATTGCATCACAAAGCCATCACATTGTAACAGAAATTCCCCTCCGATGTGACTATTTGATCTGTAAGCAGTGCTGAAAGAAGTACTCAGTTTTGTTGCTTGAGTAAAAGTACAGATACAGTGGTACCTCACCTTACGTGACCGGGACAATCCTCTGAGCTATGCCCGCGTAAGGTGCTCACAGAGCAGCGGCTCGCCACAGCCGCGACCCGAAACGAAACCAGGAAACAGACGCGCGCGGTGCCTCAATCCACCCGGTCCAGTCCTGGCCCAGTCCTGGTCCAGTCCAGGTTTAGTCCAGGTTCAGTCCAGGCTCAGTCCCGGCTCAGTCCAGGTCTAGACCTGCAGGTGTCTGCCGGGCCATGCTGCGCCAACACACATGTCCGCCCTCCCCCTCCCCCCCACACTTCACCACCAATACACCCTGTCAAAAATCCACAAAAGTTTGTGTGTCCAAACGAGAGACAAATGCGAGAAAAGTCCAAATCCAGTCTGAGAAACCAATCAGGAAGCAGAAAACAATGTTACACTATAAAAAAGTTACACTATAAAAAAAAAAAAAAAACTTGGATCGGGGCCTTGGAACGGATCAGGCTTTTTCCATTGAAATACCTACTCAACTTACGAATTTTTCACGTTACGAAACCACTTCTGGAACGAATTAATTTCGTAAGGTTAGGTACCACTGTACTAGAGCGAAAAAACAAAACAAAAAACCTAACGTTAAAGTATCACATGAAAATCTACTGAAGTAAAAGTATTCACCAGTTTAAAAATGTCCTGAAACAGCAAACAGTAAAAGTATTTCAAGCTAGATTTTGAGGTTTTATAAGGCTACAGCTGTAGTGATTTTGTTAAAGATTTGTGCTGAATATGGTTCAACAGAAACTCTAGAATTTTTTGCCTTTTTGTTTGTATATTTTTGTTCGCTCAAACTATAAACTTGTTAAAAATAAACCCCTCTGCCTTTTCAGCAGGTCTAATACCAGTTCAAAAACATAGTGGGGTAGAAAGTACAGATATCTACTCTCAAATGTAGTGATGTCCTATAAAAAGTATCAACTTTAAAATGTACAGACACCAAAACATTATACTTAAGTACAGTACGCCACTACTTTTATTTTTGTTAAGTTCCTTCAGTGTGTAAGTAACACATTTTATATGGTGAGTTGATCTTTGTAAAAAAAACAACAACAACACATTTCTCAGAGGACAGTTCTGCTTCAATGTTCGCACACTCGGCTTACACGGCAAAGACAAATGCTCACTGAACCAGATCAACCCTTCTTCCAACATCATATACAGCTCTGGAAAAAAATAAGAGACCACTGCAAAATGATCAGTTTTTTCTGATTTTACTACTTATTGGTATGTGTTTGGGCAAAAGGAACATTTTTGTTTGAGTCTATAAACTACTGACAACATTTCCCCCAAATTCCAAATAAAATATTATCGTTTAGAGCATTTATTTGCAGAAAATGAACAAAGAAACAAGATCAAATTCATTTTAAAACAACATAATACTAATGTTTACACTTAAGAAGAGTTCAGAAATCAATATTTGGTGCAATAACCCTTATTTTTAATCACAGCTTTCATGCGTCTTGGCATGCTCTCCTCAAGTCTTTCACATTGTTCTTGGGTGACTTTATTCCACTCTTGGTGCAAGAACTGAAGTAGCTCAGCTTTGTGTTTGTGTTGGAATTCAACAGACGCTGGAATGGAATGGCTGTAATACATGTAGAGATGCAGATTTCAGACAAAAATGCAGTGGTCTCTTATTTTTTTCCAGAGCTGTACATCTTTTGAACCCATGTCCAAAAGCACTGCCCCTCTAAGCTACACAAAACCCTCCTTATTTTTCCAGTATTTCCTCTGATTTCTTCAAATGTAGATTATGCTACTATGAGACTGCTGCCTACACGACCCGGCCTCAGATAAAGTGGAACAAAATGGATGGATGTACCTGCTTCTCTGTACATTAAAACCAGTAGGCTCATGTTTACGTATGAAAATTCACTCTTCAGTTCTATCTTAAAGTACCTTCCTAATCACGAAGCACAAAAGGTTTACCAAATAGATGCATTTTATTCTACAGTGGTCACTTTGCCAAAATTATGGCTCATTATCTTGATTTATTGCATGCTATTGTTTTACCAGGGCAGCACAAACTCTTATGCTTGTTTACATCTAATTGTGAAGAGAAGTATTGTGTAAAATATTAACAAATTAATGATAGCTAGTCTGAACTGAAAAATAGGAAATTATATTTTGACAAAGCTGCCCCTCTCCCAACTTGTATTTTTCTAAAGAAGCATAGATTTTCTAAAATAATACACTCATTTGTATTTTTGCTGTATTTTTAATTCTTAGAAAATAAATTAAAGTCTACACTGAGAATCATTCCATTCCCCCAAATATACACATTTTTATTTATATTATTCAGAACAGACTTAGGAAACAAACAAATAATTCGTCACCTCTCCAGCTGCATTCCTTTTCTGGTTACAGGAAGTCCTTTCGCTCAGATCTGTTTAGCACATAGCGTCCAGTGCCTGTGAAATGCATGAAGCTCTTTTAAACCTGGCGTTGCTGGTTTAAAGTTGCCGGTTTACCCCTCAGGCACTGTCTTTAACCCTCTATTCTTTGCCCCTCTTCTCAACGTTCGTCTTTTATTGAAACATAAGGCCTGATGTGGGGTTGTTTTACAGGACGTTTGTGAGGGTCAAACCTTCCTCATGTGCATATATATGATCACAGCCACTGTCCTTGGGCCCGAGGCGGATTATAGAGGGAAGTATATGGGCGCCGTAACCAGAGAGTGATATGCTCAGAAAGAGATGTGTCGTAAAGAGAAGAGAGGGGTCAGCTTTCAAAACAAGTTCCATCGCTGCTTCTTTATCTATGTGCAGTTCCTGTCATGATTAAAAACTGTATTAATTAGTCAACAACCGTTACAAAAGATGGAAGTAGATCATTTTAGGATTAGAAGGAGTAATCTGCAATATTCTTAGTGGTCATCTTATAACTGGAGCTTTAAAGGTCCTATATAAGGCAAAATTGACTCTTGTGACCTTCAAGCATAACCTCATCAAAAACATACCTGGAGTTGTGTTTTGTTTCATTCACACATGAGTAACCTCTTGTTATATAGCTCTGGAAAAAAATAAGAGACCACTGCATTTTTTTTCTGAAATCAGCATCTCTACATGTATTACAGCCATTCCATTCCAGCGTCTGTTGAATTCCAACACAAACACAAAGCTGAGCTACTTCAGTTCGTGCACCAGGAGTGGAATAAAGTCACCCAAGAACAATGTGAAAGACTTGTGGAGAGCATGCCAAGACGCATGAAAGCTGTGATTAAAAATAATGGTTATTGCACCAAATATTGATTTCTGAACTCTTCTTAAGTGTAAACATTAGAATTATTTTGTTTTAATATGAATTTGATCTTGTTTTGAATTGTTTGAGGTCTGAAAACACATACTTAGTACTGTATGTGTTTACTACTAAGTAGTAAAATCAGAAAAACTGATAATTGTGCAGTGGTCTCTTATTTTTTTTCCAGAGCTGTAAGTCTGCTCAAAATACCTTTTCCACCTTGTGGTAGTTTTCAAGTTAACAGCTACCTTTTACCTTTTGTTCAGTAGAGCTGGGCAATTCCAGGACTGAACAGTGAAGAAATTCATGTATTACCACAGCAAGAGCAAGAGAGAAAGAACTCGGCCTACATGCAGGATTTGTGTTAAACATATGAGAATTAAACAAAACACAACTCCAGGTATGTTTGTAAAAAGGAAACAACATTATAAGAGTCCAGAAAATAACGGAATATGTGCCCTTTGACAGTTTAATATCAGCTCCTACCAATATGCTACTGTTGAGCCATTGGGCAATACACTTCACCTATTTTGTGAATTTTGAATGTGAGTGAGTGAGAGAGGCCAGTGGCACAGAACGGCAGCCACATCTCTGTCTGTCTGCCCTGCTGTGGTTATGAAAGTTGCTTGCCACCACTGAGAGAGAATATCTGGTCACTATTTTCAATGTACAGTGAACCCTCGTTTATCGCGGGGGTTAGGTTCCAGAAATAACCCGCAATAAGTGAAATTCGCGAAGTAGGACAACTTTATATTTTACAATTATTATACATGTTTTAAGGCTGGAAACGCCTCACCACACACATTATACACTTTTCTCAGACTGGTATTAACATTTTCTCACATTTCTCTCTTTTTAAACACTCAAACTTTCGTAGATTTTCAACAAAATGTATTAATAGTGAAGCGTGTGTGTGTGTGTGTGTGTGTGGGGGGGGGGGGGTGCGTGCGGACACGTGCACATGAATATGCATTGTTTTGGAACAACATATCCATGTGCGAAAGCTGAGTGGAAAGCGACCTGGATATCATTTTGGGCAACACTCAGGCCACCGCTATCAGTGCCGAACTGGCTGACACGGTTCACTGCTCCGAAGACGCTTCTGAGCACCAGCCCTCACCATCCGACTCTGGTGCTCCAGGTACGAACACTATTGGATTCAGTGAGGGGCTAGACCTTAAGCCCTGATCAATCAATCAATCAATCAAATATTTATAAGGCGCTTTTCATACAAAATTGTAGCACAAAGCGCCTGACCCCTGGATTGTTGTAGTCCGTAATGACTGCAGACAAGGTAAGCGAATAAACCGCTTGTCCTGCTCCTCCTCCCGTGATGGCTGCGGACATGGTAAACGCTCCTCGTCCACTATGAGTGTAGCTTTGTCAAATAAATTCAATATCCTGGACCATGAGGATTTTCCCCCACTAACCCGCGCTCACAAGGGTTGGTTGCATTTCACCCCGGCTCCAAAATCAGACCGCCCTGGAGTTCGGGGCATGGCTATCAATGTGTCGCCAATACTCCACTGCTCTCTAGGACTTCCCCAACTATGACCCCAGTGCCGCCTGGAGATCTGGCCTTGCACGTGCCGGGTTCGTCCGCTAGGCGTGACGGGGGAAGACCCACTGCCCCGCGAGTGTCCCCCCCACTGTGGCTCCCTTGGCTGCGGATCCTCCCGCTGCGGCTCCCCCGGCCGCGTGGCGTCCGGGCCAGGCCGTTCCGTGTTGATTCTTGGGTCTTGGGTCTTCCATGGTCCAGCTCATGCAAGTAAACAATGGCCACACCTCCTGTCACCCAGGTGCTCTCGTGAAGGACATCTGTCCCTACCACCCTGTGTGACTATCCCAGGTTTAGACCTGGGTTAATCCTGGTTTAGTCCAGGTTTAGACCTGGTTTAGATCTGGTTTAATCCTGGTTTAATCCTGGTTTAGTCCTGGTTTAGTCCTGATTTAGTCCACGTTTAGTCCTGGTCTAGTCCTGGTCTAGTCCTGGTCTAGTCCCGGTCTGGTCCCGGTCTGGTCCCGGTCTGGTCCCGGTCTGGTCCCGGTCTGGTCCTCATGTCTTAGTTCCGGTCTGGACTTCCTACGGATCCAGTGACTCATGTCTCAGCTGAAACACTGAAACAGCGAGGCCGCGGAAAGTGAACCACAATAGAGCGAGGGACCACTGTAAAGTCAATTGGAGTTGATGGAGCTGGTAGCGCCCCCATGTTCACTTCCTATTAGGAACACTTCCTATTAGGCAGCTAGTGGATTAACGATGTCCATATATAGTCTATGAACCTGACACATAGTGGCATAAATATACTGCTATATTTGCATTGCCATAGCAGTTGGAGTGAATACCTCAGTGTGAGTAAACTAGTTTAAAATAACACATGCCTTTTAGCAGTCACACCTCTGGAATTTTGATTGAAAATACCTATTCTCAGGTGGTTCATTCCCTCAGTCACTTCAGTGAACTGTATTTATCTGCTATTCTCTAAGACAGCCTTTTGCAAAACACTCTTCTGAAAAGGGCTTAGTAAAGCAGTGGATGGTAACGAGTCAGAATAGAAAATGGGAAGGGAGTCGAAATCTCCAAAAGTAACAGGAATGCAGCATCCCAAAGAAGCTTCAAATGAGAAAAACAATTACTTGCAATATTTCTCAGTCAAAATAGCAATAACTGACTCAACTTGGAACTCTGCAGGTGGTAGCTATCGGAGTACACATGCAAGTGTTTCATCTTCAGAGAAATGTCATCACACCTGACAAGCCTGTATTCTTTATAAGACTAAAAAGGCTTGAAGCTTAGGTATTAGAAAAGGACATTCAGCTGTCAATATTTCAGGCAGTTTTAGATCATAATGGGGGTGCATGTTTTGAAATTTGTTCCATAAGTCTTAGATTATTTTAAAGCAACCTACACAGAATTAAATAGTAAAATGTAAATAGTACAGTTGACTTCCTGAAAGCATATTTTTTGAGACACATCAGTCAGAAATCACAAAAAGTTTCACCATGACGTTGTCCAAATCTCCAAAGTAGAATCAAAGAGACATAAGCTCTATCACATACCGCAGTATATATAAAAGAGAAGAATTCTGGGTAAATTTTCACCCCCTGGGAACAAAATTAATTCAAATTGTACCCTGTTTACACACACCCACACACTCGCCTCAACCGCTGTGTTTTTAATTATGGCTCCCGTGTTGCATTGCATTACTGGGAGCCTCTAAAAGCAGATCTCACATCTTTCTCACATAAAACCCCACATAAACACTGAGCAATATTTTAGAGTGACACTTTTACAACCCGCCCGTGGACACACTCTCCAACATGGCCGTCTTACCGGAGTGAAGTTCATGACTTTGAGGATCCAGATGGTCAGGGCCAGGTTAACGATCATGGTGACAAGAAGGAGCAGGATGAAGAAGTATAAGCACCTTTTTCTCCAGCCATAGATGCCCACCGTAGGGTACACCTGTGTTCCGCATACTGACGCCCCGCGCTGGTGGAGGGGGTTGGGCTGTGCTGCCAGGATGTACTGCTCCTGCGTCATCTGGGGAAAAGAGAATGTTCATTAGATTTATGGATTTCAGTATAGTATATTTTGTATATTGAGTATACTTTTGAAGATGGATTCGATGCATTTGAGTTCAAAGAAAAATATGAACTATTGGTAGAAACAAATGAACCTCTGCTTAGGCTAGGACATGCCCAAAAACATTCAGCGCCCAGATGCTGGTTCCACCTTAACTGGGTCCACCTCCTTGTGGATATAGCTCATCTGCCTCTGTGTTATAGTTCATCTGGTACATATCTTGTACATATTGTTCATACGTATCATATTTATTCACTTATATATTTAAATCACACCTGTATACTTGTTCATAGTTCATCATATATATTAATAGCTCTACTGTATACTTGTTTATAATGTTTATATCCCCTATATAGACTAACAACAGAGTACCTGATGACGCTGTAGAAGCGAAACACGTTGTTTGCTCTCATCTAATAAAGGAATTATCGAAAAGTCAAACAAGTGTGCGGTAAACTTCTCTTTTTTTCTGGAATTATTCAATGTTCCTGCTGTTACCAGCACCTGGAAGCTGTGCATGGAGGTTTGAACTTTTGAAATAACAACACACGTACTCCCACATGTTCATATTGCCCTATTTACCTGTACATAATTCTACAACCATACTGTATATTGTGTAGCAGCAAATTTTACTCACAAAGTTATAATAGAGCTTTGTTCCAGTTTCTCCACAAGCGACATCATGGGTCCTTGACTGATCACTTGACACTTACTAAAGTACTACCTTCACAAAGCCACAGTATAAAAATTGCTTCTACGTTTAAGTAAGTTTTTAATGTTTTGTGCTGGAAACTATGTGTAACTAGAGATTAATGAGTTATCTTTTGAGAAAATTAAAATTCATGACAGAGAAGTACCAGTGGTATCCACTCTACTACTACCCATGATAAAAAAGATAATTTTTCCCCAGCAGCCTTATGGAGAAATAGAAAACAAGATTAAGTGAATGATAAAGAGGAGGTAAAGTGAAGGTGAAGCTGCAGGAGAGTGCCGAGAGGTACTGACCAAACAGTGATAAAAGTGAATGTGGTTGAGCACTGGAGTGTGCATCGTCATGGTGACAGATGCAAGTGACAGAGACAGAAAGGGGCCAGATAAGCAGCACCGGTGGACGCCATGTTTGTGCGAGCTCAGAGTCATTGGTGACGGCAGATACGCACACTAGCCAAAAGGCACTACTCTATCTGTCCATCTTCGCCCACTATCTCTGTCTATCACTCCGTTTCTATCTACCTCCCTTTTCTGCACTTCTTTCTTCACTCCTTAATTCACTCCCTATCTGCCTCGTGCACCCTGTTTCCTCTTTATCGGCCATTCACTCTGGCTCACATTATGGCTTTATTTGCTGAGGCTGCATGACCTTAGCGGCTCACTGATTGTTGAGTTTTTTTTGTGTATGTATTTTATTTATTTATTTATTTATTTTCTCGAGTTGCCCGCCAATAAAGCAACATTTGAAAACAAAAGTTGCTTGGGGGGTAAAAAGCCAAAATTCAAAGAGTCTGGGAAAAGAGTTTATCCTTTTTTGGGGTGGGAAACTTGCAACCTCACATTTACCTGGGATAAGTGTGTCTGCAGGGTTCAGTAGCAGTCCAAGGTCTTATTCTATTATAGATATATGTGAAAGAATGAAAAACCCACAATGCAACTTTTATGAGGGCTTCTCAAGCATAGGAAGTGACCTACAGAGGATGTACATATTCCCATTGAAGGAATCAGTCGTGCACTCTTATCTCTTTCTTACCAAGCCGGTATTCATAAATATTTTAACTTGTCTTTTGTATTTTTAATGCCACATATTATCTAGTCAATGTCTTGCCAGTCTGACATGTTCTTTGTGTTCTTTGTGTAAAACATGAAAAGGAAAGATTGGAAAATTTCCTGCTACTTCAACCCAATCATTTAAAGTGACAAAACAAAAAGTATTCCAACCAAAATAATAACCAGTTATGTAAATTTTCTGCTAACAACAGAGGTCAATGTACTCACCAGATCTCCTGAATTTTTTTCTTTCATTTTTACAAACCTGCCCTGTCTCTAGCTAGATGTAATTAAAGAATTATCTGTGTTACATTTATTTAATTATGGGTGTTTTTATTGCTCAAAAATAACTTGACAATCATGCAATCCTACTGTGAGGTGTCTCCCTTCTCCACAGATATGACCTGTACCTTGGCCTGCTGGAACTCAACTACTTCTGCACTCTCTCTGCACATCTGCCCATCTGCACTCTACTCTCTTGCTCTGGTATGTTTTGTTTATCATTTCTTAATATTGTGATGTTATGTGAAATGCATTAAGTGGGGAGAAATCTTATACCTAAACCCCCTCATCTTTCAAAGACAAGATTCAGGGCATTAAAAGGGCCATGAACTCCACAATGTAAATAAAATAACAACCCTGCGGACATTTAGACACAGAGCTGACTCACTTACACCTGTAACTGACAAAGCTGTCCAAGTGATCGTCACCAGTTAAAGTCATCTACATGTTGCCTTACACCTCTCACCCTCTGCACCGGACTGTAGAGGAGCTGAGCAGCTCCTTCAGCAGCCGACTGAGGCACCCCCAGTGCAAGAAGGGGCACTACCACAGATCCTTCATCCCCACCGCCATCAGACTGTATAACTCCACTATTTAGTCTAAACATGCAATTTTTTTCTATATTCTCTTATTTATTTATTTTATTATTACTTATCTTGTCTGCATGCACTTTTTTGTTCTAACTTGCACTAAACTGCTTGGAGCTAATGTTAAAAGTGAATTTCTCCTGTGTGAGATCAATAAAGTCTTGTCTTATCTTATCTTAATGTTTCCCCACTCTGTCCAGTCTGTCACTGCGTGCACGGACAAGTGCAATCCAAACGGATTGGGATCGTATCGGATTCATGTGCACAGGCAACGGATTGGATAGGGATTGGCTTCCCCAATCCGATAGGAACCCCTGGCTTAGGCCGATAACAATCCGCTTGGCGTCGCCATGTGCACGATTTCGGATCGGATTGGCGTACTGCGCATGCACAGAAATTTGCGCCGGGGATTTCGGCCGGAAGTGGTAAGAGTAGTAGGAGGTGCAGACGGCGTCATAAGTAGCAATTGTTGTTGCCGGACTTTCAGACGAAAACATGGCTGCAAAGAAAGCAACAAGCACGCACTACTGGACAGATGAAGAAACTGAGTTCATGCTGCACCAGGTGCAAGAAAGACAAGAAACGCTAGTCTTTATCAGAAGATAGCGTTGAAGATGGAGCAGGCAGGGTTTGTTCGGATGCCTGAGCAAATCAAAATCAAATGGAAAAACGCCAGGGCAGCGTATGCCACAGCCAAGAAGAAAAACGGGAAGAGCGGTCAAGACCGTACAACTTGCCCGCATTACGAAATACTGGAAGAGCTCTTCCCGCATCCAACAGCTGTCCTCTACTCCACAACCAGATGGCTCAAGACAGCGTTCCTTCACGGCACCAACAAGCCCCATCTTCCACCATATCTGAACTATAAACATAACGCACAGGGCACTCTTACAAACATTTTGAGTTATCTTTTGTGACCTTATAGTATCAGAAGAGAGTTTTTTTTAACTGTTGTATAACTTGTAAATATTAAAAATCAGTGGAAATTTACTCTTAAGTTGTTCACTTTTAATTTACTTTTAAGTTGTTCACTTGGACAGGACCAAAGAGTCCACCCACACAGAGAATGGAAGCGACAACAGAATTTAAGCTAGGCATTACAAAGACATACAAAATTAAAGTGTGGTTGTGTAATTTCACTACCCCAGACCTTACATAAATGATAAATTAACGATAAACCCATAATTATTAATTTAATGCCTTTATTTGTGGCACAAAAGATGCAAGCAACAAAAAACGAAATGGCAAAACATGATTAAAACAATAGTGTGCGGTAGAGGTGCCCGAACGGTCACGTCTTCAGGCTTCATAACTTCCGACATCAACCCACACAACTGATTCAAAAGTTGCACCTCCAATCCTCGTCAGTATATTCTTGTAAGATCACTCGATCCCAGAAGCCTCTGTCCCTGATCTTCATCCATACTGAACGTTTAGGCCTTCTGTGCTGTAGTCTGCTCCTGCTCTCAACAAGTAATTTTCGTTGTCTTCGATTGCTTGTAATATCAAACGCCGACGACACAGTTCGTGTCATATTAACGAAACCAAAAATGCTGTTTGTTCGTTCATACGAACTTCCAAACTCTGCAGAATGCACAACACGTACACCAATGCTGCTCCGTCAAACTCCTCGAACGTCATCTTTGTATACCGCCAGATAGTTGTGTTGTGTTTTTATATGGAGTAGCCATCACCCGGAAGTAGTTAGACTACAGCGCCACATAGCGTTGCGGAGCTGGTCAGGTCGCTGACCTGAATCCGATTGCACAAGCTTCATGTGCACTTGGATTGGACAACAGACCACCCGCCGAGTAACAGGAGAAATCCAATCCAATCCTAAACTGATCCTACCATGTGCACGCACTCTGTGCTGAACAGTTTGCTATCACCACTTGCTTGCATGGTTAACATGTCACTTTAATCTGGAACATTCCCAAGTGTTTTGAAAAATGTGTTCAGCGAGCCTCTCCCAAGAAGCATCTTAAAAAATGTGTTTACTAACAGCTTACTAACTTTGTCCAAATGAACAACAACTTTCATGTTTCCCAACCCTCACCACAGCATAGAGAATGCTCTTATTAAGATGACAAATGACATCTGCCTGAACACTGATGCACGCAAAGTCTCAGTCCTCCTGATCTGAACACTCACTCTCACTGTTGATCATGGGCTCTTCTTACAGAGACTACAGTACTGGGTGGCCCTGACCTGTGGTGTGCCCCATGGATCAATCCTGGGACCACTTTTATTTAATTTCTACATGCTGTCGTTAGGCCAGTTAATACACAGCAATAATGTGTCCTACCACAACTATACAGACGCCACTCAGATCTATGTCTTGCTGGCCACAGCTGAATATGGACCAGTGGATTCACTCTGCCACTGCATCCGACAAATCAGTGTGTGGATGCAAAACAACTTCAGCTATGTTCAGGCATCATCTTTGGCCCACAGCAGTCATCTCTAGTCTCTCTCTCTAAAATTTTCAAATCAGGATAGAAATCTAGGAGTAATAATGGACTCAGACTTGAACTTTAAAAGCCACATCAAATCAATAACATCTGCAGCTTTTTACCATCTAAAAACATAGCAAAAATCAAGGGTTTACTGTCTAAACCAGACTAGGAGGGACTTATCCATGTGTTTGTCTCCAGTAGGTTAGACTACTGTAATGGCCTGCTCACTGGCGTCTCCTAATGAGCTATGAGACAGAACACTACAGCTCAAGTCTTGACTCAAACCAGGAAATCTTGTGCTCAAGTATCTGCACTGGCTTCCTGTGGCTCAGAGAATAGACTTTGAAGCTGCTTTGCTTGTGTACCAGTCTCTTCATGGCGTTGTACCAAAGTAAATCTCTGACATGTTAGTGCCATATGAACCATCCACAAGCTGAGGATCTTGGGGACCGGCCTCCTGCTGGTGCCCAGAGTCAGCTTTTATGCAGCTAAAATCTGGGTTTTCCTGGAGATGACTTTGAATGACTTTGTGTACAAATTGTGCTATACAAAAAAGTTGCCTTGCCTTGTCTCGCCTACTGTTTGTGAAGTGGCAAACGTGAGAGCAACATTTAGTCTTTTTCACAGAGATGGAAAACTCTGCATCTGCTGCTGCATCTGCTCAGGCGGTACATGAGCATGAATCAATGGCAAGAGCTGCTAATCATGTGCCACTGAAGTTAATACATTCAGATAATGGGATTCACAGAAAGGACAGAGTATACAGCAGACTTCCATACAAAGTTCTATGGAACAAGGAAATAAACTAAAAAAACTACTTGATTTTTGGGTGTGGGTGTGTGTTATTTATTGAGAACCAACCCAGAGAGTGGTCCCACAGTGGTCCTCAGTTATAAATACCTAGTCTAAATAGCAGGATAATTATAGTTTTGGGTATAAGGAAAAGTCTGCGCACAAGATTTGACCAAGATTTGTAATTACTGGAAAAACAGAGTAAGGAGCTATTGTTAATTAGTGTTCGTGGCTTTTGTATTTTAATTAAAAACATTAATTCACAGCTTCTGTCCAATTAGTCATGCACACTTGCGTCAAAATCTGTAAAAACGTTCCTTAAAAAGATATATTTAAAAAAAGATGGGGACTGTAATGTATCCGAACACAAGACTGGCAATCCTTTCCCTCTTGTCTAATATCTAATGTATTTCATAGATAAAAGTGACAGCAGAAACATCAATCAATCCAATGGTGCACCTCTGCAGCCTGCGGGGCTCTGTGCACCCTGACCTCACTATATTAACATAATAACGTCCCGATAGTCATAAAAAAGACCCGTACATTGCCATGGTTACTGTTTCAATAGTCAGCCCAGTTTTTTTCACAGGTAGATTATGGGCCTCTGTTATCATTCCAGGTGCTAAACAGCGAGTAGAAACTGAAAAATACCATGTGCAATTTGTGGGCATGTTGTGTGAGATTTACCAGTGGGTGTGATTTACGAAAGTGCGGATATTATTTCAGCAGGCAGACTGATAAGTAAATGACAGTATTCAGCGAATTCAAAGGTTTGTGCTATTAACGTTTGCCCATATTGTGAAATCAATAATCATTTGGATTCAGGAACATCTGACCAGGACCCATGAAAACGTATAACAGCAGCTTAACCAGCGTTATCCTTTTTGCTCTAGACTTGTAGTACTACATGCACAAAAATGCACTCTCCTGTGGCCTGGTAGTGGTGCAGAGACAGGGATAGACATCGTACCTCATTTCATCTCTGTACACAGTGACTGGACCTGCAGTCTCCACTTTAGGACATGGGACAGACATGAAAGTCCAGGATGATAGAGAGAGCTGTGGAACGCTCCAGGTCAGTGGAAGACAAGTGGAAGACAAGCCCAAAATATTGTAGGTAGAGACTTTATATGTTATATATTTTTGCTACTGTGAAAACAACATTTTATCATTTTATCTGTCCTTGTGGGTCATTTTACAGTATTTAAAAATAATATCAAATGCCCTATAAGTGTACAAATTGCAGTAGCTATCCTGTACACAAAGTTGACATTTGTCTCTTCAACATATTACATTATCAGGCAGTTTTGCTTTTTTAGTTGTAATAAATCTGGTAGCACCCGCTAAACAACTTTCTCCCACCTAGGACTTTGCGCATGTTGGCAAAAAACTGCATTTTGCATTATCCATTCACTCAAAGGAGCAAAACGGCACAGAGTCTTCATGGTGTCTCTGAGAAATTGTGTGGGGTTTTTGCTCCACTTTTAGTTAGTTTGCCGTTTAGCACGTGAGTAATGCTTGATAATGACACTCTATGTTAATCAATATGACAAGCAATGACACATATCACACATATTTTTTGTACTTTGTAGTCCTAAATTCATAAAGCCAGGTTCTGACACCTATTTGGGTATAGTTATTTTTATTTACTCGCTAATACTAATTCCTAAAACACATGGTCTGCTTAGCTGATCAGAATATTTCTACATTGAGATTAGAAACACTTTCATGTCCTACACGTATCTACCTTCATTCTGTGAGTGCTCAAATGAAAAACAAAAAAGGACAAAAATCAATGTCATACACATAGGCCCTTTAGATTTTGCATCATCTACCTTAACAAGCAACAAAACTAAACACATTTCTTTGAGCAGAACCAATAATTCAACATGAGGCACTGAAGAAATAATGGCAATTTCATTTCAAATCAAACATGAAAATCCATGTTTGTAAGACTTAAATATACTGTATGTATGGAACAACACAGGAGATTGAAAGAAACTTCTTTGACCAAGTTCTGTTGTTGTGTCCCCAGGCAGTACATCTCACCCACCTTACCTAGTGCGAATGTGGTGTGTGTGAGTGTTGGTGGTGGTCAGAGTGGCCAAAAGCACAGATTGGCAGTCATGCTTCCGTCAGTCTGTCCCAGAGCAGCATACCAGAACCGAGTATGGAGTGACTGAATAATGACTACAGTGTAGGGCTTTAAGAGGGCCTGCCCAAATAAATAATAATAGGTGCCACATTTGGCTCCTGCTCTCAATCTGAAATCATGACACTGTCAGAATCGAGAATCTGCATGGTTTTCAGCATGAAAATTAGGACCATTACCATAGCGATTAACAATATAAAATAAAAATATATGTTTTCATTTTGAAAAAGTCCTCAAAATGCATATAACAGATAAGCTGAAATGCATGAATAGATAACCGCTGATCTTCCTGATCTAATCTGATCTGAATTTAATAAACACAACATTTCACAGTCCCAGTCAAAATGAATGGCTATAGACATACAGACATCCAACATAAGGAACAATGGCAAGAATTTGATGATGCCTGTCCTCTGCTCTGCACACATGTGGCTCTGGGAGGACAATCTATACATCAGAGCAGATTCATGTTGATGGACAGTGTGATTAAGACTGCGAGAGCTAACAGCTGTGCATGTGTGAGCCCTGATAATGCACATAAGGGCTGACAGGTACACGCGCACTGGATTGGACGCTGGATGCACAAACGTGTAATGATAAACCCGAAAAATCACACGGATTAAGATTTTCTCCTCCTGCTGCTATCAGTATGAAACTGTAATTAGTATTCATGTAGTCGGTGCTGCTGCTATATGTGAAGTGCTAAAGGCGAGCGATGTATCTGTCAGCCCGCACCCCTCTCATCTGCTTATACTTAATCAATAGTGCTGCTTCTTTCAGTATTGCTCCGCTTCACATGGCCTTGACATTTTCTCTCCAGGGTGCTGTGTGTCGGGGGCTTTAATACTACAACGACAGGCTTACAATTTAGTATGTTTTTTAGAATAGATCACATTTAATATCCATTGGTCAAATAGGAAGGGATGGCACATATTCACCAAATTATAATTAATTTGAATTATTAAGTAATTTTAGTTGAAATCAAATGTAGTCCTGCTAGTTTTCCACTATTGGGCTGCATTAAATACCTTATTAATGCCTATTATATTTCACTACTATTATTCATTGTTTTATGTTGCACCATATCTCCAAAGTGATTTCCTATTTTGTGCATCTTTGTTCACTGATAATGAAAATAAAGCCTTTTTTGTGATGGATTCTAGATATGCATGGGTTACAAACTAAGGTAATGATTCTCTGCTGCAAAAGTAGTAGTAGTAGTAGTAGTACGAGTAGTAGTATACATTTACACACATTTCATGTTTGTTTTTTTTTTCTTTTCTTGTTCTACTTGGAAAAACATCAGACAGCTGCACAACACAAAATCATAATTTAACAAGTCAGCATCTGGAAATTGCACTGAGATGTTTATCCTCTGTCTTACAGTTCAAATCTTGGCATATTTCTATAAGAAGATGATTTCTTCTTCTTCCTGCCCCAGCTTCCTCCTTCCATTTATTGCTAATTACCTATAATTTGTACTTCTGACGTACTCTCATTTACAGTAACTCACTGCTCTTGTGCTGGGCGGCAGCTAAATCCTCCAAATAGTACTTTAGTTTTTGCCTTTCATTCGGTATCATTACCTCTCCTTGCTCTTTGTCAGTGAGGTTGATTCATTCTGAGCAATGCACTTTACACCAGCTCTCAATCATACAGTGAAAAAACACTTATGGAGAAGACTACGAAATGCTTTACAGATCAAATGTTTTTGTCTTTGGTTTTGCATGGAGTTTGCTAACAATGGAAGGATAGTCCTGGGATGACTTCTAGTTGAAGTAGATTACATCGCCTTCAGGTTCATCATCAATGAAACAAAAGCGCAATCCGGGCTTGGCACTTTTCTTCATCTATTTTCTTGTTTGTTTCCTGTTTGCTGATCTCCTGAAGGTCTGATGGCCTACGTCTGGTATTTTATCCTAGAACTAAACTTGATTTGGTGTGTTATGGCACAGATATTGTAGATATTGGTGGCTCCTCCTCTTTGACCACACTGGAGCTGGTGTTGGGGCTGGTGGAGCTTGTAACCTCAAAACAAAACATCTTAGGAGTCTGAGTTTGAGTCTCTGCAATGCCATCTGCAGTTCTCTTGTAATTTCAAGAATTGACTACTTGACTTTTTTTTTTTTTTTTTGTAATTAATTAATTAATAGCAATAAGATCACTGAGATGGGTCCCTGGGCGCCTGAAAGATGAGCTGCCCACTGCTCCTGAAGGATGGGTCAAATGTAGAGAAATAACTTCACTACAGGAGGATAATAATAATAAGGATAATAATAATAATAATAATAATAATAATAATAATAATAATAATAATAATAATAATAATAATAATTATTATTATTATTATTATTATTATTATTATTATTATATTATTAATAATAATAATAATAACAATAATAATAATAATAATAATAATAATAATAATAATAATAATAATAATAATAATAATAATTTGATGATTATTAAATAATTTATTAGAAATGATTGAAGATTTTGTTTATAAATTATAGTATTGTTATTGTAGCAGAGTAATGCAGTTACTATTGGCTAAATTGCATTGTGTAAAAATGACTGAAAATGTAAATATTACGATCATGCTTGAAATGGTGGACCTAAAAATCTCCAACACCCCAATTTAAACCCACTGACAGGAGAAAAACAAGTATCAAGTGAAATATAAAATTGCAATTACTCTGCTTTTAAAAAGTACATTTTCAGTGTTTATCAATAGAGGTGTAAACAATGACAGATACATGAAAATGTACACACACAGGCACACACAAGCTCACACACACTCCTCTAGAACACACTCATATCATTTTAACCTCAAATATCTGCGTCTCTGGCCTTCAGTGTGACTAATACAAATATCTTTCTATTGATATAGCCTTGTAATGGAAGATACACAGTAAAAGGAAAATATCTAAACATTTTAAAAGACATTAAACAATTTGACTTAATAAAAGTCAAATAAATAGGACTATAAAATAAATACATAAAAATGTAAATACATCATATAATGATTTAAATATAAATATAAATACTTCAATATTATTTATTAATTGAGAAAATCAAAAAAAATACAAGATGAAGATATGTTATTATTTGCCAAAAGTAATTTTTAAAAATAGGCCATAGAAACTTTTGAGGATGGCATCATAGGGCCAATTCAAGTGGTGAGGGGCAGAGGGGCTGGGGGGCCAGTCAAAGGGGCATAGCGGGCCGGAGTCAGCCCACGGGCCTTAGCTTGATGACCCCTGATTTAAAATAATATCTTATGTAAGGTTGATTAAGTAAGCTCAAATTTCTTTTTATGTATATTTTGTGACCGATCTTTGGAGGCCTCGGACCACACAATGGGAAGCACTGCTTTAGAGCAATGCAATGGGTAATGTACACTGTAGCTGTTTGTTAGAGTGTACATTTCTGTGCACTCTCCCTGTTTTATTGTCCCAAGTGAAGCCATGCGTGTGACAGACAACAGCACAGTACCTCTGACTGTTGAATATTTACACACAATGCAAACCTCAGTGTGTTAGCATTTGCTTTGTAGTGACCAGACTATAACACTAAGCTAACAGAACTGTGTGTGCTTTGTGTCGGCCCTAGGTTTGTTGGTACGGACAGGCTGCCATTCCTCTCTGTCACTGTGGCCGTTCAAGTGTTCAGTCACTAGATAGATCCTTTCTCTTTCACCACAAACACACATACGCACACATGCACACACATACACACACACACACACACACACACACACACGTACAGACACACAAAAGAAAAAACAAGAACACGCATGGGCTGAAAATCACAAAATCACGCCTCAGGTCCATGGGCGGCAGACACACAGGGGCTATAGTGAACATAAACAACGCACACACACTTGAGTGCACACACATAAACGCACACACAAGAACATACACAAAAGTGCACACACACACATAAACACACACAGGCGCACACGCACAAATGCACACCAAAACAAGGCCAAAGTGCAGCCAGCCGACCAGCATGCTGGCAGATTTACGAGAATGTGCTTCAGGTCCACGTAAAAGGGAACTCCAGTACTGTATATGGATCAGGCTTTCATAGGAGCTATAGAACAGAAAGTATGAAGAAAGAGAACTAAGAGTCACCATTTAAATTTTTGTAACAATATCAGGAATGGCAGAATAAACACAGTATAGGTAGTATAAATGAGAGCACATTAAAAGATGAACGACCTGAGATGATGCTGAAAATAGTCCCGGTTCTGTATGGTTACAGTAGTTACACTTTTTTGATTTTTGGAAAAATAAAAGTTGTTCCTATTATTTGTCACTTTAGAATATAACAAAATAACAATGTTTATTACACAGACAAGGTCAAAATAATAATAAGGTTACAATTATTATTTAAAAATCAACAAATTCTATGAAGATGTTTGTCAAACAAGAAACCCCTGGCTCTGACTCTGTTTGCTCACTTTTGTTTGTGATTATGGGTTTGATTGAATAAAAACAGCTTTGAAGCTTTAAATAAAACACATTTTGTATCACATTGTAAAGCAGAGACACCAACCGATGCTAGCGGTAACGAAAACACTACTAGTTATATAAACTTGAATTTTTCAGTGTCCCAAACAATGTCAGAATCTTGGGGGTGTCCTTGACAGGTTAAACTATAAAAAGCTCTCCCCTGTTGTCCTCCTTATAACCAGTCCCCACCTTCATGAACTCTGTGTGTGTGCTCATTTATCCTGACCACAAAGCCCTTGCAGCACTGGCACCAAACTGCATTATGGGATGTTTAACCACCAACATGGCTTACAGTGATTTTTCTGGCATGTCCCTCCCCCATATCAGTGTGTGTCCTTGTACACGCAGTGACACTGTTTGTTGGGGAAAACTAAATGGGCGGATTCCTACTTATCACATCTATATATAGGGATTCCACAGTGAAAAGTTGTTCTCATTTGTCTCTGTCTAGATTTATCTATGTCCAATGATGTCTTTTGCTTTTTTAGGCCCATGAGACTAATTAGTCAGTGATGGAAATGAAGAGAGAAACCACAGAAGAGAGAGAGTATAATCAGTGGAAAACAAGTATGGGAGGGGCAAATACCTTGTAGTGGGCTTTGATTGGCATGAGAAAGTGCCTCAGTGGTCCACAACCTGAACAGACTCTGAATGTAAAGCTATCTCATAAATATATCAACAATACTATCGGCTTTTGTCAAGTAATTAGATGGTAATTTAACATGAAAATAAATTGACATTTCAAAAATACCCAAGTGCCCAATGATGGTTCAGATTTGTATTGTATTTACAATGTTCCCATAAGAACAGCATCTGGACAAATAAACAATGTAAATGAACTCCAGGCAAAATAGGCAAGGATCTGTCATCATTTAACCAGCATGACACCAAAACAATAGAGCGTTTAATGGTAGACCCAGCAGGCATAAATGTTATGACTTATCCATATGCAACATACTGTCATCCACAAATTCTTAAAGATTACTATTTTTAAATTTTGAGGAAAAAATTGTCTTTGCCGAAATCCTAACAGCCTAACACCAAATACATTTTTAGTGTTTTGGCTTATCAGTATATTTAAAAATAATAAAATAAAATTATATTGTAGTTCATTGGTTGTAAAGTTCAAGAACCGTTATAGAAAGAAATTTGGTCTGAGGTACATTCCGGACATGCCCAGAATACCTCCTGAGGGAGGCATCCAGAACAGATGCCCGAGTCACCTCAGCTGGCTCCTCTCCACGGCTCTAGTCTGAGCTCCTCCCATGTGACTGAGCTCCTCACCCTATCTCTAAGGGAGCGCCCAGCTACTCTGCGGAGGAAACTCATTTCGGCCGCTTGTATCCATGATCTTGTCCTTTCGGTCATTACCCAGAGCTCATGACCATAGGTGAGGGTAGGAACATAGACTGACCGGTAAATCGAGAGCTTTGTCTTTCACCTCAGCTCCCTCTTTACCACAATGGTCAAGTACAGCGACCGCATCACTGCCGACGCTGCACCGATCCGCCTATCAATCTCATGCTCCATCCTCCCTCTCCCCTGAACAAGACCCCGAGATACTTGACGTCCTCCACTTGAGGCAGGGACTCTCCACTCTCTCCAGTCTCCTGGACGTGTGAGTTGAAGGTTCCCTTGACAAAGGGCTCTGCCAGATGTTCTCAACAGACTTTCCCTATACGCTTAGGCCTGCCAGATCTTTCCGGCTTCCTCCTCTGCCAGCGGACCCAACTCACAACCAGGTGGCTCTGCCCCTCTCTTCACCCGAGTGTCCAAGACACGTGGCCAGAGGTCAGATGAGACAACAACAAATTCAATCATCAACCTTCGGCCTAGGGTGTCCTGGTGCCACGTGCACTGATGAACACCCTTGTGCTCGAACATGGTGTTCGTTACAGACAAACCGTAACTAGCACAGAAGTCCAATAACAGGACACCGCTCGGGTTCAAATCAGGGAGGCCATTCCTCCCAGTCACGCCTCTCCAGGTATCACTGTCATTGCCCACGTGGGTGTTGAAGTCCTGGTCAGTGCACTGTCCAGTACCACTCCCAGAGACTTCAAGAAGGCCAGGTACTCTGCCCTGGTGTTTGGCTTGTAGGCCAACACAAGAGTGTGAGACCTGTCCCTGACCCGAAGGTGCAGGGACGCGACCCTCTCATTCACCGGGGTGAACGCCAACACATGGCGGCTGAGCTGTGGGGCAATGAGCAGGCCCGCCACTGCTCCCTGCAGGCAACGCCAGAGAAATGGAGAGTCCAGCCCCCCTCAAGGAGTTGGGTTCCAGAGCCTAAGCTGCTTGTGGAGGTGAGGCTGACTAGTCAGTAAAACTCCACCTTCCACAGGAGCTCGGGCTCCTTTCCCCCAGTGAGGTGACATTCCATGTCCCCAGAGCTAGTCTCCATGTCCGGAGATCCAGTTGTCAAGGCCCCTACCTTTGACTGCTGCCCAAATCTCCTTGCACCGGCCCCCTATGGATCCTCCCGTGGGTGGTGGGTCCACGGGAGGACAGCCCCATGTCCTCCCTCAGTCTTCAAGAAAAATATGTAATCATGCATTTTCAAATATCCGCAGACCAGAGAGAGCTGTTACTTTGGAAAAGGCCTGTTTAGTGAATACCATTTTCTCTTTGAGCCTTACAATCACTTATGCCTCTAAACTTTTAATTCCTTTTCCCAGCCTTCTTCTTGTTCATTTGATGTTTGTGATTTGTTTTAGCTGCCTACTCTGGCGCTCCCCCTTCCCTGGCTCCGTGTCCTGCTGAGTCAGTATCTGTCAATCAAACAGCCTCTACTGTTAAGCGGCGCCAAAAACATCAGGCTCCAGCTCCGGGTTTTCCTCTTCCTGAAGAGACAAATACTGCTGGGAGGAAGCTGTGCTGTGATCCTGTTTTTTTTTTTTTCTTCACTTGCTTTAGTATCTTGGGGATAGAGAGTGATGTGCTTTTCTTGCTGACCGGTGGCTATTGTTTACTTAGTGTCTGATATCTACTACACAATTGCCTCGTGTTGCATTTGGGAAAGTCTCCAACAACAAATAGAGACAAGACTAGACACATAGAGGCAGCTTGAGGTCACAAAGGCAATGGGACATGTCAAAAAGTACTACTAAGATAATTAAAGATGCACTATGTAACATTTCTAGTAGAGGGTATGTTATGTGCTCACCTCCAAAGAAATGTAAACTTTTTTGCCTGAAATATTCCACAGTATGCCATGCAATGTATGTCTTTTACTTTTATTCAGTTGACCTGTAACTTGGCCATTTCTAGGTCCCACTCCACACAGAAAGCCCAAGGCAATATATTAAGCTATTTCATCTTCCTTTCAAAATCTTCATTTTATCATTTCATCATATTGTAATAAAAAGATGAAATAGACTTACATATCTATAACAATGTATAATTAGTTAAGTTGTGAAATTTTAGACCGAGTAAAAAGTCTGGACACACCCTAGAGTCAGGTGGCACCATCTAATCTTGTCAGTGGAAGTAAATAAGTTTAATGCTATAACATGGAACATTCCAAACAAAGCAGTAACATCTCCATGGACACATGCAGGTAAGAAACCCTCCACAGGTTACAAAAGATTTGTTTAAATAAACCCAAAACCTCAACCCTTGCATTTAGAAGATGTTGTGTGTATTCAAAGGCTTAAAATAGGATTCTTTGGTTAAAATTGAGATGTTGGAGGCAGGGAGCATAAAACCCACATCAGGTGCCACATGGCGAGGGCAGCACAGATGTATTCCAAGGGCACACACACTTTGAGCGCAGTGTGATGGACGCCTGCTGAAAGGGCTCTTTGCTGTCCTCATGTTGTGTGCATGTGTGTGTGTGTGTGTGTGTGTGTGGTGTGTAAATCTCTGGTGGTGACAGAATGAGCACACAGGCGTTATAGCTGTGCTCAGTGAATCCACCTCCTCCATCATCACCAACACCAACACATATCAACCCCGCCCGAACAGATGCTGGGGGTCCTTCAGTGACTTTCAGCTGACTCCTTTGACCTGTCTGAAATTCTGTATATTTAGCTAAATACCACATTGAGGGATAGGGTGTTTAATCTAGTCTGTCCAATACAAAAGAGGAAATACTCAAAACTAAATCTCATTACTGTACCAATTCCTTCCACAAAGCACTGCGCAGTCATCATCTCACACTGTGTTAAAAGTATATGGAAATGGAACGCTTTTCTATGAGATTTCAAAAGAAGAATTTGCTTGTTGAATTTCTAATGGAACTTAGAGTTTGGTACCATAGAATGTAGAATTTAGAATTTAAAAGATATTAAAGGAAAAACAGAAAGAAAGTATGCAATGTGCAAAAGTGATACAGGGTTTTTAAGCTACTTGGACATGCATCTCCACTGATCTGACTCGTAACTTTGCCTAGTGGCTTCACGTGCTAATGTGCATGGAGATACTACTACTATCACTACACGATCACTACACTACCACTACTACTAAAAATAAATAACAATAAAATTATATTTGTATAACATTTTTCAAAACAACAGTTACAAAGTGCTTTACAGTGCCAAAAATATACAAACCCCTCATAATAGAGGTAAATAAGTTAAGTTTAATGCCATATACTATACAGACCATCCCTGGCAGAGTAATAAAATCTCCCTGGAGACAGTCAAATGGCAGACCCTCCACCAGAAAACTGAGTCTACCTTAAAATATGCCACGCACTCACAGGACAATGCTTCTTCATCACCTGGAATTCCCTCTCATGTCTCTTAGAAAACCTCCACATCTCCCCTGTTTGCTGCGGGCCCCTCTCTTGCCATCACTCACGCTCTCTGACTCCCATCCTAATTGAGTTGTGTGTTGTCAACCCGCAGCAGCCATATTCACGACTGCCTTTCACGGCTCTGACCAAAGACTGGGAGTGTCTGAGAGAGATCTGTGATGTATGTGCAGTCGTTGGTCATGCCCAGGTCCGTCTGTAGAGCACTCATACATCAGCCCCTTCCACCCCCTGGCCTCGGACATGGAATGGAGAAAGGGAGAGGGTATAGTCCAACAAGAAAGAGAGACAGAGAGGACCCAGCGAAGGAGATGAAGCAAAGAACTAACACATTTCACTTTAAAGGAGAGATATTATGCAAAATTAAACTTGTGTTTAAATGGCTAGCCCCCCTCTTTTACCCAATCAAAGTTGTATTTAGACTGATTTATGCATATTTGAGTAGTCCCTAGTCTTCTGCAATCAAGACACCGTGCAAAAAAATCCACATTTTTACTGACCCCTGGTACACACACTTTTTGTCCTTTTTTACACTGTGACGCACATAGTATTTAGCAGTATTGTAAGGCTATTTTGGTTCAAATGGGAAAAAAAACAAACAAAAAAAAACTGCAGAAGTAGAAGAAGAAGCAGTAGCTGTAGCAGCAGCAGAAATAGCACCAGCAGCAGCAGTAGTAGTATTAGAAGTAGTAGTAGTAGTAGTAGTAGTAGTAGTAGTAGTAGTAGTAGTAGTAGTAGTAGTAGTATGAAGAAGAACAGAGGGGAGGAGAAAATTAGGAGCAGAGTTTGTGTTGGTGTTTCAGGACCATGGACAGCTAACTACTAAGGCTTATGACTGTAGCACCAGGAGCTGTCCATGGTGCTGCAGTAAATCTGGCTTTGCACTGTTTTAATATTAACTATAAGCCAGCCATATTTTAATAAAAACTATTTGCCATTCTTATGTGGCAATCTCCTAAATAGTAATACTGCAATGATAAGACATGAGAAAAATTCAGAGGGACTGAGAAAACACGATCAGATAACCAGATTACTTAGTGTGACTTGAACATGATCATAACCATAAGTGCATAAGTGCTTTCTTTATCAGAGAGCTTTCAGTGTAAGGTTTCCTATGGACCACGGACAGCCATGTACATAAGAGCTGTCCATGGTGCTGAATTCTTAGCTATAGAAAAGGGAGGGTCAAAGGACAGAAATTTTCATGTTTTTTATTTTATTTTATTTTATATATTGCTTGGTTTACCTGTATTTAGCATAGTTTTACATCAGTCAAGAGGTAATTTGTGGCAAAAAAGTTGCAAAGAAAAATACAAATATAGCTGCAAGCAGCAATGTGGGGCCAAGCACCGAAGGTGCATGTAGGCCTCAGCATGTAGGCCGCATGCAGGGTCTGACAGGGTCTAACAGAGTCTGACAGGATCTGACAGGGTCTAACAGAGTCTGACAGGGTCTGACAGGGTCTAACAGAGTCTGACAGAGTCTGACAGGGTCTGACAGAGTCTGACAGGGTCTAACAGAGTCTGACAGGGTCTAACAGAGTCTGACAGGGTCTAACAGAGTCTGACAGAGTCTGACAGGGTCTGACAGAGTCTGACAGGGTCTAACAGAGTCTGACAGGGTCTGACAGGGTCTAACAAGGTCTAACAGGGTTTAACAGGGTCTAACAAGGTTTAACAGATCAAAGACACATCAAAGACAGATCAAAGGTACATTTCTGCGTTGCCTAGCAACGCAGAAAATTCCTGAAAATTCCTGCAACTTTGACCTGCTGGTGGCTCTAGACGGTTGGGGGTGGGGGCCTATAAATTGCTGTGGGTAATGAGGAAACTGGCTGTAATGTGCATGCAAAATTTCACAACTTTTTACCACACAGTTCTAGGGGTTGCCATAGACTCCCATGGTCAGAGGAATAATGTATAATAATAATAAGAAGAATCAGTAGAAACACTTTTTTTTTTTTTAATCTTTTAATATTACAAGGTACACAATAATACACACTTCAGGTACATAACAGTACATATTTCATCACCACAATAACATACACAAAGCACTCAGAAGACACATCGGGGGATGCGGGCACGGGAATAAACACCACTGGGCCCAAGGGCTAAGAGAAACAGGGGGAATGTAGAGGACCAAAGGGATGAAGAAAGGGGCCTGGGGGAGAGCAAACACTATGGTGCCTAGCACCTTCGGTGCTTGGCCCCAAAAATACAAGTAGCAGTGAGTTCTAAACAACACAGACAATTTCACCCAAAATGCAAGGACAATTTATGCTCAAGGACCACATTTTTTTTTCCACTCAAAGAAAACAAGAAAAAACAGAGGAGTTGTCATCTATTTCTTGAGTTTGGCCGTTATTTACTGTATGGTTGCTAGGAAACAGTTATGGATTTACCTCTAAGTATATCTGCTATTTTTATTTATTTATTTATTTTTATCTTATAATGATGTCAACTATGGGCTTCAGTTTTCATTCCAGGTTTTAAACTGCAAGTATAAACTGATAAATAGTGATAAATAACTGATAAATAGTGCAATTTGTGGGTGGGGTTTACCAATGGGAAGTGCGCACATGATTTCTGCCACAAAACTGACATGAAAAGGAAAGTATTCAGTGAGTGCCAAAGTTTGCATGCTCTGCTCCTATGGGCTGTTGAATTGTTGAAGTACACTGAAAATTCACATTATTTTAACATTTTCACATAGCATTTTGGTTAAGAAGCATCTGATGGGGATCCATGAAAACTTTGAAAAGCAAAGTTACCAAAGTTATCCTTTTTGCTTTGACTCCTCGCCTGTGGCATCAGAGCAGAGCTGGGACTGGGCTACATAGTACATCTCACTTCATCTCTGTACATGGTGACTGGACCTGCAGTCTCTGCTTTAGGACATGGGACAGACGTGAAAGTCCATTTTGATGGACAGAGCTGTGGAACGCTCCAGGTCAGTGGAAGACTTGTGGCAGTTGGTTCCACAGTGTCGAGTTTATATTTTATTACTGCAGCTTTGAAAACAACATGTTATTATCTTATCTGTCTTTCTGGTCATTTTAAAACAGTTTAAATGAATATCAAATGCTCTATAGGTGCACAAATTGCAGCTACCCTCTGCAAAAATGTTCACCTGTCTCTCCTGTACTATATTATGAGGCAGTTTTTGCTTTCATAGTTGCAATAAATCTACTGGCACCTGCTAAACAATTTAATTTGCATTTCCTTAGATTTTGTGCATGTTGGCAAAAATGCCCTGTTTTGCATATTCATTCATTCATTCATAGGAGCAAAACAGTGCTGTGTCTTCTTTAGCGTCTCTATGTAAAACTGCGTTGGGGTTTTGCTCCACTTTTAGCGTACTTTGCTGTTCAGCACATGAGCTTGATAAAAAACACTTCATAAATAATGCCCTTTATGTTTTATTGAAATGAACAGTCTAGCCTGTCAAATGCACTTTAAGAACGCAAACAAAGAACCTCTAAAGCACATTTATGCTATTGGATATTCCTCATAATAACTCACAGCCATTGCAAGTCTAATCATGGTCTAATGTCATTTCACATGCCATTAGACCATTTGTGCTTTTTGCATGAGAAATGCTGTAAACATTTTTTTTTGTTCTTGAACACTCTGACAGTCAAGGCAAAGAGCTTAAGCACTGATGGAGAGGTCTGAAACGACAGAGGACATGCTCTGAATTGCTGAAAATTCAATCTTGTAAACTCAAAAACTTCTGAATGGGTGAGTGCGTGAGCAGAGACTAGAGTTTAAACACTGTCAGGGGATCAGGGCCAGATGGTCAAATAAATGAAGAAAATCAATGGCCATGAATAAGGACACGGAGAACTACTATAGGCAGTTTTTGTTTTGTTTATTTTTGGTGCAATTTGGCAAGTTGATTGCAACTTTCTAAAGTCTAAAAGTCCAAGTGCTATACAATGCTATAATAATAGTACTAAGAGTGCTACCCCACAGAAAGAGTGGTCATTGAAAGGAAGTTGAAAGAATTGATCTCTTTCAACTTCTTTTCAGAGAGTAAGCATGTCAGAAACTGGATCTAAAGGCCTCACATAGGGGCAAAACGAGCCCTGAACAAGAGCACTATGTTCTTGGTTCAGCTGTGAGGTTGGGCCATGTGATCCCAGATGATATATTAATAAATAACAAATAGTTTATAACAAAAGTATGTTTTTTTACACTTTGGATATTGCACTGAAAAACGTTGAAACACATGCTGACTCTTCTGCTTGTTTCAATGGATATTTTAATCTTTAAAAAAAAAAAATAATAATTTGCATTAGATTGAATAAATTAGATAACTGTTTGTATTTAAGCAAACTATGACTATGACTATTTATTAAGACAAGTTTAGCCAAAGGTAGGAAGTGAATGAAAAAAACACTTACTGTTTACTCACTCCCAAAATCAGACAGACACCTACAGTCTAACTATCAAACCACAGATTGCAGACTTCTAGGAATTTCACCAGCATGAAGTAATTGGTAGTCTTCACTTTTGATCTCCCTCTTAGTCAGATGAAAATTGCCGGTCGCCTCTTAATTAAAGTCACCACCAGCTGTGCAGTAAATAGATAAGCAGGGGACACAAACACAGCCAGAGCAGTCCCAAGGAGAAGAATGGGGACAAAATAAAAATAGCAGTGCAAATGAGAGTGAGAATCTTTGAGAGCCACGGAGCTAAGAGGAAGAGGAGGAGGAGCAGTGAGACAAAGCACATGCGATGAAGGATGGGTGGAAACTCCTGTCCCGCGACGCCGTGTGTGACAGCCGTGTGATCTAAGGTCTGAGGTGTCACAACACTGCCTGGGCTGTGATCGCAAGCCATTCATCATTGCTGTGGCAACAATACTCCAAACAAAAAGTGAATGTTACCTCAGCTTCCCTCCTTTTATTTTCCATGTGGAATACAGCATTGAACTTAATTTGATTTAAAAAAATATTTTAAAAAATCCCCAAATCCCACTTCTCCATCCATCCATTTTCTTCCTCTTATCCGGGGCCGGGTCGTGGGGGCAACAGTCTAAGCAGGGACTCCCAGACTTCCTTCACCCCAGACACTTCCTCCAGCTCCTCCGGGGGGACCCCAAGGCATTCCCAGGCCAGCCGAGAGACATAGTCCGTCCAGCGTGTCCTGGGTCTTCCCCGGGGCCTCCTCCCAGTGGGACATGCCTGGAACACCTCCCAAGACAGGCGTCCAGGAGGCATCCGGAACAGATGCCCGAGCCACCTCAGCTGTTCCTCTCGACGTGGAGGAGGAGCAGCTCTACTCCGAGCTCCTCCCGTGTGACTGAGCTCCTCACCCTATGTCTAAGGGAGCGCCCAGCCACTCTGCAGAGGAAACTCATTTCAGCCGCTTGTATCTTGTCCTTCCGGTCATTACCCAGACCTCATGACCATAGGTGAAGGTAAAAATGTAGATTGCTCAGTAAATTGAGAGGTTTGCCTTTTGGCTCAGCTCCCTCTTCACCACAACAGTCTGATACAGCGACCACATCACCTATATCTATCTATATCTATATATCGATATATCTATATATTTTTTCACACACACACACACACACACACACACACACACACACACACACACACACATATATATATATATATATATATATATACACTCAACAAAAATATAAACGCAACACTTTTGTTTTTGCTCCCATTTTTCATGAGATGGACTTAAAGATCTAAAATTCATTCCAGATACACAATATTACCATTTCTCTCAAACATTGTTCACAAATCTGTCTAAATGTGTGATAGTGAGCACTTCTGCTTTGCTGAGATAATCCATCCCACCTCACAGGTGTGCCACATCAAGATGCCTGACAGCTATATATTAGTGCTGTCAGGCAATTTAAAAAATAATCTAATTAATTACAGGAATTGTAATTAATTAATCTAATTAATCTAATTAAATTTAATTAATTTTTAGGTGGTTTATTGTGCTCTCCCACAGTGCAAATAAGGTGTCAAATGAGTGATTTATAGTGGTACAGTGAAAAGACTGCAGACTTCCCCTTTAAGTCTTTCAGTCTTTAGCTCGCTCTCTCTCTGTGCACGTTACCTCCACTGTAACCAAGACAAGACTGCTGGCAGACCTGCAGAGTGCACCTTTATATCCCCATTCGCCCTCCCAAATTACATAACATTCATTCAAAAGCTCATTTACACCATTCCACTATTACATGGCGAATATTTCTGGTGCCAAAAGGTGAGCACGTACAGTAGTTTTCATGCAATGTCAATAAACAATATAGAAAGCTTCAAATATACTGAGAATACAAATAATAATAATAATTACTCATGGCTCACATGACCACCGGAACCCATGAAACTGAAGGATTTAAACTACCGGTGTGGACGTGTCCGGGTTTGTCAGATCTCACCACGTGGCAAAAGTAAATGATCAGGTTTAGCGCGATTTGGATGGGCAAAACTGACGCTTCTAAGTGTGCACCCTTAGTCGTGGCAGAACACGCTGGAGAGGTTATGGGGCATTAGTTTCTGGTTGATAATGAAAAGGGTTTGGCGCGCAGAGCGCAGCAGATACGGAAATGGGAGCGAGCGTCTTCACGTACTCTCCCCGGGGACAACTCTCTGAGGGACAAACCTGCTCAGTCACATTTTTATAAATACGTAAACTTGCCGTTCAAAGGCCCTGCACACCAAATTAAAAATTTGCGCGCATTGATTTGCCGCTCATAAATAATTTGCGTTAATGTGTGTGTGTGTGTATTTGATAAAAATCTTTTACACTTTGAACTTTCTCTTTGTTTATTTTGAAATGTTATCAGATCAAGGTTCTATTGAAATTGGTTTGTGTGTTGAGTTTATAAACCCTGAAAAAGAACAGCACTGTGAATTCCTTTTCAATGTCAAAATGCTATCTTGTTATGGTGAACCACTTGTGCTGTGGATTGATGTATGAATTTAACATGTATGCTAAATAGCAACTCAAACCCGTTGCACTACTTACAAATCAAATCATCTACCCTGTGCTAAGAGTTCAAGACCTGAACTGTCACCATAACACAATATGGTGCTGAAGAAAATATTGCAATAAACAATTTGCAGCACGGTAGCAGAGTGGTTAGCGCTCTTGCTTCACAGCAAGAAGGTTCCGGGTTCGATCCCCGGGTCGCCCGAGCCTTTCTGTGTGGAGTTTGCATGTTCTCCCCGTGTCTGGGTGGGTTTCCTCCGGGCACTCCGGTTTCCCCCATCAACCCAAAACATGCACCATAGGTACCTCCAGCTTAGGTCCTGACCAAGCCGAAGCAAGAAGATCATGGAGATGGTCCCCGGGCGCCCTAATGTGTGCTGCCCACTGCTCCTAATATATGTGTATATATATATATATATATAGGATGGGTTAAAATGCAGAGAAGAATTTCTCCAGTGTGAGATCAATAAAGTTCACTTCTTCTTCACTTCTTCTTCTAATATTGAATTTTATGCCACAGATACTGTAATCCTGATTGAATGAAACTACCATCTGTAATTAGATTAGCCAACCTAGCCCCATTCGCACATAACACTACTGGATGCTACATTGCTGCTGTCTCATAGCGTGCCAGCTTTAACCTTACATAAGAAGATCAGAGACAACTTGTTCCTCTTATCACTTGAAAATGGAAAAAAAGAAAAAAAAAGAAAAGTTCCCCTTGTGTTACTGTAAAAGCAAAATTTAAAAAAACAAAAACAAACCACATACCATTTTGGTAAAACGTTTGAAACATAACAGATCCGGAAAACAGTAGGGGAAAAAGAAGATGGAATATTTGTCTTCTGAGGAGAGGCCAAATTAGGCAAATATTGTGTGCCTTTGTGTGCATGTGTGCATGCCAGTGTGTTGTGAAGCTGTCTAACTACCGTATCAAAATTAAGACAGAGAGCCTCAAAAGATACTCTGTAATCTCAAATCAAATGGACTCTACACAAGGCTGCCAGATGAGCTATAGACAATATGAGGCGTCTTGTTTTCCGGTATGTACTTTTACAAGACAACAACAGAGATTATTATGTGTAACAGTAAAAGAAACAGAGAGGAGACATCTTTAGTATCCCGTACATTTCATAGCCAGTCCAAGCATTTACCATGAAACTGATTATCACTGGATTAATACTGTATTCTGAACAATGAGTCAAAAGCAACAGAACAAGCTTGTCTCTACAGGGAGTCTCTGCTGGAACGGATGCATCCACAAGTTCATCATCAGCAGGTTATTGGCTTAATTAACATGAATGAGATGGCTGTAATGAAAATTATTTTTTCTCTTAATCCCTGGGATCATCCAAGTCTGAACACATTTTGAGGAGCGTCTGAGTGTGCAGACGTATGCAAACATCGTGCATGCTGGATGAGCTTCTGTCATCAGTCACCGTCAGTCCTGGCTGAATTATCTGTAAGTTTCACTGTTAAAACATACAATAATATTTAAGTAACATTTAGCTATTCATGGGAAGTGGGTTGCATTAGAAGAGATTTTATAGTGCACTGAATTGTAAAGGAGTGCCCACAATAAAAAGACCCCGTGGTGCTATCACTAAGGCGCAGCTTGGCTCAGAGACACCTGACTTGACAGAAACACTCCCATATAATTACTCACAAAAAAGACAGACAATTCCCCATCCCAATCTCCCAGTGTCCCACTCTACATAAACATTGTAATTAATGAGGCTAAACATGGCACCATTGTCTCAGCTTCTTTGGTTTATAAAAAGAAGAAAATGGCTTCTCCTCACACCCTCTTGGACAGTTAGCAATATTCCAAACGAGAAAGAATGCTTTATCTCAAATAAAGGCAGGCAGGAGGCAGGCTAAACCCTGACACACCAAACACACGAGGACACTCACACAGCTTCACAGTAGTGCAATGTTCCAGCTCATTTCAGCAGAATCTTCTCCGACAGCACAGCCCCCACAAGAGTCCACAGACACATTGGCCCGAACTCCATGGCAAAACAAATCTAAAAGAACTGCTTCTCTCTACTCAGGCCAGATAGTTTTCTCTGCTGGTGTGTGCTGGTCAGAGCAGGAAAAACACCAGAATCAAAACACTGACCTCTTTGCAGGTCATCACAGACACACACGCTCCATCTGATCCAATTTGGCACTAATGTCCTTCCATACAATTTAGTACACATCATTTGATGGGGTATATGACAAACAACAAGACAAACAAACTTCCGTATGCCTTTGAACAGAGACATCTTGATTTGTTAATGTTTTATACCAGATATTACACCAAAAATGAAAGAATATGGCAAGTGTTGTAGTACTAGTGGTAATGTAACAAATCTACACACAGCACCAAGTAAAGAAATACAGCTCTGGAAAAAAATAGACCACTGCAAAATTTTCAGTTTTTCTGATTTTACTACTTATACGTATGTGTTTGTGCAAAAGGAACATTTTTGTTTGAGTCTATAAACTACTGACAACATTTTCCCCAAATTCCAAATAAAAATATTATCATTTAGAGCATTTATTTGGTCAAAATAACAAAAAAGATACATGTTTTCAGACCTCAAACACCTCAGACCTCTTAGCATGCTCTCCACAAGTCTTTCACATTGTTCTTGGGCACTGTTCCCTCTAAGGTGCGCGCGTGCGCAATCGCGCACTGCCCAGACGTTCAGTGTGCACATCAAATCCTTTTCAGCGCATAAAATAAAATCTAACCTGAACTCAGCGCTGGTTTGACACACGGAATCCAGTCTGATAGATTCAGTTTGCACATGCGTTAGGGACAAGCCAACTACAAACAGATTCATTTCGATCGCATTTCGCTCGCTTTCTTCAGTAAGACCATAGTTGTCATGCGCATCGCTGTGGGTCAGAGCGGCGGGTCAGAGCGGCAGGTCCGCACCAGCCGACGGGAGCGCCGCCCGCACACACTCCACGTAGGGAAGAACAGAAGAGGAGACAGGTAGAGCAATAATGTAATCCTCGGCTGTTTTTTTTGTTTCTGTCCAAGCCATAGGTTTTTGTGAGCAAAAAGACGGGACTTTCTGTGTGAAGTGTGAATCCTCTCCCCAGAGCGTTAAACCACAGAGCTCTGTCACTCTCACAGAATTACTTAAACTGGGTAATGATTAAAAAGCAAGATATAAACTGATAAAAATGTATAGTTATTTTGGAGATCATTATTTTGAGAAAGACCCATCTTATAGTGTCCTATAGGTCCTACAATCATCCCTAAAAAATCTGCAGCATGTAGGCTATATTTATCAAGCTGAAAAAATCTCTCTTCATGTGGTTTTACAGGTTTATACACAGGTATATACACAGGTTATTTTTCAAAATATTGTAATGTTCAATCTTTCACTGACCACAGCAGGACCCTCACACTGACATACAACATGTACAAAGTTCATGAACAGATTTTTGAGAAGTGGACCAAAAAAATCAGTTATATTAAAAGTAATCTAACAGAAATAACAGCAGTAATTTGATTCATAAGCTATGTAACTTGCCATGATCTCAGGTGTGATACTGGTGTGGCCACAGTGTGCATGTCGGATGTTGCTCACAGGAGTCCAAGGAGCGCTCAGGGAGTTAGTGTGTTTGCTCAGACACATGAAAAATTAGGGGGAACATTGTTCTTGGGTGACTTTATTCCTCTCCTGGTGCAAGAACTGAAGTAGCTCAGCTTTGTGTTTGTGTTGAAAATTGGCTTGGTTGAAATGTTCTGCTTTCACAAGATATATATATATATATATACCCAAAATATTTAATATTGTTGGAGTAGATTACTTCATAATGCCATGCTAACCAACTCCGATGCTTGAAAAACGCTTATTCTAATTTGAACATCAATATACTGTATGACCAGAGCAGTCAATATTAACCACCATCACAGAGGAACCAGACTCTGTCTCCTGGACTCCAATCAACATTATAATGAGTTTGGATTGGACAGACACACAGCCCTGGTCACCAAATGAGTTGATAAATGATCCTTCATAAAGTCTTTGGGGTGAGCTGACCTCGAGGTATTATTGATATTCACACATGTCCAGAAAAAAAGGTTAAACCACAGAGAATATCAGAAAATGGAGAGAGAGGAGAGAACATTTCTACAAGGAAAATCATTATAATACATGGATGTAGTCTTTTCAAACATGGGATGCCCAATTCAGGAGTAATAAATATGTGTAAAAAAAATAAATAAAAAAAAGTTATTTTTAAGGAAGCCATTGTCATATAAAAATAAGAGCATGATCTTAAAAATTGCAACAACCAAATAAGCACAATGTTCTGAAGAGTTTTTCTTTTGAATTCTTTCATTACCAAAAATAAATGTTATCCTATCAAGTAGTCAAATTAATTTTGGTTCACAATTACTGCCACACTATCTAATTTTGCAACAGAATAGAAAAGCAATAGCAACAAATAGCTTTATAGTTGCAAAGAGCCTGTGATAAAACTAGAAATGTTATTTTAAACACCTCAATAATACCTCAAGATGGTCAAAACCTGTCATGTTTAGAAAACCAATATCATCTAATATGAATGAATTGAAAATGACTGGCATATTGAAGGATTAACTACAGCTTTGTTTTGCATATCGAAGATAGCCAAAGCCTTTTCTGTCAGTTTTAATGTCCTCTATTCTCCGAGCAGCCCCATGTTCATAATTCCCTTTGCAGGGTTTCCTCCTCTCGTCAGACAAAGAGCCAGGCCTGGCACAGGAGCACACGAGGTGAAGCTACGGGGGTCACAGCTGCTCCATGTATGCAGACCTGGCACCCGCGCTCACACACACCAATGAAAAGACTGCGCAATTGTGAAGAACAGAAGTGAGAAGATGGGCAGATGGAGGGCAAATGAAGAGCTGGGGGGAGGCAGAGAAAGGATAATAATGACGAGATCTGGTCCGAATGGAGTGGTCGCTGGAGAGAAGGGAAGTGATTGAGCTTGGAGAGTTATGGAGGGTGAAAAGAGGGCCAACGGGTGGGAGACGGATGGGGTGCTCAACAGATGGGTCCACCCTTGGAACTGTCTGATGACCACTTGTGCTGTAAAGAAGAGGCCTGAACACGACAGCATGGGCAGGGACGCTCATAGCAGAGGGGGGCCAGTGCTTGTAATTTCTGTGCCGTGGGCTCAAAACCTCAGAGGAAACAACAAATCACAACGAGACTGGAGAGCAGAATGTGGTGGAATTTGACATCTTCAGACGCAAGAGCAAAAGACAAAGGGTTTTAAGAGATTCTTTGTTTGTTTATCTCAAAAATGATATTTATTCATCACTTCGCTCTTGTTGCAGATAGGGGTCACTTGCAGATGGAATGCAATAGGCCATAGAGAGTTCAAACTATGGCAAGTCTGTCAGTTAAACTAATAAAAAACACTGCATACTTAGGTACATTAACTTTTCTAGCAGAGGCCATGGAGATGTTATTGCTTTGCCAAGAATGTGTGTATAGTTAGGCGGCATCCCATTCTTCTGTCTTACTCCTTCGTCTTACCTCTACTCCTTGGTTTTGCGCATTCATGTGAGGGGAAGGGGTGTCCCGATTCTAATTTTGATCAAGGGCTAGGGCCACGACCGAGGGCTACATACCCCTTGAAACGAAGTAAGCTCTCGACCAGACTTGAAACGAAGGGGTACACCTACAGGGGGTCCTCGGGTTACGACGTTGATCCGTTCTTAAGACGCGTCATAACCCGAATTTCGTCGTAAGTCTTTTTGCCTTTGATCTTCCAACCAAAGCACCAATAACCTTTCCATCTCAATAATTAGACCACTACGCTGCTTGGTTATCACTGCCGCTTTCATAGGAGCAGATCAGAGCCCTCATCAGGTACTTCCGCCCACATTGGGCACGCACACGAGGCTGTCTTCTCCCTACAACCACAACAAAGCGTATTCTGCCGCCGTGCGCCGCGCGCCGTTCGCGTTTGTTTACATCTCTTACCACGCTAAACCGCGTAAGACGGAATGACGCGTAATATATATTTTTTTAATGGGGGCGTGTTCGTAACCACGAAACGTCGTAAACCGAGACCGTCGTAACCCGAGGACCCCCTGTATAAGCTCAGGCAGGTTTTGGGATCAGGATGGCAGCGTCACATCGACCAGCCAAGGAGTCTCATAAATGTATTTTCAGCAGTTGTAATTATCGATTAACAGTTTAGCAGGTTTACAATTATGACGCTTATGTTCTGCGTTACTTTTAGTGAACTGTTGTTGCGGTTTTAATTGTAGTGATGTCTGTTTAGCCGACGTTATCGTTTTCATCAAACTTTCATGTATAAACAGGCTAGTTTTTTTGTCGAGCTGAGGTACCCGATAATCTTTGACATTTGTTTACGTTTGTTTGCGTCAATTGTTGTCGCCTCTGTAGACGTGGTAGCCAGGTAGAGGCAAGGGGTGATGACACAAATGGTAATCAAGTAGTGTCCCATTTCTTAGGGGAACATTCGTACCCCGAGCCCTCTCAGCTCGGTATCGAGGGGCAAGACAAAGATGTAGATAAAGGGAAAGGGGAAGGGGTAAGACACAATAATGGGACGCAGTCTTAAAATACTATCTTTGAAGAGGATAGTATTTTAATAGTAGTATCTTTTTTATAAGACACAATAATGGGACGCAGTCTTAAAATACTATCTTTGAAGAGGCAACCCCGCTTACAATAAGATTGTATGTTTTGCAAGTTATAAACACTTGCAACTTGTAAACACAGCAATTATATAAAAAAGATAAGACTTTATTGATCTCACACAGAAATTCACTACCCACATTAGCTCCAGGCAGTTTAGTGCAAAAGAAATTTAGAACAAAAAAAGTGCATGCAGACAGTTGAGATAGTAATAATACTAATAAAATAAGTAAATAAGAGAATATAGAAAGAAAAAAAATTGCACATTAAGACTATATAGTGGAGTTATACAGTCAATAGGTTAAATAGGTTTAAATAAATAAGTTTAAAGCACTGCTGGGTAAAACAAGTTTTAAAAGCTTCTTAAAAGAGAACCAATGAGAAAATACATGGATGAGAGACAGCGATGCACTCAGTAGAGAGTGTGATGTCAGGGGGAGGGAGGTGTAGGGTCAGAGAGTCAGAGTGGGGACAGTGTTGCGATGAGTGTGCATTTGTTTTGTCAGTCTTGTCTTGTCATGAAGAGTATAACACATAAGTCTACTGAACCGTTGAAGTGTCGTTCTGTGAAGTGTGAGAGGGGTTATTTTATGCTGTTATATGTGCAAGTTTGAAATAAATATTCTAACATGCATGTGGCAGTCATCTCCCTGGAAAAGTGACATAGGCTACAGTCAGACTGCAAGGCTTAATGCTCAATTCGGATTTTTTTGTGAAATCCAATTTTTTTTGCAAGGTCATTCACATTTCCAATTAAATGCGACTTATATGTGATCTTCAGTGTGAACTTTAAATGCCCCAAAAGTGTCCTGCATGCGCATTAGAGGACATGACGACATCACACGCAACGAGCGTACTCAGTGTTTTCCGGAAGTCGCCTAAACATGGACACTAGCATTGAGCACCTGGAGATTTTAAAGTTGCTGTTGTACCGGAGCCAGAACATGTACAACTTATTTGTTTCAGAGAGGAGATTGAGAAGGTGAAGAGCAAGGTTTTCGGCCGTGGCGTTTCATGGGTTCCTCTTCAGTAATGCAGCAATTTGGCTCAACTTTGGGCTTGTCTCCTAAAATATGGTCCAGTTCTGTTCAGTTTCGTCGTTCAGACTGAAGCTACATGTAAAAAGATCGGATATGTATCGGTTTTAGGACCGCATATCAAAATGGCCTGGGTTGCATTTTCAAAATTTGATCTGTGTCGTTCAGACTGTCATTAAAAGATCAGATACAGGTCGCATAGGAGCGAAAAAATCGGATTTGGGTCACTTCAGGCTGCAATCTGAACTTAGCCATAGTGCACCTTTAAATACCACTGTGAGATCTTGACTTGTGCAGGTAACATTATGATCTTTTGCTTTTCTGTTTTTGCCCATCCGATTTTCTGGTGCGGTTTGCCTCAAATGGAAGATCAGATGTCAGATTGTTGATTGTCATTGTCAAACCCACCGATTGACCTGATCATATATCAGGATTGTGGAGTCTTTACAAAGCCTCAGAGAAGTGGCACTGTCAGACGTAGGGAGTTGGCAGTGGTCCTGGACATCTGTCTTTCTGTGCTCACTGTGTGCCAGACTGGAGCTGCTCTGCCCAGCCCAGGGTCAACACCATACAATACATCACAAATCTCTCCCTCCTCTCTCACTATCTCTTATAGCTTCTCTCTCTTTCCCTTTTTTCACTCTCTGCTCTTCCTCTGTCCCATCTCTTCCTCTTTCGCTCTCTTTACTCACTCTACAACTCTGGAAAAAAAATAAGAGCCCACTGCATTTTTTTCTGAAATCAGTATCTCTACATGTATTACAGCCATTCCATTCCAGCATCTATTGAATTCCAACACAAACACAAAGCTGAGCTATTTCAGTTCTTGCACCAGGAGTGGAATAAAGTCACCCAAGAACAATGTGAAAGATTTGTGGAGAACATGCCAAGTCGCATGAAAGCTGTGATTAAAAATAAGGGTTATTGCCCCAAATATTGATTTCTGAACTCTTCTTAAGTGTAAACATTAGTATTATGTTGTTTTAAAATGAATTTGATCTTGTTTCTTTGCATTGTTTGAGATCTGAAAACATCTATCTTTTTGATACTTTGACCATTTGTCATTTTCTGCAAATAAACGCTCTAAATGATAATATTTTTATTTGGAATTTGGGGGAAATGTTGTCAGTAGTTTATAGACTTATAGACAAAAATGTTCCTTTTGCCCAAACACATACCTATAAGTGGTAAAATCAGAAAAACTAATAATTTTGCAGCGGTCTCTTATTTTTTTTCCAGAGCTGTATACCTAGCTTTCTCCTCTCACTCCAATCTGTGCTCTCTCTCCTTTTTATCTCTAACTACTGTCTCCTCTTTCTCCTACTCCCTCTCTCTACCCATTCTCTTCTCTCTTAAATTGTTCTGGCTTCTTCATTTCTTTCTCCCCCTGCTCTCGGTCACTCATTTCCTCATCTCCATATTCTCTCTCTCTCCTTCTTTTTTCCTATTTTCACTCTTTTCACTCCCCTCTCACTCCACCCCACTATACTCCTCCATCTCCCCTTTCTTTCTCCTCTCTCCTCTTTCCAATTTTGTATCTCTTACTCACCTCTCATTCCTCCTCTCTAATCCCTCTCCACTCCCTCTCCGCTCATTCCCTTCACCCTAGCACACGTGTCAGTGACTGCCCCATTCCATCTGTCTTTTCCTGCTCCTGTCTTTTTCCGTTCTCCGTCTCCGGATTATTGGCATGCACTAGGTCAGCCTCGCGTATCACACGTAACACTGGCTGTACAGACTATTCCTTGTGACGTTTTTTTCAAATAGTGATGTTTGCTGTGCACTTGTTCCTTCCTTGTTATATTCTAGGACTGTCCACTACCCTTTTTTATTTCTTTGCAAAGGGCAAGGTTTGAGAATTTTTTTTACAGAAAATAAGGAATAACAGATGAAATTTCCACAGCGTTTTAAGCATGACCAAGAATTGTGTATTTTTATTATACTAGGGATTTCTTAAGTAAAAAAAAAAAGAAAAAAAGAAAATGAAATGAAAAAAAAAGTGTTTGCTGTGGAGAGATTTGTAAAAACAGTTCAGTTATCAGGGCATAACAAGTTGCTCATAGAGTATTTTTTTTTGTTTTTTTTTTTCCAACTGAACTGTCAAGGAAGCTAATTCAATAATTTAAGTTATGTTTTGGAAGACAGGGGTGGGATTCACTCCTTTTCGAGAAAAAAAAATGTATTGGACTGTATATTGGTTATACGTATTTATTTCCTTGTTTTGACCTGCTCGAAATGAAAAAAATAAATGAATGAAATGGATTATAAGTATACCAGGATACAGGACATGAATTGAAATAGACTTCAGATTATTCTGTTCTGGGTTATTTACACAACAATGGAATTAATCTGTCTAGAATCTGAGCTAGACTTGCATCGCCAATCTGTTGTTCAGTGGATCTGACCGCTCAGCCAATGATGTTAATGTTGAGAGTGGGATTCAAACTGCCAACCTCCGGATCAGTGGATAAACACTCCAACTGATCTACTTTCACCCTTATAATGTATACGTTCATGTACATAATGATGCCCACAAGTATTTGTTTAATGAACTCAAGGGCTGACAGTAAAATGGGCTCCTGTAGTATACTGTACTATACCTTAAAGGAAAAGTAACGTTATTTTACAATCTGAGCCTTCTTTCGGTAATAAAACAAGTCGTTTGACTCACCCATAGCACGTTGGTGTCATTTGGAGCTGTTTGGTAAAAGTTATGTTGTAGCGTATCCGTTAGCGTGAGTACTCGGGGCATTACTTTGTGGTCTCCAAATAACACAAACTTTAGCACTTTTCAAATCATAGAAGCCCGATGTCTTAATCTACGATTTCATTTGAAGCAAAAGTGGCCTGTAATCCGAGATTTATCCATAGTTTTCAGCTTTGCGTTTCATGTTTGGGTCCCGGGAGCTGAGAGCACAGTCCGCGCATGCGCACTGGCGTCCTCATCTACTCGAAACTATGGCTAAATCTCAGATTACAGTCCACTTTTGCTTCAAACGAAATCGTAGATTAAGACATCGGGCTTCTATGATTTGAAAAGTGCTAAAGTTTGTGTTATTTGGAGACCGCAAAGTAATGCCCCGAGTACTCACGCTAACGGATACGCTACAACATAACTTTTACCAAACAGCTCCAAATGACACCAACGTGCTATGGGTGAGTCAAACAACTTGTTTTATTACCGAAAGAAGGCTCAGATTGTAAAATAACGTTACTTTTCCTTTAAAGGCTAATTTTTCCCTATTTGTAGGCATTTTATTCTCTGATAACCAGGAAGTGAGCGTTAGCATAAGTTTTTCCCAGATTTACCATCATGAAGTAAGTGAGGAATAATTTTGGACTACTGCAACCTTTTAAAAATCAGGTACAGTGCCTCAAATACCGTCTATTATCCCATCCCTACCATGAAAACACAGCATTGATTCCACACTGACCATGAAATGATTTTTAGATGTTCTTGTGTAATGAATAGCCCAGTAACTCACAAAAAGGTCAGATCTATTTTAAACGTAGCTGGACAGTTGTGCAGACAAAGCCAAAGAAATCACTCGAATGCTACAGCTGAACCATAAACAACACATTTTACGATGAAAGCTCACCTTGTGCCTCAGCTAGCCCTCCAACACCACTTGAAGCCTATACTGTAATTCACTGCCAGAGCTCTTCGTCTTAAGCACTGCTCTTCCTCCCGCTACTACCTACTCTTCCTCTTTGCCCCCATCTCCTCTCTGTCCTTCTGTTCACAGTCGCGCCATCCGAGGCCCCGGGTTAAAGCATGTTGGCACCACCACTGCAGCAGGTGTGGAGGGAGAGAAGGAGCGATGGAGAGGGAAAGAGCGAGAGAAGGAGGAAGTCATTACACATGTGACATCTGTACAATGTATGTGTGTGTGTGTGTGTTGTATGTGTGTGTGCGGGGGCGATCTTTAGTCAAATCCATATGAACTGTCACATTGCGTATGCGAGATGCCAGTTCACCAGCTGTAGATTCGCGACGGGGGGCAGATGATGTTGCAGAGTCTTAAACCTAAAATATCACTGTGGAGGTGCACCTGCTGTTTGGACTACTGCAGTCATTATGTTCAGTGTTGTTCAGTTTTGCTCATTTTTAGAGTTGGCAAAACTTCTGAAATGTTCAAACACTTTCCTTTCTATCTGAGGCTAACTGAAATTCCACAGTTGCATAGCATAATTTGCAGTAAATTGGAAGAGCTGGAACTGGCATAGGATTTAATAGTCTAACTTAAAGAGCCACTAAACACCAAAAAACTCACTTTAATGATTAACTGTGTAAAATAAACACAACTGACTAAAATAAAAGTGTTTATCTATCCCTGGCCTTATTTCGGCATTTTAGTGCATATTTGTTAAAAATCAGACTTTTTGGATCAACTAAGACCACTACATTAAAATTTCTGGGACAAACGGTCACCGATCAGTCAGATGCAGGGTTATTACGTGACGAGCACAGCCACTCACGGTCAGCTCATGGGCTCGATGGGCTCGATGGGCAGTACGTGAGGAGCCCCTCTTAGCCCCGCCGATACCCCGCTGCGCTCCGTGGTGAAACTCGCGTTGCTGTCACTCTCCATTGGCAGTATGCTATTGCTAGCTCTAGACCTGTCACTCGGCTGTCACTGATAAGTCAAACCCCGCCCCACACCATCGCACCACCCGCACTCCCCAACCTGCCGAGTACCACCCTCTTTGTTGAATTCTTCAAATCTTGACTGTGGGCGGAGGTGACTCTAGGACAGCGGCTCTTTAACATTAGGGCTGGGTATCAAATATATATGTGTATATATACGATAAACGATATATTCCACATGATAGTCTGCTATATTCACTTTTTATTCTCATTATGTTTTAAAGCAAATACATTTTTACAGCAGTATAACAGTATTTTTTCAAAATGAAATCACCGATGGTAATCACCAAAACTGTGAATATGTAAAAACAAACAAAACAACAACACAATATTAATCCTGCATGACCACATTTTGCATCACTATATCAATACTTTCTATAATAAAAGAGAGATAAAATGGAGATCTATTTATAAACTTAAACTTGGACTAAATTCTACCACCCTGTATTGATAAAGTCTTTGAACGATCCATGATTCACCAGAGCAAATATTAACCTAACCTATGAAATCAATGGAAACAACTCACTCATGAAAATTCTGACTGTAACTTGACACATTTGTTAGCTGCATATTTTCTCCCTGTGTGTTCTGTGTTTCCTCTACATGTTCCCTGTATGTTCTCTCTGTGTTCCTTGTATGTTCGCTGCATGTTCCTCACCTCTCACCATTGTGTTGTATTGCCTCGGCCACATTTCTCAGATATAAAACAATTTGATTAGTTTATTGTTCCAGGTCCTAAATGCGTTTGGTTACTATTCCATCCGTGACCACAATAAACCAACAGACGTGCTGTTGTTATGGTGAAGGCCATAACAGCCCCAGACACAATCAAACAGACTTTAAAGTGCTTAATGGACATTTGAGTCTGAACTGTCTAAATGCACTGTTAAAGGTCCCATGGCATGAAATTTTCACTTTCTGAGGTTTTTGAACGTTAATGTGAGCTCCCCTACCCTGTTTAGCCCCCCCCCCCCCCCCCCCCATGGTTAAAAGTTGTGAAATGTCTAAACTGAGCATTTGCGATCCTTTTCTGCGTTACAAAAAATCGGAGCTCAAACGGGCGATTTTGAACAAGGCACCTTATTGACGTCAGATCGAAAAAAGAAATGCAAATACAGTTCCACCCCCTTCTGTCTGAACTCAGCGTCTCTGTAAATCACGCCCAGAGAGTTTGGACTGCGAATGCGCTAGGTAATGCTAAATGCGTTTTTTTATTTGCCTGGAGGCACTTCCGAGTGTTTCTAGGCTCGGAAGTCCTTTATCTGAGCCTCTGGACCTTTGAACAGCAGTGGTTTAATTTGATTTTCTGTGGAAATGTGCTTATTTTTCAATGGAACGCTTCAAATCTCTCCAAAGGGATCAGCTGAGAGCTCCGAGCCAAGAGCGGAGAGTTTGGCCACGCCCCCACCCTCTACTATAGGCCAGCTCTTTTCTCCTCATTTGCATTCAAGCAACAACGCCCATTATGGAGTGTTCAGAGAGAGAAAAATTACTCTTTCTCATCTTATCTCTGTTTCTCATGCACTGAGTGTTGATTTTGAAGAAGGATTCATTTACAGTATTAGGGAACCATTAAGGAGCCATATAAAAGCATCAAGAAGTACCATGTCATGGGATCTTTAAAACTGTCAATCCAAGGCTTCTTTGTAACAACCAGTTGGCTTTGCGAATATTCCAGGAAGTCAATGGTTACAGGAAGAAACATGCAGTATCCCACCAATAATTGTATTGAGGTCCTCCTTTGTTTGTGTATCCATTTATTTATGGTAAATGGTCGCATTTTTATATAACGCTTTTCCACCTTTAATGCACTCAAAGCACTTTACATCAAGGAACCACTGACCCATTCACGCTCACATTCATACGCCACTTAGGGTGACCACCGGCATGAAACAGGAAAGGAGGACACTTGTGTCCAAAAAGGAGGACAAAGGCCCTAAAGTGAGGACACCTTGTTTTTTTTGTTTTGTTTTCCCTCGGGGAAAACAAAGAAAGTGCGCTGAGAATGTGCACTGCTCGCACATTCTCAGCGCACAAGAAAACCTATGCAGCCACTGTAAATCAGGGATGAAAGAGCTTTTAGCGAATCTCTGCTTTTTATTCAGCCGCGGGGTCATTTTTTTTATATCTGCAAAGTGCGAGCTGCGCGCGGGGGGGTGGGGGGTGGGGGGTGGGGGGGTTGGGGGTGGTGCATTTCGGATGTCGCGCACAGGAATTCCAAGTATTACTAGTCACAATAGAATAATATTTTGTCTTTAGGGAACAAGGAGCAGACCACCCGGCTCATTGAGCTGAGGCGGGACCTGTACCATCTCACAGACGGCCATGCGGTCCACGGACTGCACTCAGGGCTGAGCGAGTATGCACCGCCTCGACTGCAGACTGAGACCACGCTCCGAACTGTGCACTCGCTGAATTGGGAAACGGCGAACATCGCAGAGTAGCAAGTGTAAATAATGGGTGGGGATTTATGACGATTTATGCAACGAAAGGAGGACAAAACGTAAAAAAGGAGGACACGTGACAGACGGCCGGACAGACAACTCTAAAACCGGACTGTCCGGACGAAATCCAGACGAATGGTCACCCTAACGCCACTACACGCAGAAACTGGGGTTAAGATGGGTAAAGAGTCCACATCATTTATCTGTGGGAGCTGGAATTGCACCCTAGTGAGTGAGCTACTGTCACCCATTTATCTATTCTTTATTTCAGACACAAATATTATTCGATCTATAGTTTAAAAAAGAAAAAAACAAGATAAAGAAAAAAATATACAAGGCAACCAAATAAACCAATAACAAATAAGGTTCAATATTTTTAAGTAGCAGTTGCCAGTTGATGTTATTATAGAAGTAGCCACGGATGCTGCCATAATCACTGATGTCTGATTTTGCAAAGGGACGCAAAACAGCAAAATGCTTTTATACATACTGTCCTTTTTTTTTTTTTTTTTTTTTCAAGATGTCCAGAGTACATGAGTGCATTGTTGTCTTGTCAGTACACATGGACATTTTACACAAGTCAGTCTACTTGCAACATTCTAACTGCAAAGCTTTCCTAGATCTACACTGATATGAATGGGATTCCTTAGTTCCAACTGCAATTGAAGTAGCAGTCAGTGGGTGGTGTGGGATAAGGTGGATGCACACACAAATAATCCACAACTTCAAAATATTGACGTTCAGAAGCGTGTACTCTGATCATTAAGAGAAACTGCTGAACCATCCAACACCATTAAAACTACAATAATAACATTTTTATCCTCCCCGAGGCAAAACCAATAAATAAAACACTTATATTTAATAGTACAACGCAACAATACCACTCATCCAAGCAGCTTCAGCTCTGAAAGACGTAAACTTAGACAAACTTTATTGAACCACAAGGGAAATTATCTGAACATAGTAGCGCGCACATTACGATATACTATAATAAATAACAAAGAGCAAACATTTAAATGGCAATAATAAATTCAAAATAAGTAGCACAAATCGCTACTTATTAATCTACTGCTAGTTGTTGTACACCGAGTTATGATAAATCTGGTAAACTCTACAAAGTCACTGCATTAAACTACAAAATAGCAATATTCAAATTCGAGAAATAACTACGTCATTTGACAGTTTTAACATTTACGTAAACACACCTCCATATTTTCTATTCGCATCTAGACATGATTAAAGACCAATGCCATCTGGCGCATTATAGGGACGCAGATAGAGTCCCCTCATGGATGCTGATGTAAGCCTTGAGACACCTTCTATCCTCCTTCCTTTCCTTGCCTGGTTCTCTCTTCCTGTTTGCTCCACTGCATCCTCTTGTCTCTACTCCCACTCATCCTCCTCTCATCCCCCTCTCTTCCCCTGCCGTCTTCCGTCCCTTTTTCCTCATTAAACACTGTATTACTAAAAGCTAATTTCCTCATGTTTGGGAAGGAATGTGGGAGCTAAACTGTACCCGGCAGGTAAAACGTACAGAGGCAAGTGCAGATGCTCGGATGCAGGCTGAGAGGAGAGCCTGTTGTTGCTACGAGACTGAACCGAAACACACTGAGAGGTTGGCACAAATTGACTAAAAAAATGTTTAAGAATGAGTTATACCTCTCACATAAAACATGGAAAGTGTCGTTTGGACTTAGGTTTATGGGGTATATAGTAAGTAGTTCAATTTTAGAGTGAGAAAGAGCCATAGGGATGACATGCAGACTCCACACTGTCTGGCCACAAGACCCCAAAATGATTCAATTCTTAATCCCATTACGTGTCACTGGGGGCTGGAGTCTGTCCCAGGATCTATTAGCCCGAGGCAGGGACACAATGGACAATGACCAGTTAGTCATAGAGACTATATTTAGACAACACAGACAAAATCACAAATTCTACATGATGTACGCAAGGGGACGCAGCCGCCACACATAGTACCATTCACATTTTTAGATTTTATTCTCCACTGCAGAGGTGGTTACAGTTAAAAGTTTAATGTTTTGCTGTACTGGTAAATCTTGCTGATAGTGTAGTCATACTATACTAATAAAGTGATCCCAGCTACTACTTGGTCGGGCAGTAAGCAAACCTTAAATCCTTTAAATCTATAGTTTTAAGCAAGAGAATGTATATGTATTTGAGTGGATTTGACAAAGGTCCAGTTCTGGTTTCTGGTGGTTTGCCAGGTGTGTCTGAACATTTCCAAAACTGCAGCTCTAAGTGGTTCTGAAAATTATACACAATGAAGGTCAGTGGTGATTATTACGTAAAATCAGCTTGCACGTTTAACTTTTGAGTAAGAATAAATAGAACAGTAGAAATGTATTTTTCAGAGAGGAGATGTGCTCTGAATGTCTTGAGAAATGTAAAATATGTTGTGTTAATGTGTTGCATAATAAGTGGTTGGAAGCAATTTATCAAAGCAATCAGTGGCAGTCTACAGAGTTCAGAGGATATTCACTTTGCAGCCTCAACAATGAGCACTGATAACTTAATTTCCATGTGGAACATATCTAAGGGGACTTGATTAAAGTCGACCTTGACACTTAAAATGTTCCTTTCCATTTTTACGTCCTAGTTTGTTTTGATTTACATAGCGCCCGCATTGCCAAAGCTGTCATGGCACAACTGTGGCGTGTGGCATCAGGAACATGAACGGGGAGTTAGAGAGGGCGCTGTGCCCAGGACCTCCAGATGAGGTTCTCCTCTGCCTCTCTGAGGGAGACACGCGTCGCTGCCAATTGTTCACTTAGTGCAGAAAGAATTATACCATTACTAAGCGCAGCATGATAGTAGATCAAGTATAAGAGAATGTTATAAAGTAAAAATATGTAATGAACCCTTTGATTTACAATATAAATGCCAACAGATTTTATATATATACTTTTTTTTCAAAGTGGAAATGGTTGTAGTTGCTTTTACACTTTAAAACATTCATTGTCCATATCATAAATAAAACTTTATTTGATAAATACTTTTTCATGTCTTAGCCCTTAATTCATTGTCTCCATAACACACCAAGATATTAAGCTTCTTCTTTGGGGCATGGTTAAGTGGTTAGCACTAGCGAGATGCATCTGCTTTTGTTTCAGTCCAGAGTTTGCATGCTTCTCTCTGTGTCTGGATGGGTTTCATCCAGGCACTCTTACCATCAACCCAAAACATGCATAGATAAATCTTCCAGCTGAGGTAATCCTGACCAAGACTAGCTGGCACATTTACTTCAATAAACTGTACATTTAAACTTCCTTAAAGGGATATGCCACCCCCAGGTCAAATTTGGGCATCTCCCCACAGTCCAGAGACTAAAATAAGTGGTGGAAAGCGTTTTCCTGCTCACCCAGCCATTGTCCGAGTCTGTCAGCACTGACCGCCGCGGTATCTGCTGCTCCTCCGCGTTAGACTGGAGTCTAACGGCGCCAGAGAAAGATTTCGGCCAAAAGGAATTAATTTGCTCGATGCGTTTCCCAATTACTTTCTGTGTAGTGCGCATTCATATCGAGTGCAAATAAATGTACAAATCAACACGGAGAGCTTGCCTTGGTCATTTTGGGTGGGAACTATTTTCCAGTGCGTAAGAATACAGCCGTATCACGCACCACGCTGCGCAACAGGGGAACTCCCTTCCTGGTGCGTAACAGGGATTCCCCTGGCAGCGTGCTGCGTGCTTCGGCTATGTTTTTCCGCACTGAAAAATAGTTCCCACCCAAAATGACCAAGGCAAGCTCTCCGTGTTGATTTGTACATTTATTTGCACTCGATATGAATGCGCACTACACACAAAGTAATTGGGAAACGCATCGAGCAAATTAATTCCTTTTGGCCGAAATCTTTCTCTGGCGCCGTTAGACTCCAGTCTAACGCGGAGGAGCAGCAGATACCGCGGCGGTCAGTGCTGACAGACTCGGACAATGGCTGGGTGAGCAGGAAAACGCTTTCCACCACTTATTTTAGTCTCTGGACTGTGGGGAGATGCCCAAATTTGACCTGGGGGTGGCATATCCCTTTAATCTTACCTTAAAGCTGCCCTCTGTACCCATAGCCTCTCCAGCCATTGGCCATATATAGTGATGCACAAATATTAGATTTTGTTAAGATGACTAACTCTAATCATTAAACTAATATTAGCAGCACTTAGAAGTAGCCTAAAGGTTAAACACTTCTCCAACCAAGCTATACTTCACTAATCTAAGTAGACTGTAGCTTAATATGGGAGATATGCTAATGGCGGCAAACGCAATGCCTAAAACACCTACTTAAATGCAAACACAGGACCCTCCATCTGTCCCTGGGGCAGGAGAGGAGGAGGTAATTTACATGATTAATTACCTATACCTAACAAGCAGCATAGCGCTCAGGGCTTGTACGCAGCAGTAAGTGTGTGCGCTTTTCAGGATGGCTCCACTCTTTGTGAGTCTGGTCAGGTAATAATCTATAATTAATGGTGCACTCTCTTTAAGCCTTATCTTTCTGTTAGTTATAGGAAAAGTGTGCAAGAATGTAATTTAACAGTTCTATAATGGTCTCCGCACAGGCTTTCTACAAAAAGGACTTTTTCACAATAATCTTATTAGAAGATAGGTGCATTTATTCTGCACTATGAGTGAGAAGAACCATCCTGTTTATTGTAAGATCCTTGTTTTTCACTGACACGTCATTATAAATATTATTTTTGTGTAAGATAAGTTTTACGTAACTTCTTATATACCACATACACAGATCAACGCTCACATGCTTGTACACATCCATAGCATACAAAAAAATTCTAGAATCTTTTGTTGAAGTTTTCTTTTGCTTTGTTCACCTCTTGTGCCAACAGTTTAGTATACTATTCTTGACAAATGACAAAACCAAGTGACACATATTTAATTTAAACTAATGTCACAAGTGTTGTAAATAATAATATAGGTGCAGATCATCCAGGAACAGGCAGATGTGATCAGGTCAGGTCTGACAGCTCAGAGGAACCACACAAACAGAAGTCTGAATCAAGGCTTGAGAACAGTCCACCAGTCAGATGAGAGGGCTACCACAGTGCATAGGTAAAGCACAGGATTTACCAGCTCACTAGATAAGGAGGAGAACTGGAGACCAAAGCTGTCACATTCAACTACTTTAAGAATTTTGCATGATATACAATAGATCCTATAATATTACCGAATTTACATTGTTTGCTGTTGTCTTGTACATCTTATTCATGGTCTTGTATCACTTCTGTTCCTTCAGTGTCATACAGCATATCTTAAAGATCCCATGACATGGTACTTCTTGATGCTTTTATATGGCTCCTTAATGGTTCCCTAATACTGTAAATGAATCCTTCTTCAAAATCAACACTCAGTGCATGAGAAACAGAGATAAGATGAGAAAGAGTAATTTTTCTCTCTCTGAACACTCCATAATGGGCGTTGTTGCTTGAATGCAAATGAGGAGGAAAAGAGATGGCCTATAGTAGAGGGTGGGGGCGTGGCCAGACTCTCCGCTCTCCGCTCTCAGCTGTGCGCTCTCTGATCCATTTCCGCGTTTTTGCGTGGAGAAGAGATTAGAAGCGTTCCATTGAAAAATAAACACATTTCCACAGAAAATAAAATTAAACCACTGCTGTTCAAAGGTCCAGAGGCTCAGATAAAGGACTTCCGAGCCTAGAAACACTCGGACGTGCCTCCAGGCAAATAAAAAAACGTATTTCGCATTGCCTAGCGCGTTCGCGGTCCAAACTCTCTGGGCGTGATTTACAGAGACGCTGAGTTCAGACAGACGGGGGTGGAACTGCATTTGCATTTCTTTTTTTGATCTGACGTCAATAAGGTGCCTTGTTCAAAATCGCCCGTTTGAGCTCCGATTTGTTCTAATGCAGAAAAGGATCGCAAATGCTCAGTTTAGACATTTCGCAACTTTTAACCATGGGGGGGGGGGGGGGGGGGGTAAACAGGGTAGAGGAGCTCACATTAATGTTCAAAAACCTCAGAAAGTGAACATTTCATGCCATGGGACCTTTAACACTATAAAGATATCCAGTGCTCCCCATTGTCTTCCCCTCTTATTTTCTGACTGACTGAAGACATATGGCCTGGTTCATTGCTGTAATGTGGTGTAATGGTGCTGTCCACAGTAGACATATGTGTCTGGGTGAGACTACCAGTTTGTGCCCAAGTGCATACAGCTGGATGCATAGAGAAGGGACCATGTGTTTGCCTCCATATTTTTACTTCCAGCTTATACAGTAAATGCAGAGAGATGTACTTGTTTATGATGCCGTTTTTCTTTAGACACCAATATGAGTGGAACCAGCTTCAGACAGTGACTCAGTTTATCAGTGGAAATTGTGTCCCATTCTCAAAGACTAAAATATACAGCTCTGGGGGAAAAAAAAAAAAAAAAAGAGAGAGACCACTGCAGAATTAGCAGTTTTTTCTGATTTCACTACTTATAGGTATGTGTTTGGGCAAAATGAACATTTTTGTTTGAGTCTATAAACTACTGAGAACATTTCTCCCAAATTCCAAATAAAATATTATCGTTTAGAGCTTTTATTTTCAGAAAATGACAAATGGTCAAAATAACAATGTAACTTTTTTTTTTTTTTTTTTTTACATATTTTCAGACCTCAAACAATACAAAGAAACAAGATCAAATTCATTTTAAAACAACATAATACTCAGGTTTACACTTAAGAAGAGTTCAGAAATCAATATTTGGTGCAATAACCCTTATTTTTAATCACAGCTTTCATGCGTCTTGGCATGCTCTCCACAAGTCTTTCACATTATTCTTGGGTGACTTTATTCCACTCCTGGTGCAAGAACTGAAGTAACTCAGCTTTGTGTTTGTGTTGGAACTCAACAGATGCTGGAATGGAATGGCTGTAATACATGTAGAGATGCTGATTTCAGAAAAGAATGCAGTGGTCTCTTATTTTTTTCCAGAGCTGTAGGCTACGGTCTGTGCAATTTTGGACTGTTTACCGAAATATTTTTACTACATGAGAGGAAGTTGAATCAGTAACAGCTATTTGTATTTTTTAATGACTTTGTTTGACGGGATCATGCCAAATATTTATTATAGTTGTACATCATACATTTTCCCATTTTAAAGGCACATTGTGTAACTTTTCTGATGGAGGGTTCGTTGAATACTTTTCTCTGTGGAGATGTTACTTACTTACTTTTCTATTTAATTCTGATTTGTACATATACATTTATTATAATTTTAAAAAAATGTTTATTATTGCTCTTTGGTTGCTATTCCATCTAGTTTTTGTTACTCTCTGTTATATATTATATTTGATGAGTGAGCTCTTGTAACCAAACAATTTCCCTTGTGGATCTATAAAGTTTGTCTAAGTCTAAGTTATTGCTTTGTCTGGATTGTTTCATAGTACGTTGTTAAACCTTTCCATCTTCATGGAGACGAAATCAAACCAAGTTACAGGTCAGATCTGAGGATAGGCGACCCTGCTCACAGTCATGCCTGTTTTAGTATTTTTAAGCTATAAAACCCCCTGTAATTGAATACATTTAAGGTAAAGCCGTTTAATGTCACACTGTGGAACATTCCAGGCAGAGCAATGACATATCCATAGAAACAAGCAGGTGACAGACAACAAAAAGTTACATAGAGCACCTTTAAATTGTAATTTAACAAAACAAATGTGTCTTTTTTTTCTTTTCTTTTTTAAAATACCAACTAATGTGTGGATTAGACAAGCTTTGACTCTTAATAATATGGTTGCTAGGTAATTACCCTATGCAATTACCTCTCTGTATATCCTATCTTCTACCAAGACATAATGTGCATAGTTTGCTTTTCCAGGGCAGGACATACAGTAGGTAAAAAAAAGAAAAAATCTGAATTGGAAAACTAAGGAGTGTGACAAAAGAGGAAAATGAAGGTCTGAAGAATAAAAAATGGAGTCTAATTTGAATAAATGAATGAATTTATTTTTGTCTTTGCCATAATGGACTGCCAAGTATGACCTGCCTAAGGCCCCAAGTCAATGCCTGTAACCTCCAACAAAACAGACCACAACAAGGTCATTTGATTTCAGTCTACCAGTACTTTTTGCACATTATCAACTACTTGGACAATAAAAAGGGAACTGAGAGCCAAAAAATTCTGGCAAAAAACAAAATTCTGATTCTAAAATGTGTTAGAAATATAATGATAGCTTCCAACAACACCACTGAATGTCACACTGTATAATACCTTATAATAATCCATTCTCAATACAGCAGCAACAAACACACCAGCGTATTTGAGCCAGATGCCCTGCCCTTTCTGACACAAGCAACCCAAAACAATGAAATGGACTGTTTTTCCCTATTTAAACATTTTTGAATTTCTGTGTTTTGAAGTCCAAACAGCCCAAGATGAAACTGGAACCAACCCAGGGTCATGTTTACAGCTATTTTCCGTGCCCCTCAACTGTTCACTCTACATATCCAGCTAACGGAGCCAAAAGAGAAAATGAACTTCCATGTTTCAAATGTTAAAGATAAAAAAACATACATTACCTACAGCATACAGAAAATCAATCTTAAGTCATTTATCCTTAGAGGTCTATGGGGAAATTACTAAAGAGTGGCGCCATAGGAGTCGATCACCTATACCGCATGTACATTCATGAAATAAATACCCACCAAGTGTGAAGGAAATGAGTTATGTGAACTTATATGAAAAATATATTTTTTAAAGTATTCTTTACTGCACAACTTTTATGGTGGAGGGTTTTACACCTGTTTGTTTACATGGATATGCTATTATTTATAGTGTAGAATAGAATTAAACATATCCATCTAGTATTTATTCATTATTGGGTTTCTATTGCTCAAAAATACAATAATTCCTTCTGTGAACAAGGGGCGCCTCTCCATAGGTTTAAATTGTAATGTAGTGTAGTTCTGTAACCTGCATGTTTCCCTTGTGACAGGTAGGTTTAGACTATACAGCTCTGGAAAAAAATAATAAGAGACCACTGCAAAATGATCAGTTTTTCTGATTTTACTACTTATGGGTATGTATTTGGGCAAAATGAACATTTTTGTTTGAGTCTATAAACTACTGATAACATTTCCCCCAAATTCCAAATAAAAATATTATCATTTAGAACATTTATTTGCAGAAAATGACAAATGGTCAAAATAACAAAAAAGATACATGTTTTCAGACCTCAAACAATGCAAAGAAACAAGATCAAATTCATTTTAAAACAACATAATACTAATGTTTACACTTAAGAAGAGTTCAGAAATCAATATTTGGTGCAATAACCCTTATTTTTAATCACAGCTTTCATGCGTCTTGGCATGCTCTCCACAAGTCTTTCACATTGTTCTTGCGTGAATTTATTCCACTCCTGGTGCAAGAACTGAAACAGCTCAGCTTTGTGTTTGTGTTGGAATTCAACAGACGCTGGAATGGAATGGCTGTAATACATGTAGAGATGCTGATTTCAGACAAAAATGCAGTGGTCTCTTATTTTTTTTCCAGAGTTGTAATGGGGAACATTAGACAAAGCAATAGCATTTACACGGAGACAGGCAGGTGGCAGACCCCCACTAGAAATGTAATGCACCTTTAAAGATCCCATGACATGGTACTTCCAGTGTTGCCAACTTAGCGACTTTGTCGCTATTTTTAGCTACTTTCTGGACCCCCCTAGCGAGAAAATTAGACAAAAGCGACTAGCGACAAATCTAGTGACTTTTTTTGGTGATCAGAGGCTCCAAGATCGCGGGAGGGGAAAAAATAATTGCGCCGTTTTCTCTCTTTCCCCGTTCAGAGAAAGAGACAGAGAGACAGAGAGGGGCAGTGGAAGAGAGACACACACACCAGTCTCTCCTCTGCTCCCTCCCATCTCGTCAGATCGCCTCGGAGTCTGGTCATTCCTCTCTCTGTTTCTGTCATTCAGTTTCTCTCGTCACGTGCATATCGCTCTCATTCTTTAGAGCATTTCTTTTTTCTCCTCTTGTATTCAATCGCAATGCCACAACCAAAAGTGTATACACAAAAGTACAGACGGGAGTGGGAAAAAGCTAGTTGTACAGCACAGAAAAGTTTTAAAAAGGTACTTCTTTAGCACACAAAAAAAACAAAAAATAAAAAGCTATAGTTTGCCCACTATAGCACAAAAAAATAAAAAATAAATAAAAAGCTTTAAACTACAGCACAAAATAAAAAAGCAAGCTATAGATCTTGGACTACAGCTCCAAAAAATATCAAAAAAATAAAAACCAAATAAAAAAATAAAAAACAAAAGTATATGTAATAACAACACCAATAAAAGGTTAGTGTCACGGGGTAAGGAAGGTTAGGATGTGTGTCCCCCCCCCCGCTCTCACGTTTGGATTGGACCGCTCGCTCGTCTAGCTACTTTTAGCTACTTCTGGGCGGGCCAATAGCTACTTCCGATGCTGGGGAGTTGGCAACACTGGGTACTTCTTGATGCTTTTATATGGCTCCTTAATGGTTCCCTAATACTCTAAATGAATCCTTCTTCAAAATCAACACTCAGTGCATGAGAAACAGAGATAAGATGAGAAAGAGTAATTTTTCTCACTCAGAACACTCTATAATGGGCGTTGTTGCTTGAATGCAAATGAGGAGGAAAAAGCTGGCCAATAGTAGAAGATGGGGGCGTGGCTAAACGCTCCGCTGTCTCTCTGTGCGCTCTCTGATCCATTTCCTTGTTTTTGCACGGGGGAGAGAGTTGAAGTGTTCCATTGAAAAATAAACACATTTCCACATAAAATAAAATTAAACCACTGCTGTTCAAAGGTCCAGAGGCTCAGATAAAGGACTTCCGAGCCTAGAAACACTCGGACGTGCCTCCAGGCAAATAAAAAAACGCATTTCGCATTGCCTAGCGCATTCGCAGTCCAAACTCTATGGGCAGGATATACAGGGACGCTGAGCGGAGACAGAGGGAGGGGCTGGAGCTGCATTTGCCGATCTGACGTCAAAAAGGTGCCTTGTTCAAACGCCCGTTTGAACACTGGTTTTGTGTAACGCAGAAAAGGACCGCAAATGCTCAGTTTAGACATTTCGCAACTTTTAGCCATGGGGGGGGGGGGGGCTAAACAGGGTAGGGGAGCTCACATTAACATTCAAAAACCTCAGAAAGTGAAAATTTCATGCCATGGGACCTTTAATACTAAAGATACACTTTTCTGATTGATGGCCTATCTTCTGCTTGTCATAGAAATGTTCATTTTGTTTTTAATCTTCCACCATAGGACATTATACTTTATCTCCATGGAGAAAAGCAGGTGAACTACCCAGCAGAACAGTCATACTGCACTTTTAACTAAATATTAAAAGAAATATGTATGCGTAATGTATAGATCATTGAATATGATTATTTAAATCATGTATTGTAGTGATTTTCATCTCTCTGGGCAAACACCCATTGGCAGAGAAGGAGCCAGCCCACCTCTGGAGCAGCCTGAGTGCTTATTTTGTCTATGAATCATGGCTGAGTGATACTGTTATCAAGTCACCTCTCATTGTTTGCCTACAATAAAAAGGCAGAGGCAGAGAATAAATAGGGGTCTCACATTGTTGTGTGGGAGTGTGTGAGAGGAGATTGCTGCCATACATCATAGAAAATGTACAGGTAAGACAAACCTAATGTTGTCCAATGAGATTTATCACTGTTCACACTAAAGCCGCGGCTGACATCAAAACCACCGCTGATTGGAAATGTGCAAATCACAGATAAAAGATGGATTAATACAGCTTACGCGGCGGTGTGAACATGATCCTTCAGGTATGCTCAATTTGTCTTTTTTCACATTTTGTTTGACTAAATGTTCAGGACTGTACCATATGGAGAAGTGAAGATGGAAATGTAATGTTTATATTTTAGGTATGAAATGATTCCAAACTAGACCATGTTTGTGAGCATTTGTCTATGCTGTGTGCGCATGGAGATTTTGCTCACAAATCAGCTAAAATAATATTGCTCAGTAAATTATAATTTGTTATAAATGTGTTATTATAATCTATTGTGATGTGTGAGCTAATGTGTCCAAATCATTTCCCTTGTTGATCAATAACATTTGCGTAAGCCTGAAAGTAGTAGTCCAGTGTGTTAAAGATGATAAATGGTAAATAGTCACAATAGCACTTTTCCACCTTCAAGGCAATTTACATCAAGGAACCTCAGAGACAGTAAGGGTCAGGTGGGTCTTGCCCAAGGACACAACAACAGCATTCATCTGTGGAAGCAGAAATCGCACCGGCAACCTGTGGGACAATGGATCTGACCGCTCAAACACTGATTTTTATGTCGACAGTGGGATTCAAACCGCTGACCCTCTGATCAGTGGACAAACACTAGAGAAAATTAGATTCCTGTGCTGTTCTGCGGACACTCACTGCCAGCTCAGTACAGCACAGAAATGCAACTTCTAACATGGGGAAGTGCTCAAGAGTTACAATTATTTGGAGAAACTACTGTTCAAGGAAGAGCACACTGAGGCTGCGTCCCATTACTCTTACCTTACCCCTTCACCTACCCCTTTATCTACACCTTTGTCTTGCCCCCCGATACTGAGCTAAGAGGGCTAGGGGTACAAATGCTCCCCTAAGAAATGGGACACCACTCAATTACTGTTTGCGTCATCATCCCTTTCCTCTACCTGGCTGCTACGTCACAGAGGCGACAACAATTGGGACAAACAAACAAAAACAAATGCCAAGGATTATCGGGTACCTCAGCTCGACCAAAGCTGGTTTATACATGAAAGTTTGATGAAAACGATAACAGACGTCACTAAAAGTTCACTAAAAGTTCACTAAAAGTAACGTAGAACATAAGCGTCATAATTGTAAACCTGCTAAACTGTTAATCGATAATTACAACTGCTGAAAATACATTTATGAGTCTCCTTGGCTGGTCGATGTCACGCTGCCATCCTGATCCCAAAACCTGCCAGAGCTTGTAGGCGTACCCCTTTGTTTCAAGTCTGGTCGAGAGCTTTCTTCATTTCAAGGGGTATGATCAAAATTAGATTCGGGACACCACTTGCCCTCACATGAACGCGCAAAACCAAGGGGTAGGGGTAAGAAGAAGGGGTAAGACAGAGGAATAGGATGCAGCCTAAGATTAACTGATATATGTAACATGAGATGTATCCATTAAGGTTATGAAATTTTAAGAAAAAACATTACGTAATGCAAAAATTAAGGTATTTTCAACGAGCAGAACACAAAAACAACAACACAAAGAGCGCTACTGCTCAAATTTAAATGTATTTAAATGCTGTCAACACAAAACTTTTTTTCACTTGTAGACTTATGTAAATGCTAAACTTTTACTTTCATGCAAAAAAAAAATCTAGCTTTTTGAAACCCCTTTGCATCTCCACTGACCTCCCTTATCTGGCTCATATTTCTTTCTGTGCCCTGGACAATCCCTCTTCCTGTTTCCAGCCTCAATATGCAGATATGTTTGAGTAACTGTTGAAGTGTGGCTAACAAATGTCCATGCCTGAACACTTCTCAGTGCTATCTCTGCCTCCGTACCGACTTCCTGTCTTCTCGCTTATATCTTCATTTCTCTTCTTGCTCTGGCAGTGGTGCTTGGCCATACCCCCCTCAATATCCCTACTTCTTATATAAAACACTGTGAATAGAAAGGAGTTGGTGCTATATGAAAAGAAACATGACAAGTGTTTTGCCCAAGCACCTAAAGATACTGGCATTTGAAATAAGTAGGTACTTTGTAGGAGTATACTGCTAATGGTGTACGTGTTAGTGATGACATTAAAATTTCGGCTTTTTTACGGGATTTGACTCTAGTGAATCAGTTCATGTCAAAGAGCTGTTCAAAGATTGACTCTTTAGACATTTATATATGTTAGAAGCCAATGAGAGGACTGATTTTAACAACAAACTAATCACTCTTAGAAATGACCAAGGCTAAGAAATGGTTCAAACTGAGAGAAATAGAATTATTCTGCATGATCTAAAAAAAAAAACAGTCATAATTTAAAAACTAAAAACTAAACCACATATGTTTTTTGAGTAAATAGCTGTCTCTCATGTTGTCTACTTCTCTGCAGATTCTCGTGTTGATTCAGGATTAATCAGTATAAAAATGCATAATCATTAGAAAGAAAAAGATTCCTACTGTTTACTAGTACATGCTGTACTAGCTGAGATTGTTTTGAATTACTATACTGGCATTAGTTGAGTTCCATGGAGAATATTCCAAAGTGTGGTTTAATTTAGTTTATTTTCTTGTTCAGTACAGATAGTTCCATATTGAAACTTTGCAGTGACTTCATGCTGGGGGATATCTATTGGTGAAATGTTCAGAGGTTAACATGGTGACATAATGCACATAGTAGCAAACACTGCCAAATAAGTTTGGTTAAGAAGAAATGCAAAATGGATTTAAACAACACATTTTCAGGAGCCTATGATCAATGTAATCGTTCATGGTCGTTAGCGCCCCCATGTCGGCTGCTTTAAGGTCCATGGACTTGTCCATTTCAATCTCATCTCGTTGTTTACAATGACAAATAAACATTTCCATTTCCATTTCCATGGTCTAGTTTAAGTGTTTGTCATAATCATAGTCATAGTTTGCTTTATTGTCGAAAACAATCATGTACATGTACATAGAGTGAATTTGAAATTTCGTTTCCCCACTAACCAGGCAGGACAGTGATAGAGTGGCTAGGGGAGGGGCCGCTGCGCATGCGCGCGCCGCCGACTGGGAGATGCAGAGTAGAAAAGATGCAATACACTTAGTGACAATTTAACAACATGTAATGACAGAAAAACAATTGGAGATATAACATACGGTGATCTTTTTCGTTGGCAACAGAAGGAAGGGTGTGGGGGGATCAGATTGGAAATCAATGAAATTGATTGAACCGAGAGCAGAGATCAGACCTTTACTAAAAAGACAGGGAACATTTCTACTCAATCATGTCAGTGTCAGTGTGGGTGCCATGTTTATAAAAAAAGAGTATCAATCGTGCTGAGGGTCCAGCTGATCACATCCATATTTTAGGAATTTGGAAAATCTGCTCCAAAAGCGAGAAAAAGACGAAAAACAAGAGGCACGCAGACAACAGGAGCAATAGATAAGAGAGGAAAGAGACACGTCTGCTCGCTCTCACGGTCAGAACAGAATCCCCCCAGATTCAGTGTTGAGCGTGGAAACATGGAGAAGCGGCAAAAAGGGGGTGCGGAGAAGTTGCGGGCTAAAAGATTAAAAAATCTCACTATAGACGCTGCAAAATGTTCTAAAATAACAAACATATTCTCTGGAGGGGCTGCTGGAGCCTCCACGTCCTCTGCAGCCCAGGTTGAAGGTGGACAGGGAGAGGAGCAGCCAGAGGAACCCGAGGGAACTTGAGGGACAGAGGGACCAGGGAAGTGTCGCACAGGCACAGCAGGTCAGCAGGTAGTAATGTTAGGATAATACCGGGTCTTTTAGGTGATGGACAGGCATGAAAATCACTCACATTTCGGGGCGGGGGTAAAATACATTGCTTTGGGGAACTGACTGGAAGGACTGAGCCAGGATTAAACCAGGACTGAACCAGGACTAAACCAGCACTAAACCAGGTCTGAACCAGGACTAAATCAGGATTAAACAAGGTCTGAACCAGGACTAAATCAGGTCTGAACCAGGACTAAATCAGGACTGAACCAAGACTAAACCAGGTCTGAACCAGAACTAAACCAGGACTAAATCAGGTTTGAACCAGGGCTAAATCAGGACTGAACCAGGACTAAACCAGGTCTGAACCAGGAGTAAATCAGCACTGAACCAGGATTAAACCAGGACTGAACCAGGACTAAACCAGCACTAAATCAGGTCTGAACCAGGACTAAATCAGAATTAAACCAGGTCTGAACCAGGACTAAATCAGGTCTGAACCAGGATTAAATCAGGACTGAACCAGGACTAAACCAGGTCTGAACCAGAACTAAACCAGGACTAAATCAGGTCTGAACCAGGACTAAATCAGGACTGAACCAGGACTAAACCAGGTCTGAACCAGGACTAAATCAGGTCTGAACCAGGACTAAATCAGGACTCAACCAGGACTAAACCAGGACTAAGCCAGGTCTAAACCAGGACTAAAGCTGGGGGGGCTGAAACAGGAAGGGGGTGGGGAGTCCGTTGTGCTCCACTAATTATGAGTGGCCGGTCTAAGCCAAAAATGCCAGGGCCGTTTTCCCGCCCTGCTATCTAGTGACTGTAATGTTATGTAAGAGGGATTTAACAGCACAAATCATCTCATCTGTTGTAGTTCCAACCTTGTCAGCTCTTTGCAGTCAGACTGTGTTCAAATAAAGTTCAGATTAAAGTCTAACTTGAGTAACAGAGCTTCTAACAGACAGAGTAGTGCTTTCAGTTAGCTTCACATCCCCAGGGAATGTTAATGACATCAGCTGCAAAGTATCAATAGATGGAAGACAAGCCGTGTCCCAATTCGAGGGCTGCAGCCTTCGAACTGGGACACGGCTACAGTGTTGTTTTTGTTTCCACATTCACATAATGTACTTCTTTACTTAGAGCCGTGATGTCACTTGAGACATTTTGTGAATTTGAGCTATCCCCAAATGTGATAGCATCCATTTTACAGTTTAATTGGTCTTAAACTACAGACAAGCTAATGCAATCCCTGTGGAAGAAGGCTACGTGTGTCCCATATGCAGTGTTGGGAAGTATCTGAAGACATCTACTGAGAATAATCGGAATGTATTCTGGTACAGTTATTTTTTTCATTTGGGTCAGATTACTTTCCTAAAAACACAAAGCACTGTTGAATTTGATCATGTAATTTAACAGAGAATCACTGAGTAAAATAGGAAAAAAATAGCATGTAGTGACTGCATGTGCATATTCCCATTCTTCAAATCGTGATAGGAAATTCAGAGTTCAAGTTCAGCTTTATTGTCCCTTCTGCCATATGTGTTCGAATCAAAATTTAGTTTCTCTCTGGCCAAGCAGTGCAAAAAGACAGTGTACAAAATAGAATATAAAGACAATACAAAAACTTCTAAGACAAAATCTAAAATCTAAAATTTAAAAGCAGTTCAAAGAATAAATAAATACCTACCTATCCAAAATGTGCAATGGAAAATGCAGCAATATGCAATAGAATGTGCACTGAAAATAAAGATAAAAATAAATGTGCAACAGTAGTAATGAGAATAATCATAATCAATAATAATCAATAATAAGTAGTAATGAGAAAAAAAATCATAACAGTGAAACAAATACAAAGCCGTTTGTGTTGCACCTTTACTTAAACTTAAACAAACTTCATTGATCCACAAAGTAAATTGTTGGACACAGTAGCTCACACATCACAACACATTATAATAACAAAGACTGAAAATATAAATAGTATTCATAAATTCAATATAAGTGGCAGAAATGGCAAGAGACTGGTGTTAAATAAGGCATAATTATATAATTTTATATGTACAAGTACAAGAAAATGTAGTATTGTAATACAAATATCTCACCTATATACAAAAGGTTGTAAGGAGAAACTGCGCAAAGATGAAATAATAACATTGGGTTATCTGTTACATAAAGGTGAGTTGTGGTACAGTTGTATGGAGTATGGTCTGAATGTCTGTTTGAGCGGAGCTGTAGGAGCCTGTTGGAGAATGAGCTCCTCTGTCCCTCTATAGTCTGGTGCTTTACATTATAATTCCTTTACACTACAGCTCTGGAAAAAAATAAGAGACCACTGCATTTTTTTCTGAAATCAGCATCTCTATATGTATTACAGCCATTCCATTCCAGCGTCTGTTGAATTCCAACACAAACACAAAGCTGAGCTGTTTCAGTTCTTGCACCAGGAGTGGAATAAAGTCACCCAAGAACAATGTGAAAGACTTGTGGAGAGCATGCCAAGACGCATGAAAGCTGTGATTAAAAATAAGGGTTATTGCACCAAATATTGATTTCTGAACTCTTCTTAAAGGGATATGCCACCCCCAGGTCAAATTTGGGCATCTCCCCACAGTCCAGAGACTAAAATAAGTGGTGGAAAGCGTTTTCCTGCTCACCCAGCCATTGTCCGAGTCTGTCGCCACTGACCGCCGCGGTATCTGCAGCTCCTCCGCCTTAGACTGGAGTCTAACGTCGCCAGAGAAAGATTTCGGCCAAAAGGAGTTAATTTGCTCAATGCGTTTCCCAATTACTTTCTGTGTAGTGCGCATTTATATCGAGTGCAAATAAATGTGCAAATCAACACGGAGAGCTTGCCTTGGTCATTTTGGGTGGGAACTATTTTCCAGTGCGGAAGAATAAAGCCGAATCACGCAGCACGCTGCCAGGGGAATCCCAGTTACGCACCGGGAAGGGAGTTCCCCTGTTGCACAACGTGGTGCGTGATTCGGCTTTATTCTTCCGCACTGGAAAATAGTTCCCACCCAAAATGACCAAGTCAGAAGCTGCAGATACCGCGGCGGTCAGTGGCGACAGACTCGGACAATGGCTGTGTGAGCAGGAAAACGCTTTCCACCACTTATTTTAGTCTCTGGACTGTGGGGAGATGCCCAAATTTGACCTGGGGGTGGCATATCCCTTTAAATGTAAACATTAGTATTATGTTGTTTTAAAATGAATTTGATCTTGTTTCTTTGCATTGTTTGAGGTCTGAAAACATGTATCTTTTTGTTATTTTGACCATTTGCCATTTTCTGCAAATAAATGCTCTAAACGATAATATTTTTATTTGAAATTTGGGGGAAATGTTGTCAGTGGTTTATAGACTGAAACAAAAATGTTCCATTTGCCCAAACACATACCTATAAGTAGTAAAATCTGAAAAACTGAGAATTTTGGAGTGGTCCCTTATTTTTTTCCAGAGCTGTATATAAGACCACTTATCAGAATACATTACAAAATACAATATATTTTGATACAAATATTCAGTATTCTGTAACTAAATACATTTTCATAGTATTCTTCCCATCAGAGAGAGAGATTATTTAATGGCTTATCCATCATCTAATTTTTGACTCAACCTGAGACAGCAGCAGCAGTAGCAGCACTCTTGAAGATGTGCCATATTCGTTGTTTGGTCATTCACTTTCACATTAATAGGAGCTTTAATGTGCCTGTAGATATATAAAAGCGTTGGAGATGCTTACCAAACAACACTAGAATGCTTGTTATGAGACCCACTAAACACTAAACAACATTTCCCAGCTAAAAGATAAAGCTGATAAAGCTGTGTGAGAAACAGAATCTAGAGCAGACTTGGTGAGTAATAGTGTGTGGTCCCTGGAGATTCTGACTCAAGATGGCCGACTATAGCTGACCTGTTTTGGGGTTCACGAGAGTTTAAAATGCCCACAGAGAAGAACTGTCCCTTGGGAGGTTAAGCAAATGAACAACAAACACGGTCCAGACTGTTAGGCTATGGCACAGTCAGTCAGAAACTGTCCCATAGTTCCAGCATTGCTTATTATTATTATTATTATTATTATTATTATTATTATTATTATTATTTATTTTTTTTTATTTTTTTTCACTTGTTTTGACATAGTAATGCAAGAGAACATAGGTACACACACAAAACAAACAAACAAAAGTTTGTATCCAGGGCCCATAATGTGAAAGTGAAAGTTTGAGGGTTTTGTTTTGGTATGCACTGTGTTGCCATGCACTGAAACCTTAATTACCACCTGTTTGGCTGTTGAGAGAGGCTGGTGCACTGAAAAGTTGCTGTTTACACCAAATTAACGAATAAACAGCTTTTGACTTGAAACTGTTGAACTGTTGAAATAGTAATGGGTGATCGTACTGCTGCTTTGAAAAGATATAACTCATTTTACAGACCCGTGGCTCTCACCTCCATCCCTGCCAAATGCCTGGAGAGACTGGTCACCAAAAGCATTAAATCTGCCTTACCGCCAACACTGGACCCACACCAATTTGCATACAGGGAGAACCGTTCAACTGAGGACGCCATTGCCATGGTGCTGCACACACTTCTGGAGCACCTGGAGCATAAAAACACCTATGCACGGCTCCTCTTTGTGGACTATAGCTCAGCCTTCAACACCATTTGGCCGTACAAACTCCGGTCCAAACTCCACCAACTGTGACTCGATGCCACCCTGTGTAATTGGATCGTGGACTTTTTGACAAACCGACTACAGAGTGTTAGAGTGGGCAAGAACACCTCCCCCACCCTTGTCATTAACACCGGGGCACCTCAAGGGTGTGTTCTAAGCCCTCTGCTCTACACCCTGTACACACACGACTGCTCTGCCTCTTCTGTGTCCAAACCTCATCGTCAAGTTTGCCGACGACACCACAGTGCTCGGTCTCATCACCAACGACGAAGAGGCAGACTACAGGAGAGAGGCTACAGGAGAGAGGTGAAACATCTGGAGTCATGGTGTCAGAGTAATAACCTTGCTCTGAACACCAAAAAGACCAAGGAGCTGGTCGTGGATTTCCACAAGAGGGGAAACACCACCCATCTACCTCTCTCCATAGGCAACGAGGTGGTGGAGAGGGTGAGGAGTTTTAAATTCTTGGGGGTGACAGTGACTGAGGACCTGTCCTGGGGAGACCACATCACCTCGGTGGTGGGCAAGGCACAACAACGCATCTATTTCCTGAGGAAGCTGAGGAGCACTCACATCTCCAGACACCTGATGGTAAACTTTTACAACTGTGCCATCAGCAGCGTTCTGACGTATGGGCTCCTAGTGTGGTTCTCCAGCTGCACCAAGTCGGACCAGCAGGTTCTCCAGCGAGTGGTGAAAGCTGCAGGGAGACTCATTGGAATGACTCTCCCGGAGATTAGCCCCATCTTCTCCACTCGCTGTCTGGGAAGAGTGCGCAACATTCTGCGGGACCAGCACCATCCCGCACACCAGCTTTTCCACCTGCTGCCCTCAGGGAGAAGGTACAGGTCCATACGGGCCAGAACATCAAGACTGGCTAACAGTCTGTATCCACAGGCTGTGAGGTTACTGAACTCTGCCCCTCCCCTCTTTCTGCCGCCCTCTTATGGACACTAACCCATATTAACCCATATTCTCCCCCCCTCCTCCCTAACGGACAATAACGACATCCATACCCCACCAAGTAATATCTCTGTACCGGGTTGCATTGTTGCAGAATGTTACTATCCACTACTCCCCCTGTCACCCTTCCTCACCCTCCGTCCCCCAACAGTATCTGAATTCCCGCTCTGCACTTTATCATTGACATACCTTATGCTGCTGTAGTTTGTGTGTTGCACTATGTATATACTGGGTCAATGTTTACACGGGGCTATTTAAGGGTATTTTAGTGGGTGTTTGTAAGGATGCTCCAAACGCAATTTCGTTGTACTTGTGACAATGACAATAAATATTCTGAATCTGAATCTGAATCTGAATTTTAAGTGTGCAGAACTTAAGAAATGTTGAATAAAAAGATCTCATCACGAAGATTACAAAGGACAAAGTTTTCAAAGCTGGGTTTACAAAATACACATTGATCTGAATAAGAAATAACATTTTGTGAAAAAACAAAAATACAGCTTAAACCAATCCAGAACCAGTAGGGCCCAATATTTAAACCTAATGAGACAGAACATTCTCCATACATACATACACCTACTGCCCCGCAGTTAAAAAAAATACCTCAAGACACCTAGCCTGGGAATTCCCAGGCCGCTTCCGTTCGTTTCGAACTGGAAGGCGGCCTGGAAACTCGTCCAAGCGAGAGTCCCAGATTTAGGGCCCCAATCAGAGAGCGGGGGAGGTGTGGCAAGACGGTGACGCGTACTACATGACAAACGGAAGCTTGTAGTTTGAACTGACAACTGACATGATTGGCTATGGACTTACGTATACGCTCAATGATAGACATTCATAACGCCCAATAAACGGCCGTTGGCAATCGCTAACCACACCTCCGCTACGGGATTTTTCGAAGCGAGTTTCCAGACCCATATCTCACTTGTGATATGGTCAGGTGTTAACCAGACTACAAGACACCTTTTCATAACCGTATTTAAGATTATGGTTATAGTAAATGGTCACATTTTTTTATATGGCGCTTATATAGCACCTTCAATGCACTCAAAGCACTTTACGTCAAGGAACCCACACATTCATACATCAGTGTACAAAGACATTAGGGGCGAGGTAGGTTACATGTCTTGCCCAAGAACACAATGACAGCATTCATCTGTGGGAATTTGCTCCGCCCACCTGTGGGTCGGTGGACAAACGCTCTACCAACTGCATATTTAGGCTACGTTTATATGATTGAGGTTTAAACAGAAGACGCAAAAGTGGCATTGCGTCTTACTTTTTATTCTGTGTTTAGACGAGCGTTTTTGTGAGGAAATCTGCGTGCCTACGATGATGCAAAAGTGTGTGGAATTTGATTCAGTGTGCATGCCAGGCGGCTAGGTGGTGCTGTTATACATTATCACTATGTCCGCGCACATGCGTAGAATCTGCCTTCTCATCTGCACCGCGAAAAGCAAAACAAAACATGGCTACTGGGTAGCAAAAACAAAAATCCTGTGGTCAGACGAAGAAGTTCAACTATTGTTTCAGACCACGTTAGACTACAAAGCAACGAAGGAGCAACAAGGTGTGGACTGGGAGTCCTGCCAAACAAAGTACACTGATATATGGACCGATGTGACGTAAACGCCACACCACGCCATACAAGTTTTCTACTTTGGAGGGCGGTTTCAATTTTTGGCATTTTTAAGTCCCCAAAATGCTGTCACCATCTAAACGAAAGGCACTTTCGATAAAATATTTTGTCATTTTTACCTGTAAGTGTTCTTGTGTTAACAGGCCCTTAGGCTGATTTCTTCTCTTGAACAGAAAACACTCTGTTCCACCTTGTGATGTCATGTAGTGACACAGGAAGGGCATCACTGTGTTTTTAAACTCCATACATAACAACAGTCCAAGATGGCACACAGGAGTCAGTGTTGCATAATGTAGGACCTTTAAATGATACCGCCGTCAATCTGAGCTGATTTACCGAGGCGTTGAATCTCTGTGTATTCAAAGGGTCGCAAAGGCCTGTCTCCCGCTCATTATCCACGGCCATCGCCACAGATGCCAAATGATTATCCCTATCTCTCGGAAGTGCTGATTACAGACAGGCACTTCACAGGACACCTCATCATCCACAAATGCGGAGCTATTTTTAGTCCTTTTCCTCTGCTTTTATTGTGCTCTTTGTCATTTCATCTCCAGCCTTTTCGACAGCTTCTGATAATGGGAAAAAACCTGGTTTCAAGTCAACAGAGAATGGAGGAGGAAGACAATGGGGTAAAGAGAAAATTAATAGATTCAAAATAGCAACGTATAGCTGAAAATGCTGTCTGTCACAGTAATTACTATATTCACTTATTGTTCAAACAAAAGCTGGAATAATATTTTGTGGCGCTCAGTATTCATTGTGTTATACTTTTTCTTTGCCTTAATGGGAAACTTTTTCTTAATTTTGTTATTCAAAAGGTGTATTGTGTAACTTTTCTGGAGGGTCTGTCAAAAGCTTTTCTTCATTGAGATGTTATTGTTTTGTGTGGAATATTTCTATCTTCATGGAGACCAAAGTTATAGATCTGATCTGTGGAGAGGCAACCCCCACTCACAGTAAAAATACCTGTTTTTCTTAGTATTTTTGAGCAATAGAAATGCATGAGTAAATGTTAGGTAGACCTGTTTAATGTCATACTTTGGAACATTCCAGGTAGAGTAATGACCAGGCCTGGACTGGCAATTGGGCATACCGGGCATTTTCCCGGTGGGCCGACAGTCCTAGGGGCCGATGCCCTTCTTTTTTTTTTTCTTTTTTTTTACTTAGAGACCGGCCCACAATTTAGGTTGGAACCAGGACTAAACCAGGACTAAACCAGGACTAATCAGGTCTAAATCAGGACTAAATCAGGTCTGAACCAGGACTAAACCAGGACTAAATCAGGATTGAACCAGGACTAAACCAGGACTAAACCAGGACTAATCAGGTCTAAATCAGGACTAAATCAGGACTAAATCAGGACTAAATCAGGTCTGAACCAGGACTAAATCAGGACTAAATCAGGTCTGAACCAGGACTAAATCAGGATTGAACCAGGACTAAACCAGGACTAATCAGGTCTAAATCAGGTCTAAATCAGGATTGAACCAGGACTAAACCAGGACTAATCAGGTCTAAATCAGGACTAAATCAGGTCTGAACCAGGACTAAATCAGGATTGAACCAGGACTAAACCAGGACTAATTACATCTAAATCAGGACTAAATCAGGTCTGAACCAGGACTAAACCAGGACTAAATCAGGACTGAACCAGGACTAAACCAGGACTAATCAGGTCTAAATCATGACTAAATCAGGTCTGAACCAGGACTAAACCAGGACTAATTATGAGGGGCCGGTCTAAACCAAAAATGCCAGGGCCATTTTTTTGTCCCAGTCCAGACCTGGTAATGACATCCAGAGAAACCAGCAGATGATGGATCCCCAAACTAAAAAGTTACACATTGCACCTTTAACACTTGAGAGAATGTAGAATCTGTTATCCCAGTTCAAAATGATTAATAATGATACACCACCTCCATTGGAAAAATGTATTACATTTTGTGTTGAATAATTATCTCTGACCCATTAATGATACTTACTATTTTAACACTTTTATTGTCACAGTGCAGTCATGTTTAACATACTGCTAGGCCCTGTTATATTTATATTTTGGCCAATTATTATATTTATAGTTTAATTTACCTTCTTTTTCTTTTTGCCTTTTTTTCCATTTTTAATAAACACTTTTAGTCAACTTAACTAATATTATTTTCGCCATAATTTCCTTTCATTATATTTTACTTTTGTTTTACAACAATCTTAAAGCATAATTTAAAAGTTTTTTTTTCTCTTCCCCCCTTTCTTTCATTTCCTTTTTCCGCCTTAAAATATTTTATTTATTTATTCATTTATTTATTTAATTATTTATTTAAAATGATGAATTATCTTTTTTTTATATATATAAATGTCTTTGTTTTAAGGATTACCTATATTTTTGTTCATTATTAACGATATTTTAGGTCAGTACTTTCCATTGTTAATAAGACTTTAGGTCACTACTTTAAATCATTACTATGGTATTTAAATAATTTTAGATTTCTGACTTAATTATTTTGATTGCATTTATTCATATTTTATATGGATAAAGACAAATATTTGTATGAGTACATCTGTTTGGTTTTAGTCATAGATTTTTAAGTTATAAGTAATTAATACTAGTAAATTTGCATAAAACAGATAAGCATACAAATGCATATTACTACATAGACATTTCCCATTTAACAACATGCTGTTTCAGTGACATAAAGTAAGTAAAGTAAATGTACAAGATTGACGGAATTCTAATCTATACTAGATTCTAATCTATCTATTCCTTCTGCAGATGTATGCTCATACTGTAAGTGATGAATATGTGGGATTATTGGCATGCCGTCTTTGACTTAATCATGGGGTTGGGTTAGAATGGATTTGTAGAATATTTTTAAATTGATTTGAAGGCAGTTAATCTCATGTTTACGCCATGTAGTCAATGAGAAACTGAACTGTTTAACACATTTAAGTATACACCCTTGATTAACTTTGAGCTGAGATCTACATGTTACACCTACAGTATACTATCCCCTCCACTCACATATTACTCTAGTCAAGGAAGGTCACAGTGTCTGGCAAATGATCCGATGGTCCTAAAATGGCTGACTTTTGTTTACAAACGTAATTATCCTCTCCAGTTAACGGTGAGCACAAAGATTAATTACTCCAGTAGTATACAAGTTGAGCAGATGCTGTGAAATATACACATGACGGAGAACAGCACTCAATAAACGCGCACCACTTGTTTGGTGATGGAGCCATTAGTCACGTTGTTGCTTAAGAGGCAGAACAGAATCTATAATGCCCAGTCAATTACATGGACTCATAAGAACATCTCACCTGTAGAAAAAGGATACCCCATTAAAGTGCAATTTCTGGTGCAAAATAATTACAAACAACCTTTTCTTTTAACTTGTCCTTCAGGGGTTGCCATAGCCTCTGAAGCTATTCACGTCGCACTGACACAATACAACGTTAATGTGCATTCCAGGAGCGCTTCAGTGAGTCATAATTCACTGGCTTGTGATCACTTATTGTTGTATTTGCCCTTCCTGCCATTAAATGCTCCTTAGCACAACCTGATTTAAGCTGTTAGTAAAATGTCACAATTAATGAATACACAGACAAATTAACACATAAAACTTTGTTGGGAAATGACTGACAGAGAAAACACTGAAATATTGTCAACATAAAAATGCAGTAATAGAGCATAAAAAGTGTGCACAAAAGGCTGGTCCCTCTGAACAGTGTATGGATCATATGGGCTCAGACAGAGAGGTAAGTGACAAGAGTGGGTGAAAGAGCAGGGCAACAGCATGGAACAAGGAGGCCAGTACAAGCACAGAATAGAATTAAAAAAACAACAACAGATGAATACAGTCAAGCTGCTCAAATTGGTTAGAAGCATTCATAGATGTACAATTTTTGAAAAGTAAATGAAAAAGCTATTTTTAACCTTAGAACACTTTCACTATAAAAAGTAACACCATCACTTTTGCTGGGTAATTTTTACCCGATATAATATACCCAACAAAAATTACTTCTCATGAAGATGCGTGAAAATCCCTCAGTCGTCCAGGTAGAATCCATGATAAAAGGAGAAGTTCAATTTGTCAACTGGACAAAGTTTGTTTGGTTGAAAACGTTTCGCCGCTCATCCGAGAGGCTTCGTCAGCTCTGGCCCTCATGCTGGTTCGACCCTGTTTATATCTAGCTGCAAGGGAGGAGCTATCTACCCTGAACAAAGCTCTGAACCTATCCCAGCTACTCTCTTTTGTTTTACGTATTCCTCTGGCGTCTTGTATTAGCATATCTATAAGCCCTAGGCGGCGCTCACTACACTGAAATAGCTCTGAAACTATCAACTAATCTGTCTCTTTGTATTTCAAATTTCTCTGGCGTCCAATTCCCTATTCAAGACAACGACCCTCTCCACCCCTCTGCAATGCCTTGTCTGTCCTAATGTTTCTTTGTCTGTTTTTGACTTTGGTTTGAGAATCGAATTATAGATGGGAGACAAGTTGTGTCTAACTCCCCCATTTTAGAAATGGGGGAGTTAGACACAACTTGGACAGACAAATTGAACTTCTCCTTTTATCATACTTGAAAATACTGAAAAATAGATCAAAATATGACAACACATTATAAATAAGAGTGTTTTTCCTTTATTTTCAACTGTGGTATGTGTAATAAAATGGCAAAAAAAAAAACATAGGAAGACCCCAAAAACATGCTCCATAATTACTGAAAAATTAGGAATTTGAGAACAAAAAATTATACTGGAGACTTGACCTTTGGTTTACCCATTCCTGGGACATGTGAGACTCCCCTGGTGAAGGCACAGACTCATTGACACACGGACAGTTGCAGGAGAGGAGAGAGGAACAACTAATTTTCAGTGGGTAAAAATGACCAGTTGACTAAAATATTGTTTTCACCATAAGAATTCCCTTTGAAATCACCACTTTGTGATATTTATTCATAACCACTGCACTAAATAAGGATAGATACACATTCCAGGACCACTCTTACTTACCTATTCCTTACATCCTCTTACATTCAATTCATTACATTCTTACATTCCTCTTTCACTATTGCCAGGTGAAAATCACTCGAAAGCCTGTAGGAAAAAGTGGGCTTTGGGGTAGGGAAACACCTACACCTTCAAAGATGTCAAAAACAATGGTGAAGCTCCCCAGCTCCCCCAGGGACCCATGACACTCAGAAAAATGCAACATATTGAAAATCATGTAAATACTTTGGCTCAGGTGAAAATCACCCGGCGATAGTGCAGTTTAAAAAAAACTGCTGTAATCCCTTTAAAATTGCATACCATTTTCCACTTGCACACATTCTGGCTATTCTGGCTTATTGTTTTGTTGCCCTCACTACTAACTAAGTGATGTTTTTTAATTGTTTTGAAAAGAATCACAGAATTTCTACAGAGCATGAGTTATGACTATTGTGTGTTATTGCACAAGCCCATACTTTGAGCCCCCGTGTTATTAGAGTTGAGATGCTATTAATGCTTAAGGACGCCATTAGCCTGATTGTGTCTGAACAGTCAAGAGCACATAGGCTATAGTGGCATAGGTGGTTTGTGTTTGTTTGGTTTTGACTGGGAGCCAGAGTTAAAGCTGCATCGGCCTACTTTTTTTTGTCAAAAATTAATAGATTCTGTTTGTTAAAGTAGAACTTGTTAAAAGTCAGACAGTCCTGCATGTCTTCATCTAATTACAATCTATTTTAATCCCAGTTCAAAATGATTCCTAATGCTGCAAAAAAAAACTTTGTTCCAAACAAACTGACCAATCCACTCAGTCCATTTCAAACCGGATCTGCTCAATCCCAAAAAGACCCTCAGCCTCAGCTTTTCAAACCATCAGACAGTGAAATCAGCTTCCAGACAGACATTTGAAAAAGCACCCCTTAGATAATCACGCATATCAACATCAGTCAAGTTAATTTGTACTTGAAATATTTATTAAAAACTTGCATATAATAAGTTTTAGGCATTGGACAGATAATGTATTGGAAATTGTGACCTTTTATTGTATTTTACTAATGTTAATGTTAGTCTTGAAATGTGATTGTTATGAAATTTACACTTTTTGGGGGCTCACCTGGCAGGAATTGCTGTAGCCAAATCTGGTACAAATCATGTTTTCTTCTATAGGGTTAATGCATTTGTACTTGGTCTTTGACAAATAAAGAATAAACTAAACTAATCTTTGTCAAACTTGTAAGTAAGCTGCAACACTATAAGACCCTTTGGGATGAGATCTGATTAGCTGTACAGGGATGGTCCACCCTGCTACATATACAGCTCTGGAAAAAAAATAAGAGACAACTGCATTTTTTTTTCCTGAAATCTGCATCTCTACATGTATTACAGCCATTCAATTCCAGCGTCTGTTGAATTCCAACACAAACACAAAGCTGAGCTACTTTAGTTCTTGCACCAGGAGTGGAATAAAGTCACCCAAGAACAATGTGAAAGACTTGTGGAGAGCATGCCAAGACTCATGAAAGCTGTGATTAAAAATAAGGGTTATTGCACCAAATATTGATTTCTGAACTCTTCTGAAGTGTAAACATTAGTATTCTGTTGTTTTAAAATGAATTTGATCTTGTTTCTTTGCATTGTTTGAGCTATGAAAACATGTATCTTTTTTGTTATTTTAACCATTTGTCATTTTCTGCAAATAAATGCTCTAAACGATCATATTTTTATTTGGAATTTGGGGGAAATGTTGTCAGTAGTTTATAGACTCAAAAAAAAAATGTTCCTTTTGCCCAAACACATACCTGTAAGTAGTAAAATCAGAAAAACTTATCATTTTGCAGTGGTCTCTTATTTTTTTCATGCCAAAGTGTTTGTGAGAGATAGATTATATATTTAGTTTGTTATATATTTTAATACCTACTTCCACTTTCACAGTTTGAAAATCAGGTACAGCTGTAAATGCATTTTGGGAATCTGCTGAATGTTACACCTGGTGGTTCACACAGAAAGAGAAATTAGTTTGGGGAGCTACGGCAATCTGCTATGCCAAACGTTCCCCGGTCTAAGATTGTCAGTAGTAGCTCTAAGTCAGTCTCATTGTACTTTCCCCAATCCACTTAATTATTTCATCCCCAATAAATATTTCTACTTCTTTCAATACTTCAAAACCACATTTCTTTCTCAGTCAGCTGGACCTCAGTAGGACTCCTGTTTGGAGGTCTCCGCAGCACACTTCCCACATTTAAGATGACAGGACTCCATTCATAAAGGCCGAGAGAGGAAAGGTGCAGGAGGGAGCCTGTGAAAAGACTGGTGAGTCGGGGCAAGGAGCGATAAAACAGCCAAGCATAAAGAGAAAAGCCCCACAGTGCTTCTATCTGTGTGAGATATAAGGAATTTACATCTTTAACAGTTTTATATTCTGCAAAATTGACTCCTCTGAGGTTTAAGCCATGTTAGAACGCTGTTACCGTCTCAAAAACATAGAACTTAGTCTAAATATGCAGGATTTGTGTGTTAAACATGTGTGAATGCAGTGTTGTATAGTAACGAAGTAATAATACTTCACTACTGTACTTCAGTACATTTTGGGAGACTTTGTACTTTACTTGAGTTTAAAAAAATATATAACTTTTACTTCACTACATTTCCGAATTTAATTGCATACTTTTACTCAGATATATTTTCAATGTGCCGTTTAGTTACTCGTTACAAAAAAACCCTCTACTGACTGCAAAGAAGTCAGGACGTGCCTGGGCTTGTTCACTACTTGCGCATGACAATCAGCCTACACCTGTTGTTTCATGCAGCTAGTTTAATCAATCAACATCCCTGATGGAAGAGGAGACAGCATCCACGTCGGCTACAAAAAGGGGGACCTGAGTATTGTATTCCCTACACAACCCAGATGTTTTAAAACAAGAATATTTGCTACACGACTCAGAGGTGGGACAAAGTCATTGCTGGGCAAGTCCCAAGTAAGTCTAAGTCTTTTGCACTCAAGTCCGAGTGAAGTCCCGAGTCAAGAGTATCCAAGTGCCGAGTCAAGTCCGAAGTCAAAGCTCACAAGTCTCAAGTCGAGTCCAAAGTCCTAGCATTTTAGTTTCGAGTCATTTCGAGTCCCCTTTACAAAGAAATAAAATTTCTACAAATCATATAATGTCTGCAAGATCTGTATTCATGATTGGATGTTGTGCAAGCCGCGCGCACATGCTCTTTTCATACATTTTCGCAGATTCACAAGTATGAGTGCGGTCCTTATCAACATACTTTTAGAGGTTTTTTTTCATTGGACGTAGCAAGTCATCACAAGTCAAAAGGCCTAAGTCCAAGTGAAGTCACGAGTTACTGATACTGAAGTCCAAGTCGAGTTGCAAGTGTTTGTACATTTTGTCGAGTCGAGTCTAAAGTTATCAAATTTGTGACTCGAGTCTGACTCGAGTCGAAGTCCCATAACTCGAGTCCACACCTCTGCTACACGTCATTAGTGCTACCGTACCATAATTATTAAATTACAAATAACGTATTTTGTGCCTGCATTTACTTGCTCATAGGACGGCGTTTCATGGATATCACCAAACCCAATATCTTTGACAGTGCTCCATATGACACAAAACTACCATGGGGGAGCCGAACAAGGTGTTTTACAGTAGAATTAAGGGCCCAATTGCAAAAAAAACTCTTCCCAAAAAAAAACTCTTCCTCCAAAAACACTCCTTCAATGGTGTTATGTATGCCTTATTTTCAGCACTGTTAATTAAAGGTCCCACGGCATGAAATTTTCACTTTCTGAGGTTTTTGAACGTTAATGTGAGCTCCCCTACCCTGTTTAGGCCCCCCCTTCCATGGCTAAAAGTTGCGAAATGTCTAAACTGAGCATTTGCGGTCCTTTTCTGCGTTACACAAAACCAGTGTTCAAACGGGCGAGTTCGGACAAGGCACAGGGGGGGGAGGGGGGCATTAAAAATATTAAATTCAGACTGCCTTTGCTTGATACTTTTACTTGTACTTTTAATTACATTACTAGAGTACATTTATTTTTACATTACTTGTCATACTTAAAGGGATATGCCACCCCCAGGTCAAATTTGGGCATCTCCCCACAGTCCAGAGACTAAAATAAGTGATGAAAAGCGTTTTCCTGCTCACCCAGCCATTGTCCGAGTCTGTCGCCACTGACCGCCGCGGTATCTGCAGCTCCTCCGCCTTAGACTGGAGTCTAACGTAGCCAGAGAAAGATTTTGGCCAAAAGTAATTAATTTGCTCGATGCGTTTCCCAATTACTTTGTGTGTAGTGCGCATTCATATCGAGTGCAAATAAATGTGCAAATCAACACGGAGAGCTTGCCTTGGTCATTTTGGGTGGGAACTATTTTCCAGTGCGGAAGAATACAGCCGAATCACGCAGCACGCTGCCAGGGGAATCCCAGTTACGCACTGGGAAGGGAGTTCCCCTGTTGCACAACGTGGTGCGTGATTTGGCCATGTTCTTCCGCACTGGAAAATAGTTCCCACCCAAAATGACCAAGTCAAGCTCTCCGTGTTGATTTGCACATTTATTTGCACTCGATATGAATGCGCACTACACAGAAAGTAATTGGGAAACGCATCGAGCAAATTAATTCCTTTTGGCCAAAATCTTTCTCTGGCGACGTTAGACTCCAGTCTAAGGCGGAGGAGCTGCAGATACCGCGGCGGTCAGTGCTGACAGACCTGGACAATGGCTGGGTCACCAGAAAAACGCTTTCCACCACTTATTTTAGTCTCTGGACTGTGGGGAGATGCCCAAATTTGACCTGGGGGTGGCATATCCCTTTAAGTACAAGAAGTTCCAGATACTTTAAGACTTTTAGTCAAGTAACATTTCAGTCAGTGACTTCGACTTTTACCAAAGTCATTTTTGGGAGGGGTACCTATACTTTTAGTTGAGTTTGATTTTCCAGTACTTTATACAACACTGTGTGAATGAAATCAAACACAACACAAATGTTTGTAATGAGGAAACATAACATAGATCAGAAAATAGCGTGATCTATGCCTTTAATTTGAATCTTTTGAATTAGTACACTGCCCAAACCATATAACCATTTCATTTCAATTTTCAAATGTATCAATCAAAATTTGGAAATATTGTGGCTTTAGCTATCCAATGTAATGGGTTTGTTTCCTTTTTGTCTACTTTTCACCATTCAAACGACACAGAACATCAATGACAATTTTTATCGCTCTGAAACCCATGAGTTGAATACATCCAGCATTTCCAACACCACAGCTGAATAGTCTCTTAGAATAAGTATTGGCAAATTGGCCTATAGAAAGCTGTAGAACGATGATCTCAAACCCATTAATTGACAAACTGCTTTTGTTGAGCACTGCTTTTTTGTATACAGTGATATTAAGAGTCTAGTGTGGGTTTTTATACCAGAGTGACACTATTTCCAACATGGATAGATGGAGATGGACCATTTCTTGGACACTTATCGTTGTAAACACTGTTCCCGCTGGCTTCCTGGCAGTGTTTTGGCAACTGCAGTTATGTTTACCAACTACTGTAGCCTGCTGCATTTATTTATTTCCTGTTTTAATGTTATCTCCTCATCACAAACGTACACAAAACCTGCATATTTGGGCTGAGTTCTTCTCTCAAACAGAAAACACTTCCACTTTGTTATGTCATGTGGTAACAGAAAGTGCTCCAGTGTGTTTTTAAACTCCATACACCTTCACTAGAATCACTTGGGTGATTTCAGCCTTGGAATTGCATTGCATTGTAATTGAATCTCGTAAAAGATTGACTTGAAAACTATCACTGCATGACATCACAAGGTGGAACAGGGCATTTAGAGCTTTAGAGATTATTCAAATGTATGTGAATGGAACAAAACACAACTCCAGGTATGTTTCTGATGAGGTAACAACATTATTGCATGTCTTAAAGCTCAACAGAGTCAATTTTGTGTAATATAGAACCTTTCCTATGTTAGGAAAGGTCCATTTTCTTTTGGTCATTTTTGTCTCCCCTTGATCTTACCAGTATCTTGTGTGCAGCTGCTGTTCCAGGAATGACAGACAGCAGGTTAATGGGTCACCGTGACAACACCCTCCTACAAGATCAAAGTTGAGTGCCAAATAACACCGCGCTCGTGTGCCCTGGTGAAGAGCCATTCAATGTATGTTCGGTCAAGCAAGATAACATTTGGGACTACAGAGCCTCTGCCACTGCTGTAAAAAGATAGCTTTCAAACTACAAGATAATGGTCTAACAGGCTTTTGGAGTACAGACTTCAAAAACGAGACAGAAGAGGCACAAGATAGTAGTTAGATGTACAAGGCAGATGCACCCTTTTTGTACCAGTAGCTGAGCAAATTTGATATATTGTAAAAACAGATAATAAGGCAGCTGAATACGGTCTGCATCGAATTCATTGAGAATCAGCGTGTTTAGCATGCCAGTTGTTGTTAGCATTCCTGTAATGGTAAAACTCTGCTTTCATTTCTGAAAGTTGTGACATACGATTATGGTCCTGGTGAATAGTTAGGGGGCTCGGATAGCATAAGGTAAGTGAGGAATATCTTTGGACCACCGCAAACTACTACTGGAAGAATTCTTTTCTACCTTGTGATGCCAGGAAGTGCTCCATTGTGTTTTCAAACTCCATGCACCTTCACTAGAATTATTTGACAATTTCAGCAGTGGAATTGCCTATCTCTTCTAAAAAGTAGGTAAAAGGTAACTTAAAACTTTAAAACTAAAACAAAACACAACTCCAGGTATGAAAACAGCATTATAACCAGAAGGAAGACTTAGATAAAGGGACATGGATGCAGTGAAAAGGAAATGTTAGTTGGTAAAGGAAGGGGATGCCGAGGACTGGATTTGATAGGACAAGATAATTTAGTGCAGTGAATTCTAAAGGAAGCAGCCAAAAGATAAAGAAGAATAAGATGCCTTTTCAACATTTAGAATTAAAGTCAGACTGTTGCATGCTCGTGTGCAATGAGGTGACAAATTCCCTCTGAATACTATAAGGTAATGAGTATATTTACCTCCTATTCAACCAGTCCCTCGCATAAATTGAATTCAAATCCACTCATTCCTCCTTTGTCTATGGTACAGTGGTAGTACAAAGACGCAGGTCTTAGGTGCAAGTGCTTTTTCATTCTTGGCAATGGCAGGAGAGATTCTGTGAAAGAGTTACGAAAGAGAAAAATACTGCGAGCTAGAGATCATTAACTGCATGCTAATTAGCTATTAGATGGAGCCTGAAAAATGACTGCCAATCAGAGGAGAGCTGCACCCACACCAGCTGTGCATGGCACTATGTGAGGAAAATAGTGGGTCATGTAGGACTGAAAAAGTGGTGCGTGTCCATCTGGCTGCGCTGGCTTTCATCGGGCCCTATAGGGATCAGTATCAATCACTCAACTACAGGGCTCGGAGTGGGACTTCCCCGCTGTGGTGGCCCTCTCTCTGCACCCGGGAGTTCATCACCTGCTAATGGCCAACGTAAGCGAGGAGTGAGGAGAGCAGAGCAGCAGCAATGGGCCGTGCATGGGTCCAAGTGCACCTGTGGAGCTGTTAGGCACTCCATGTTTGTTTCAACGTCTGCTGCTCATGAGCTCAGATGGGGAGAAGTGGTTTCAGAAGTGGATTTCTGTGTAATCCCTCAGTCATCTACATCCATGCAGGGTCCATTGCAAAAAAAATAATAATTCAATCAACAGGACAAAGGTTTTTAGAGGAGAACACATTTTGCCATGCCGCTTCTTCAGTTCTAACAAGATACTGGTAAGTCACAGATTTTTTTGAATGAATTCTGACTTTTTCAGGCAAAGTCATAATTTTGTTATTTAAACGGCAACACCATCATATTGATAATTCAAAAGATCCATTTCCACTGAGAACAGAAAGCCCAGTCTACCGAAACACACACAGAATTATAAGTAGCAGATGAGATGAAATACAATATTTTTTTATCATTAGATCAGGGAACGAAGCCACCTGATTGGTCTGTTATTAATGTTCATATCTTGATTTAGGAACAAAATAGCAAAGGAAAAACATGGGACCGAAATGACGAGTCTCACAGCAGCAGTTACAGAGAGAAGGGAAATGTTTTTTCAATAGAAAATGAGCTGGAGTGAGCAGTGTCGATGGAGCCGGAAACATGACGATGCTCATTTTCCTGTTTAGAATGAGGCACAGACTGTCCATTTGTACAGTCTATGCACCATAATCAGTATCATCATGCTGGCCTATTATAACAGCAACAGGACGTGCAGTAAATGGGCGCACCAGACGACATTTAAAAAAGCAGCAAGGTCATTGGATATTAACATGAGGCAATTTGTCTTGTGTGTGCAGCAAAGCTCTTAAATATAGGTTAAAATGAAACACAGCGACATTTGGCCATAAAACTGATGAAATGGAGATTCAAGAGCGTATGATAAGTGACCGGTGAAGGTGGTGATGTAAAGTGACTTTTTTCCTTTGGGCCATTTCGCGTTTCATGAAAAATGTACAAGTGCTAATGGAAGAGTAGCCTTTCTTTCATGTGAATGGGGACATTGAAGGGCCGGTATAATGCTCCTAACGCTACAAGCAAAAACTTGAGTGCAGATGTGGATAGATATAATTTACAATAGCAAGAAGTGAATTTTGTTCTCACTTGAGCTAAACTGTCTGCTGAATGATAAAAGGAGAAGTTCAATTTGTCAACTGGACAAAGTTTGTTTGGTTGAAAACGTTTCGTCGCTCATCCGAGAGACTTCTTCAGTTCAGTGCTGGTTGGTCACTGCCCAGAACTGAAGAAGTCTCTCGGATGAACGACGAAACATCTTCAACCAAACAAACTTTGTCCAGTTGACAAATTGAACTTCTCCTTTTATCATGGATTCTACCTGGACGACTGAGGGACTTTTCACGTGTCTGCTGAATCTTATGTAGTTACAGTTTGAGGGGGAAAAAATCTGAACAAATCAGTAAAGAGATGTGGGCATGTGTGGGGATGGGGGAAAAGGGTAATTTTCAAAGTAATGTCATCTTGAATGCATGAGAATAAAGAAGATTCAAACATGCATGACTCACTCTAAAAACAACTTGGAGTGGATAAATAAGAAGGGAAAATGATGAAAAAGTTGAAAGCACTCAAATGTCAATTGTGCATAATATGTCTCCATTACACAATAGCTTGGGTTTATTTAACACTTTAAAGGTGACTGTCTAACTTTTCTGGTGAAGAGTCCGTTGCTTGTTTCTCTCCATAGAGATATTGCTATGAATGTTCCACAGTACGGCATATTTATCGTTACAGGGACAGCACCTTACATGTCAGATTTGTGTAGAAGCAAGCCGACTCATAGTAAGAAAGATTTTAGGTTAATAAAACCTAAGTTATTGAGTAAATGCAAGTTGAATACATTACAGACAAATCAAAAATTCCATTCTCCGAAGACATTCTATGAAGACAGGTGACTCCTTGGAATGGGGATGTGCTGCAGAAGTGCTCCTTCACTTATTTTCTATTCTGTTCTTCACAAATTTTAGTGTTAAGATTATTGTGGAAAAATAATCACAAACAAAATATCACAATTTTACAATAATTCACAATGAATGGCACCATGGAAATCCTTAATTTCTGTGACTTGCTACATGAAAACTTTATGAAACTTTGTGAATGATACAGAAAAGTTACCAATACATGACCAACCAAGTTTTGGAGTATTTTTTAGTTATTATGTAAGTAAGGTAGACATTGTATTATAGGCTACGGTTATATGATGACGGTCTGAACAGAAGACGCAAAAGTGCCGTCGCGCGACGAGCTTTTTCAAGAGGAAATCTGCGTGCATACGGTGACGCAAAAGTGTGTGGAATTCAATTGGGTATGCATGGCAGGCGGCTAGGTGTTGTTGTGATACATTATCACTATGTCCGCATGCGTACAATCTTCCTTAATTTATTTACTTAATTTAATTTACTTACCTTTTTAATTAAATTTTAATTTAATGTCATTTATTTGACTTAATTTACTTTATTTATATTATTAATATCCAGAAATCGTGACATAACCGCATACACGACGTCAACAGATTTGAGTTTTGCGTCTTGGGCAGTAAGAAGAAAACGCTATGGTGGAGCGTATTCAAGTTTTTCACTTTGCAGGGCGGTTTCAGTTTTTTGCGTTTTTAACCCCCCAAAGCGCCATCATCGTCTAAACGAAAGGCACTTCCAATAACATATTTTGTCATTTAAGCCGTAAGCATTCTCGTGTAAACAGGCCCATAGTGTCTCCAGATCTTGATCTAAGCTTGGTCAATACTACCTTAGGATGACTGACATTTTATGCATTTGGGTTAATGGGGTGAGCGTGGAAGACACGAGGAGAAACATGCAAACTCTACAAAGAAAGGCCCAGGTGGCTCGGGAGTCGAACCTGGAACATTCTTGCTGTGAGGTGTAAGTGCTAGCCCCTCGCGCCACCATGCTGATTGTGATCATATTGCGACTGGGTCTAGTAAAGGATTTCTATTTCTTTGTAGGATTTGTTCTTCCAGAAGAACATTTTCAATCAAGAAAACTTTTTGTGATTACCAGATATGTCAAATTCCAAAAAAACAACAACAAAACATTTCATGAATGAGGCCCAGAGTACATTTTTTTGTGTAATATGGGACTTTTTAGACTTAGACTTAGACAAACTTTATTGATCCACAAGGGCTATTATTTGTGTACAGTAGCTCATTCAAATATAATATAATATATAAAAGAGGGTAACAAAAATAGATGGTATAGTAAAAAAAGATAGCAAGAGGCAGGTGTCAAATGAGACATAACTATAAAAATAAAAACAATAAGTGTATATGTACAAATCAGAATAAAATAGAAAAATAAGTAATAAAATATCAAATCACAGCTATATACAGGAGACAAGAACAGCAGTGCAATAATATACTGATAACCAGGATTGACTAACCAAATGATCTTGATCTCCCTTCTCACTATCTGTACAAAATATTTGGGGAAAACTCCTCCTGCAGTAAGTCTTCCTGTTACAGCTGCAATTAGCGAGTTAAGCTTTTTAATTATTCAATTCCGAACTGCCTCGAACAACACAGACCTTTTCTTTGAGCGATTGCAACACCATAGCAACTCGCATCCACCTCTGTACACAATGATAATAGCAGTGTGTGTGTGTGTGTGTATGTGTGTGTGGTGTAAGAGGTGGAAAAGGGCTGAAGAGTGGTGACATTTACTCATTGGCTAGTAGCTGTAATCTGTCTAACTACAGCCCATGTGCATATAGCGGCGCATGTCAGTCGGCCTTATGCATATTTAACGTTCTGCTAATACACGTGTGTTGTACATAGCCCTAATATAAACGGCCAGTTGAAAAGCAGGCAGATTGATGGCTGAAGCGATTGTTCCACTATTGCATGAATGTGAACTGTGTTAAATAATTCATATTAGCAAAAGCAGTATTGAGTTAAAACACTAATCCTTTTGAACTGTGGCATGAACATGAATAAATGTACTGAGATTTATGTGGCTGCCTGCTAAAGATTACATTTAGGCTCTGCATTGTCAATGAGAGTGCTCTGTCATTTTAATACTCGTGCCGTGACATAACCTATAACATGCACATAGGTAAAATCATTCAGCTAGCATAGTCCTGACCAGTAGCTCAAGATCTGGAGATCCCTCTTCTGACAGATTGCAGCACTGAGGGATGGGTCAAATGCAGAGGACACACATTTCTTTGAGGACAATAAAGTGCGGCCTAAATTTTTAATATTGTAGCTCAAAACCATAATTTTGCTGGTTATTGTCACATTAAAAGTGGCCGTGCATGTCTATGTTAAGTCAAAGTCACCTGTATTGTCAATTTAATACAATACAATGCAATATGAAATGTATTATACTGGTTTAGTTCGATTAAATACTGGTTTAGTTACGGTTTAGTCCTGTTTTAGTCCTGTTTTAGTCCTGGTTTAGTCCTGTTTTAGTCCTATTTTCGTCCTGTTTTAGCCCTGGTTTAGTCCTGTTTTAGTCCTATTTTGGTCCTGTTTTAGCCCTGGTTTAGTCCTGTTTTAGTCCTGGTTTTAGCCCTGGTTTTGTCCTGGTTTAGTCCTGGTTTAATCCTGGTTTAGACCTGGTTTTAGCCCTTGTTTAGTCCTGGTTTAGTCCTGTACACACGCGTACACACACGCTAATGTTGACACAAGGCCCCTGCTTTCCGCTAAATATCTCACTTTGATGCAGAACTATTATGATATTATGACATAAGAGAGCACGGTCTCCTCCCTGTTTGCCTTGTCTGAAAATTCACTTATCCACGGTCATTCAGCAGGTAAAGTATCCAACTGCATTCTGTACATGAGCTCTGGAGAAACGGATGTGTCCCGAACACGTCCCGTGTCAAAGAACAATCCATTTTCATTGTCCTTATTCTCTTGAAATGCAGCGTAAATATTCACTCCACAAAGGAGCTCTAATCGTCAAGTAAATGGTAATTTACACACGTCCCATTTCTTTCCGAAAAACAAGCCAATTTCAAAGACAAAATGTATGCTTTTAAAGCAGCCAACGCTGTTATCTGAAACATGGAGTGGCTTCTTCATGACCTCAACTAGCACATTCTGCAAAAAATCGAAAATCACTAATTTTGAAAAAAAAAAAAACTGCTTCAAACGCGATTTTCTTGTTTTCATGAATCCCGACTTGTAGCGGGTTTTGTCGTGGCAGGTCAAAAATATGTACACAACCATTGGCACTTTAAAGGGACATTTGTTATGTGCATGACAAAAGTGAAAGTAGTGTACAATTAATGCTTATTCTGTAATCCATCTTTCATACCAGTGTAATGACAGTTTGCCTATTTATGATACACTATATACACTATACACTGTGTTATTTGTGACTGTGCACATCTTAATATTCAAAAATGATGGAAGAATCATTAAAAACAAGTCATCCCACTGAGAAATCTCCCTCTTTTCCAAAGCTGTACACCAGCCAAATCCCCCAAATACTTCAAAACATTCATTCTCCTCCTGTCTCTTTATGGTACCGTTTCAGGCAATAGAGAAAATGTTTTCAAATATTTTTGTGTTATATGTGAATGTGAATATGTGAAAGCGTTGATAGCCAACAAGTCTCTCAGTCTAAAGCCCATTACCAACTGTCCTGGAGAGGAATTAAAATGACATAGCACTGTGCCAAAGGGTCACACCAGTGAGTCAAACTAAGTGGATCCATATTGATGAGAACTGGGAGAAGAGTCATTTTTTACTCTGGGTTTAACAAGGACAAACTCATTTGCTATTAAGTGAAGTTGCATTAAGAGTAGCTTAAATAAAAGTTTTAGGGGACTTTTCCAATAGATCTTCACCAAAGTAGCACTTGGTTTCTGGTGTATTACAAATTAACGCAGGAGACACTTTCCATACTATTTCCCATCAGCTGATTTACAATGCCTAACAGTGACTTTTGGCAGTACAAACTCTTAGCCAATCACTGGACAGCTTTGTTTAACTATAGCTATCGCCAAACCCCACCAAAATCATATTCTTCATCATCACAATAGCAAAAACTGTTCCCCTCCGTCTCAACTTTAAAGATCCCATGACATGGTAGTTCTTGATGCTTTTATATGGCTCCTTAATGGTTCCCTAATACTGTAAATGAATCCTTCTTCAAAATCAACACTCAGTGCATGAGAAACAGAGATAAGATGAGAAAGAGTATTTTTTCTCCCTCAGAACAGGTCATAATGGGAGTTGTTGCTTGAATGCAAATGAGGAGAAAAAAGCTGGCCAATAGTAGAGGGTGGGGGCGTGCCCAAATGCTCCGGTCTCCGCTGTAGCTCACAGCTGATCCATTTCCTTGTTTTTGCACGGGGGGAGAGAATTGAAGCGTTCCATTGAAAAATAAACACATTTCCACTGAAAATAAAATTAAACCACTGCTGTTCAAAGGTCCAGAGGCTCAGATAAAGGACTTCCGAGCCTAGAAACACTCGGACGTGCCTCCAGGCAAATAAAAAAGCGCATTTCGCATTGCCTAGCGCATTCGCGGTCCAAACTCTCTGGGCGTGATTTACAGAGACGCTGAGTACAGACAGACGGGGGGTGGAACTGCATTTGCATTTCTTTTTTCGATCTGACGTCAATAAGGTGCCTTGTTCAAACTCGCCCGTTTGAGCTCCGATTTTTTGTAACGCAGAAAAGGATCGCAAATGCTCAGTTTAGACATTTCACAACTTTTAACCATGGGGGGGGGGGCTAAACAGGGTAGCGGAGCTCACATTAACGTTCAAAAACCTCAGAAAGTGAAAATTTCATGCCATGGGACCTTTAACAGCAGACACACAGACTCCATCATCACCATAGCAACAGGTGGATATGTTTCTAATGAATTCTGTGTGTTATCCATCTATATTTCTCTGCATAATTAACATGCAAAGTCTACACAGCCAAATTGCTCTGAATAAACCCAAACATAAGCAGCATAAGCAACAACAGCATAAGCAATGGTTACATGGTTGGCAAAGTTTACATCCCAGTACATGTGACAGCAACCACAGCCAAAGCTCGGTATGAGTCTCTTGGCAAATTTGTTTTCTCAGGCTACTAATTATGAAAAACAGCTGCCCTGGTTTACCACGAGTGTGTAGCTGACTGAGGTCTATACTTACAGCCAAATGAACTGACAAGGCCTGGGAATGATGCAAATGAAGTAGAGAATTTTATTAATTTATTAAAGCCAAGATCATATTTCTAACATGCACACATCTAATATCTACGATCTGCTTCTGAAGTTTCACACAGTATATAGTCTGCTTAAATTGGAGATATAAAGCTTTACTTTAACGCTTTAGGGTGCAGATGGTATTGTAGAAAATGGGACCTCATCTGCCTGGGAAGTCCAGAATGTTCCCGCTTTTTTTCTTTCTTTTTTTTTTAAATACAGAGGGACAGGCCTGGACTGGTAATTGGGCATACCGGGCATTTTCCCGGTGGGCCGACAGTCCTAGGGGCCGATGCCCTTCTTCTTTTTTTGTTTTTGTTTTGTTTTACTTAGAGACCGGCCCACAAGGACTGAACCAGGACTAAACTGGGACTAAATCAGGATTGAACCAGGACGAAACCAGGAATAAATCAGGATTGAACCAGGACGAAACCAGGACTAAATCAGGATTGAACCAGGACGAAACCAGGAATAAATCAGGATTGAACCAGGACAAAACCAGGACTAAATCGGGATTGAACCAGGACTAAACCAGGACTAATTATGAGGGGCCGGTCTAAGCCAAAAATGCCAGGGCCATTTTTTTGTCCCTGTCCAGACCTGCAGAGGGATATCGGTCTGGTCACCACTGCCGTTACTGCGGCTTGAATCCTCCGGTGTTGTTTTTTTTTTTACTTTTTCTTGTAAGCAGCCACATTTGTCTTGATAAAAATGGACCAAGCATGTCCCCGATTGGCTAATCCACCTCTCAATTACACCTGAACTCAAGGAGATTCCATAGTGTGTTCTGGACAGCCCCTTTATAGATTGCTAGTAAAATTTCTTTTGGCAATATTTTGTACTATATGTTTATTATGTAGAGCAGTACACTGTATTAGTTTCAGTTTAAATATATATATTATATATTATATATTTTGGTGTAAATTATCAAACTAGTCCATTGTTTCATTGTTTACTGGCAGAATGTCAAAGAGATGAGACCATCATTACAGTATATAAAGTATTTTCATTGTCATGTCATCAGCTCTGTTTTAGACATGTTTTACAGCGGCACTCTCTAGTACTGAGACTGAGTAAGTACATCTATCTGGGTATGGGCCCGGTTTACTGATTGAACTACTGATAGCGCAAAGAGTGACATTTAGAGGAATTGCCAGAGAAGTGCCAAATGCCAGTGTGGACAGCCGGTAATGGAGACTGGCATATTGGGAAGAGCTGAAACAGCTTTACCTCGTCAGAAGTGGAATATTTCATGTTCTGGGCCTGTTTAGACTGCATCTTCTCTCCAGATTGACATATGGAGAGAAGAAAGAAGCGTAATGTTTTGATGTAAAATTTAATAGTTGGGACTAATAAAACAGATTCGTGATAGTTGAGTTGTGCTGTCAAGCTTTCAGTTTGAGGTGAAAACAAACGTGACAGACAAAAATCATACATTGCAGCATATTTTGTGGGATTTCCAAACTCAGCCTAACCTTACCAAGAACATTACAAGAAAATAACTAAGATTTCTATGTTATAATATTCAAATTGTTGGCTATGTCATTCCATATGCATAGACTGTTTAAATGCACATAATCTCTCCAGTGTTAAGTGTTTTAAATCAGACCCGGTGATTCTGAATTCAATGAAGGAATGGACAGACAGATTTAAAACACAGACTTACCTGAGAGATGGAAGAATCCCAGGTGAATCCAGGTGAAGAGGAAGCAACAAAAAAAAGAAGAAAAGGGAGAAACTTAGCATTCATGCATAAGGAACTCATCAACATGATCAAGGCTAATTATTTTGAATTTAAAATAACAGTGGTGGGTGGATTTCACTGTAGACTATGTTCCCCTGACTTCTATAATGCAAGTCAGCAATATTTACATAGACCAATTTCCCGCTCCAGCCTAGACAACAATCTTCACTTTCATCACTCCATTTGAGATTACAACACCAGCTAGAAATGGGAAAAAGTACTTGGTACCATCCATTGATTTTACTTCCAGAAAGAAAATCCACTTTAGTTTATATGGCAATGGATAAAGGTACTACTCTTTTGCAAAGTTAAAAAAGGACAATTTTCCACATAAACAAAAAGTACGATGGGTTTATTGAAGCCAAACATTTCAGAGATTTACAGATCGATACTGGCCTCAGTCTGCAATATTTTAAGGCTGTGTCCCATTACTCCGTCTTACCCATACCTCTTTAGCTACGTCTTTGTCTTGCACCTCGATAACGGGCTAAGAGGGCTCGGGGTATAAATGTTTGCGGAAGAAATGGGACACCACTTGATTACCGTTTGCGTCATCATCCCTTGCCTCTACCTGGCTGCTACGTCTACAGAGGCAACAACAATTGACGCAAGCAAACGTAAACAAATGTCAAGGATTATCGGGAACCTCAGCTCAACAAAAAACTAGCTTGTTTACACATGAAAGTTCGTTGAAAATGATAACGTCGGCTAAACAGACATCACTACAATTAAAACCGTATCAACAGTTCACTTAAAGTAATGGAGAACATAAGCGTCATAATTGTATACCATGCTAAACTGTTAATCGATAATTACCACTGCTGAAAATACATTTATGAGACTCCTTGACTGGTCGATGTGACGCTGCCATCCTGATCCCAAAACCTGCCTGAGCTTGTAGGCGTACCCCTTCGTTCCAAGTCTGGTCAAGAGCTTACTTCATTTCAAGGGGAATGTAGCCCTCGGTCGTGGCCTTAGCCCTTGATCAAAATTAGAATCGGGACACCCCTTGCCCTCACATGAATGCTCAAAACCAAGGGGTAGGGGTAAGACAAAGGAGTAAGACAGAGGAATGGGATGCAGCCTAAAGCCATAAAATTCTCACCAGTGTCAGTCATTAGTATCAAGATTTCACTTCCAAGAGAAAAAGCAAAACCAAACACTACTGCACATGTTACATTCAAGCTGAGAAGATACAACTGTGACGTAATTTTCACTTATTGAGACAATGATTCATAATAATTAATAATAATATGAATATGGTTCTGGTAGTTTGTGTGGAAGGCCAGAGAACAGCTATACAGTATGAGTACTTCAGCAAATTGATTTTAACCAGTGTGCTGAGAACATTACTGTGCCTAAAGGTATTTTACCTGACCAGCCAGAACCACACACTTCGACAAAACTTCTGGAGCCATTCTCCCTGATTTCAGAAGGCGTGATTGACAGGTGGAGTAACCATTCACAGAGATGCATGTTCTGTTGGAGTCAAAAACAAACATGGCTGCTTACACATAAAAAAGGAGAAAAATCTATATAAAGGACTGAGAAACAATGTGGATTTTTACAGAATCAACTGTATGGGCAGAAATATGTGCCACCAGAAACTGAATTTGAATCACATAATTTGAAATTGTATTTTTTAATTTGAATCATTGCATTGAAAAATTGAATCTGAATAGTACCATTTGAAATTGAATTTATTAGTTTGTAACAGGAATCTAATAAAAGCTCTCTCGAAATCTTTCTCGAAATTCAAATTCAGTTCTCAAAATTCAAATTCAGTTCTCAAAATTCAAATTCAGTTCTCAAAATTCAAATTCAAGTTAAAGCAGCAGACAGAGGAGTCCTGTATATCTGAGCTCGATTGCTCTTCCTTCATCCTTAAAGTACCAGGATGTTTGTCACAGTAAACTTGAATTTGAATTTTGTAAACTGAATTTGAATTTTGAGAACTGAATTTGAATTTCGAGAAAGATTTCAAGAGAGCTTTTATTAGATTCCTGTTACAAACTAATAAATTCAATTTCAAATGGTACTATTCAGATTCAATTTTTCAATGCAATGATTCAAATTAAAAAATACAATTTCAAATTAAAAAATACAATTTCAAATTATGTGATTCAAATTCAGTTTCTGGTGGCACATATTTCTGCCCATACAACTGAAGCACCAAAGTATGAAGTACTAAGTAAGACTTTATATATTTTGTTCTGAATATTACAGGAGGAGATGTTTTCTGCATTTGGAGGTTTTTCGCGCTGTATGGTCTGGTTTCAGTCTCTTCTGGATTTGAACAGAATGTAGATGGGACTGGATGGTCACGTGAAAAGGTATTTGTGTGCCTTGGAAAAAAATGCAGTTGCAAAATTTGTATTGTTGATTAACAAACAGAAGGTGATTATGAAAAATAAAACAGGCATGCTTTTTACTTGACTTTTTTGCCACTGTGACTCAGAAAAGGTCGAAAAAACAGTGCTTTGTCAGACTACACTACTGCACTTTCATAATGAGTGTTCTGTAGCAAACCTACTCCTGAGTACGTCTCACGGTCACACACTGGTGACATCATGTCTCTCTCTCTTAGACAAAATCATGTGTGTTTGTGACAGAGAGGTCCCACTGTGCAGCTGGGCTTGCTCTGCTGCTCAGAGGGAAGATGCTGCTGAGATCTGCTTTCAAACACACACTGTGCATTACTCTGCTGACAGTTTAGACAGTCAAGCTTATGGACATGATTGACTGCTTTAGTAGTATGTCGAAAGGTCAAAGGTCAAGATGTGTGGGGTTTCTAAGCACCTAAACACAACAGCTAAAAGTAACTGTTTCCTGAAGATTTGTTTTGTCATTTCATCTTACATTGTCATTATAAGAAGGTATTACTATACAGCATCTATTAGTCAGACACTTTAATCAAATAGTTCTAAAACTGAATAAGATAGAAGCGTCATTGTAAAGCAGAATCACTATCATGTATGACCACTTGCATATCACTGTTCAGCTCCTTAATCGTACAGTTATCATGCATTCAGTGTGCACCCCAAGCACTTTAATAATTCATGCTTTAGCTTTAGCTTTCACCGGACAAGAATTTAAATGTACTGTACATTGCACAGCCATCATCTCGTCCATCATCTTGTCCTGATGTATAGTTAGGCTTGTTTTCATTTTGCATGACCAACAATGTGTCAAATATTTAGATATTTGCTAACGTTTTTCTTTTGGATTGGCATATGTTGCCTAGGAGCACTGTCAGTATCTCTTTATATAAAAGCTGTCCACTTCTTGGAGTCTTATTTGTTAAAAATTACATCACTGCGTCATTAAAGGTGCATTACGTAACTTTACTGAGTACTAGAGTTTCCACCACCTGCTTCTATGGTGGTGTTATAGTTCCAGGTTCCAGGTCAGATCTATGAAGAGGTGATCCCAGTACAGTAGGAGTGCACGTTTCTACAGTATTTTCTAATTAAAAGCCCTGTAACAAACAGATGTTTAATGATATAAATAGCAAGCAAGTGACAGCCCAGAAAAGTTACGCACCTTTAAATTAATGAAACACAATGTGACATATGACATTGGGGTAAAGGTAAATAATTGCCTTGGACAGAAGCCTACATGGAAAAATAATGTGGTAAAGTACAAATGCTTTCCTATATCTACGGCACACTAAAATATTCATCACATATTCATCACAAAGCTATTAAGGGCACAGCACCAATGTCATTTCTTCAGGTATAAATCCATCACAATCGGAGTAATTAGAGCAGGTCAGACACAAATCTCCAGTGCAGGTCAATCTGGACTTAAAGGGTTCTTATTATGCTATTTTGAGATCTATGTTATAATGTCGTTTCCTCATTTGTCATAAACATACTGTACCTGGAGTTGTGTTTTGTTTCATTTACACATGTTAAGCACACAAACGCTGCATACTTAAGCTGTGTTCTTCTGTCTTCTTCAACTGAAAACACTGTTCTACCTTGTGATGTTGTGCTTTGGTAATACAGGAAGTGCTCCACTGTGTTTTTAAACCCCATACGCCTTCACTAGAATCATTTAGATGATTTCAGTCCTGGAATTGCCCGTATCTACTGAACAAAAGTTATGAGGTAGCTATTAACTTGAATAATAAAGAGTTACTCAAACATGTGTGAATAAAACAAAACACAACTCTGGGTATTTTAACATCGCCTGAAGCTTGCAAGAGTCGATTTTGTGTAGTACAGGGGGTCCTCGGGTTACGACGTAGATCCGTTCTTAAGATGCGTCGTAACCCGAATTTCGTCGTAAGCCGGATTTTGCCTTTGATCTTCCAACCAAAGCACCAATAACCTTTCCATCTCAATAATTAGACCACTACGCTGCTTGGTTATCACTGCCGCTTTCATAGGAGCAGATCAGAGCCCACATCAGGTACTTCCGCCCACATTGGGCACACACACCAGGCTGTCTTCTTCTCCCTACAACCACAACAGAGCGTATTCTTGCGCCGTGCGCCGTGCGCCGTTCGCGTTTGTTTACATCTCTTACCACGCTAAACCGCGTAAGATGGAACGACGCGTAATATATACATATTTTTTTTAATGGGGGCGCGTTCGTAACCACGAAACGTCGTAACCCGAGACCGTCGTAACCCGAGGACCCCCTGTATAGGACTTTTAAGCAAGTGTGGGGCATCAAACCAAATGACAATACAAGCCACAATATTCTTGCAATGATGGTAATCACATGACACAATCAATAGGCCTGCACAGCTGTATGTCCCACAGCACATATCTACACGAAACATGACAAGCTATCTCACTGAACAGTTCAATATTTCATAGACACTGTCACAGCCAGAACAGGCAGCTGGGTACAAATCTGCAGAGAAACTTGTCAGCAACTCCATGTACTTGTTAGTCATCATTAAAAATGCATCTCAAGGACCCTCAGCAGCCACTGTGCATTTACAGTAGATGTACAGTATATCACTTTTTTCTGTTCATTATGTGATTCTGGCAAAGTTTTTCTCTTATTGTATTTTCGAGTTGCATTCCTCCACTGTCTGAGCTGTCACTGAAGATGTGGTCTGGGAACTGTTGGACAATAACATTTCGTGCAAAGGTCTGGCCCGCTGTCAAAGCAGTGATGATGTTTGTGGTGATCGAGCTGAACACAGGAGAGAGGTGTTTGGAAGTGTTACTGTTACACAAGGTGATGATCGTGGCATGTAAAGATGAAACAGAGAGAGAGAAAGAGAGGAGAGAGAGGGAACGAGAGAGAGAGAGAGAAGAAAGAGTGAGAGGGAAGGGAGAAAGAAAGAAAAGAAGAAAATAAATATAAAGATACGATAAGATAATCCTTTATTTGTCCCACAATGGGGAAATTGCAGGGAGAGAGAGAGAAGAGAGAGCCAGAAAGACACAGAGAGAGAGAGAGAGAGAAAGAAAGAAAGAGCAAGAGAGGCAGAGAAAGAGTGTGGGTTTTTACGAGTGGGTTGAATGTTAGTACACTGACTTTGACTGCAGGGTGCATGAAGTACATAGGAAATGTATTTCTCTATTCCTACTTGAATTAACGTTTTATTTACTTAAACAGTTAAAAGAACTTTAATTGCTAATTGATCATTTGCATAAATAAGAGGCAGGTCATAGTAAATGATTAAATCAATGAATAAAGATCTTATCAAGGAGATGGACAACAAAATCCACATCACATCTATGCTAATGTAATGTCTTACCGCCAATATTGTGTGAAATTAAATGGTACTTTAGGGGAATCATGACAAAAAAATAAAATCAAGATACAGTTAGAGGATTTTCATTTCTGTGCTGATTTGCCTGCAAACCACTAACACGTTTTAATCAAAAAAGTAAATAATAAACACAGAAAGGCAGGAGACAACAGATAAATAATGAACTTACAATATCAAGTATTATTCAAGAGTGACGCTATTACTGTTGGGGATGCTAATGAGACAAACATATGTTAAGCTTTTTTCCCCCTCACCCAGTGGGCTGAAAACTTAAAGCACAGAATTGACTGCCTGCTGCGTCTTATCCGACTATTTTAGGAAGAAAGTTAAAAACCATTTGGTTCGAAGTAGGACACATCCTATAAAGTTGAACAAGAGTAATCTACTTAAATCTTAGGGGAATCATTCTGGATTCTCAGCCTTGCATAACCTTTTTACAAATAAAAGAGGCTTCAAGACAAAGCCAAGAGAGGATTAGGGACGGACTCAGAACGCCAGCTGTATCATTATGGCTCTCAGACCTCAGAGGGCGCACACATAAAGTATTCAGGGCAATTACACCAGGTCATTATTTCACGCCTAGGCAGTGTAAAGGGGCCAGTGCTTCATTGGGACTTTTTGGGACCCCCTCCAGCTTTTCATTTGGCACTCTCTAGACACTAATGGCTACCCTGGGAGTGTTTCCCCAGCTGCAGAACAAAGTTTAAGGATTGAAACATGGAGCTCAAGTATTGCAGTGACAAGAGAAGTAAAACAGTGAAGACTTGGGCAAAGAAGTGACAGCTTGTGTTGTTGAACTTAGTTAAAGTTTGGGGATTATAATGGGAGAAGGTAACGAGCATGTTCAATGGTAGATAAAACTGACATGTCCAAAAATATTTGGTCAGATACTAAAGTATATGTCATCTATTAATTTAATCTTATACAAGCTGTTATGTGATCATTATGGGGTTTTACAGTTACGTGAAACTGAAAACTATAGAAAATGAGCCGTTTCTTCATTTGCAAGCCAAAGAAGCCAATACAAACAATATTTCTGATAATAATAGTATTCCTAAAATGGTAGATACTGAATGTGACAGGTCATGGTGAAAACTTTGCAAGAGTTTGAGGCTTAGGCTACGTTTATATGATGACGGTCTGAACAGAACATGCAAAAGTGGCATTGCGTCTTCACTTTTTATTCCGTATTTTCGGGAAGAAATCTTCATGCATACGGTGACGCAAAAGTGTGTGTAGACGAAAACGCAACAGCCGAGCATATTCATTTCAACCCAAAACATGCACCATAGGTAAAATCCTCCGGCTAAGGTCCTGACCAAACCGAAGCAAGAAGATCATAGTCTGGTTAACACCTGACCATATCACAAGTGAGATATGGGTCTGGAAACTCGCTTCGAAAAATCCCGTAGCGGAGGTGTGGTTAGCGATTGCCAACGGCCGTTTATTGGGCGTTATGAATGTCTATCATTGAGCGTATACGTAAGTCCATAGCCAATCATGTCAGTTGTCAGTTCAAACTACAAGCTTCCGTTTGTCACGTAGTACGCGTCACCGTCTTGCCACACCTCCCCCGCTCTCTGATTGGGGCCCTAAATCTGGGACTCTCGCTTGGACGAGTTTCCAGGCCGCCTTCCAGTTCGAAACGAACGGAAGCGGCCTGGGAATTCCCAGGCTAAGAAGATCATAGAGATGGTCCCCAGGCGCAGTAATGTGCTGCCCACTGCTCCTAATAACAGGATGGGTTAAATGCAGAGAAGAATTTCTCCTGTGTGAGATCAATAAAGTCACTTCTTTTTCTTCTTCTATTCAAGTTTTCCTCTTTGGAGGGCGGTTTCAGTTTTTTGCGTCTTTTAGCCCCCCAAATGCCGTCACAGTCTAAATGAAAGGCACTTCCGATAAAATATTTAGTTGTTTTCACCCGTAAGCATTCTCGTGTAAACAGGATAAAGAGAGGAGTATGTTTAGAGCTTTAGAACAATTTATATTGATTGTTGTGTTACTAGTAGATGGTAGATGTGAAACCTGCCCCCCCTCGCCTCACCAGTCTTTTGCTCAGACTCACCTTTGCTCTGGTCTTCTGTCAGGCCAAAACTGGCACACAATCAGGCAGAAGTAACACAGATAGCATCTAGCGGCGAAGTGTGAGAATATAACAGCCAATTGAATTACAGATGGTAGCTTTGCAATTATCTAAGCTAGTATGTAATCTTCATGGGCTTTTAATATGACAAAACAGCTTATGATAAACAGCTTATGACTACTAATATACAGCTCTGGAAGAAAATAAGAGACCACTGCAAAATTATCAGTTTTTCTGATTTTACTACTTATAGGTATGCGTTTGGGCAAAAGGAATAATTTGTGTTTGAGTCTATAAACAACTGACAACATTTCCCCCAAATTCCAAATACAATATTATTGTTTAGAGTTTTTATTTGCAGAAAATGACAAATGGACAAAATAACAAAAAAGATACATGTTTTCAGACCTGAAACAATGCAAAGAAACAAGATCAAATTCATTTTAAAACAACATAATACTAATGTTTACACTTAAGAAGAGTTCAGAAATCAATATTTGGTGCAATAACCCTTATTTTTAATCACAGCTTTCATGCGTCTTGGCATGCTCTCCACAAGTCTTTCACATTGTTCTTGGGTGAATTTATTCCACTCCTGTTGCAAGAACTGAAGTAGCTCAGCTTTGTGTTTGTGTTGGAATTCAACAGACGCTGGAATGGAATGGCTGTAATACATGTAGAGATGCTGATTTCAGAAAGAAAAAAAATGCAGTGGTCTCTTATTTTTTTCCAGAGCTGTATATAATATTTCTGCTAATACTAAATAATAAGTAACTCAAGTAAAGGTCATCTACCCAAGTCTGCAGTATTCTTTTGTAAAATATTTCCAGAAACTTTCACTAAGTTACATAGTCTGGTGTGTTTTCAGCAGTTGCCCTCTGGCTTAAACATGCAACTATCAAGTGAACAAACAAACACAGCCCAAACTCATATTTATAATGTAAGCCGTTCCTTCTGGCACCTGTATTAAACTTTGATAGTGCCTGCATGTATGAGAACAGCTCCTAATCAGCATAGCCCATAAAACTGTTTCTCTCTCAGTGGGGGTACTCACCGACAGATGTGTGATGTTTTTTCACAGCATATGAACCATTCTGTCCCTCCCCCAAAGAACTCTGCGATATCACCAATGAATGCTTTGTTGAAATTTAATAAGATGAACTGGGAGGAGGTTAATTATGATTTCTTTCAATGTAGTTACTTAGCTGTGGTGTTAACAATGGGTTGCATATCTTTTGGTTTTTGATCATTTCACACTGAAATTGGTGTCATTCCCCTTTTGGCATTAGATAATTTCCACAGCAGATAAAAAGTTACTTTGTTTTTTAGTCTAATTAAAAGGCAATGAAAGGCCTTATATCGAGTCCTGATAGTGTGTTAAGTGAGCTGGATGAGTAATTTCAATATCCAGTTTTATCCACTGCAGCGATAGTGTGTGTTCCTCTAATCTATCCATCCATCCATCCATCTTCTTCCGCTTTTTCCATTTCTGGGTCACAGGGGAGCTGCCCAGAACAGAATGCACCAGCCCCCATGAATCCTTCCACGGGTGGTGGGTCTCTAATCTAATCTAATCTAAAAGTATTTATTTATTTATTTATTCAAACTTGATTTAAATTGCATTATTTTTTTTTCAAGCCATGTGACAAAGAGGGCCTTTGTCCCTGTATACTCACCTTAATTTCATATTAATTTTTCCATACTCAAATAAACTATTAAATATAACCATCCCGGGTTTGTATTTAGTTTTGTTTTGTTTAGTTCTGCTAAGTTCATCACCACATAGTCAAGTTACTTAAAATGATTTTATTTGCTTAAAGATCCCATGACATGGTTGCCTGGAAGAATCCATGACTCATCGCTGTACCAGCGAGTGAGTCTGGTAACGCTTGATCCACAGAATGCGCTGCGGTTGCGCGTAGACAGACAGCTAAGTGAACCAATCAGAGATTGCGCCATCTTGATTCAAAACTGAGGCGGAACTTCTGCTGCCTAAGAGTGACTTTGCGGGCAAAGGCGGGGGCACTGACGTCACCATCTTTGAACGAATCAGAATTGCGGAGTCCGTTTGTAACCGGAGGAGCGAGGGTGGATGGAGGGTGTCCAAATGGTATCGCGCTGTATAGGAAATACAGAGAGATATCATTTGGCTGGCCAGGTAAATGACATGGTACTTCTTGATGCTTTTATATGGTGCCTTAATGGTTCCCTAATGCTGTAAATGAATCCTTCTTCAAAATCAACACTCAGTGCATGAGAAAGACCCCTGTACACAGACATGGTTCTCTCTGAACACCTCATTCTGGGCGTTGTTGCTTGAATGCAAATGAGAAGGACAGAGATAGGTCAGAGCTGTGGGTGGGGGGGCCAAATGCGCCGCTGGTTCCTTGTTTTAGCAGTGCGCTGTGTGCTGGCCCCACTTCCGTGTTTTAAGTGCGGAGAAAGAAAGAAAGGAGAGGCGTTTCAATGAAAAAAACACATTTTCACAGAAAATAAAATTAAACCACTGCTGTTTCAGAGGTCCAGAGGGTCGGATAAAGGACTTCCGAGCCTGGAAACCCTTACACGTGCCTCCAGGCAAATAAAAAAAACGCATTTCGCATTGCGTAGCTCATTTGCGGTCCAAACTTTCTGAGCGCGAGTTCAGAGAGTGTGGGTAGAAAAACAGACGGGGTTGGAACTGCATTTTCCGTGTGACGTCAGAAAGTTTCCTTGTTCAGAATGGGGCGTTTGGCATATACCAGAGGGGTACACTAGAGTGTTTGGAAGATGGAGAGGGAGGCAGACTAAACAGGATTTCTGAAATGTGATGAAACAACATTAAAAACATGCTTACATTTGAGCATAGATGTGTTAGTATCACAGCATTCCCAATGTATCTCTTGTTCTTCTTAGACTGGACTTTGATATCTAACTGGAGACACAGACTTCCAGATGTACTCATACAAACTAAGCGGGAGGATGTGTTGTCTATTTAAAAGTCCAATGTTACACCAAATAGATTTTTGTGAGTTTTAAAGGAGAATTAACGTTTTTTTACAATCTGAGCCTTATTTCGGTAATAAAACAAGTTGTTTTACTCACCTATAGCACTTTGGTGTCATTTGGAGCAGTTTTGTAGATGTTGTGGTGTAGTGGTATCCGTGAACGTGAGTTCTCGACGTAAATGTTTGCGGTCTCCAAATAACACAAACTTTAGCACTTTTCAAATCACAGAAGATCGCTGTGTCAGCGTAGACTTTAAGTGGAGTCCAAAGCGGCCTGAAACCCGATATCCAGCTATAGTTTCATCTGATGACGTCATCATAGAGGACAGCGCGCATGCGTGAAGTCACAGCTGTTTAGCAGATAAACACCGCTAGTCTGAAAGGAGCTTGGCTGAAGATGGCTGAAGATTCGGACTTTGAGATTGAAGAGGACTTATTTGAGTATGATGGCCGTTCCTATCGTTTTGAGCCTGAGTATACGGAGGAAGAGATATTAGAAAGAAGGAAGCGGAGACAGTTTGAGGAGAAGCGCACAAGAGAACAGCGAGCGACGGCCCGTCTATGAAAAGACAGCACCTTGTGTTGTTTATGTGGACATTGTATGTCGATGGCCACAGAGGAAGAATGCCTCGAGTGGGATATCGGGTTTCAGGCCGCTTTTGATTCCACTTAAAGTTTATGCTGACACAGCGATCTTCTGTGATGTGAAAAGTGCTAAAGTTGGCGCAAACATATGCCTCGAGCACTCACGTTCACGGATACCGCTACACCACAACATCTACAAAACTGCTCCAAATGACACCAAAGTGCTATGGGTGAGTAAAACAACTTGTTTTATTACCGAATTAAGGCTCAGATTGTAAAAAACGTTAATTCTCCTTTAAGACTATAATGTTGTTACCTCATCAGAAACATAGCAGGAGTTGGGTTTTGTTTTATTCACTCATTTGAGCAACCCTTTATTATTAGTCTGGCTACATCTCCAAAGCTCAAAATGCTCTGTTTAAGCTTGCGATGTCAAGGAGTGGTAGTTCTCAGGTATGTGGCCATACCTGATTGTCAAAAGCCTGATCCTGTCAGATCTCAGAAGCTAAGCAAGGCAGGGCCTGGTTAGTACTTGGATGGGAGACCACTGGGAATTCCAGGTGGCACAGTGGGGCGCCAGTCACAAAAAGTCGTTGTGTCCTTAGGCAAGACACTCCACCCACATTGCCTTGTATGAAAGTGGTGTGTGCGTGAGTGTTGGTGGTGGTCGGAGGGGCCGATGGCGCAGATTGGCAGCCTCGCTTCCGTCAGTCTGCCGCAGGGCAGCTGTGGCTACAGAAAGTAGCTTACCCGTGGAGTGAATGAATAATGAACTGTAAAGTGTTTTGGGTGTCATGAAAGGCGCTATATAAATGCAATGAATTATTATTATTATTATTATTATTATTATTATTATTATTATTATTATTATTATTATTATTATTATTATCAAGTTAACAACTACCTTTTACCTATTGTTCAGGTAAGATTTGCAATTCCAATTAATCCATGACATCACAATGTGGAAGTGTGTGAGAGAAGAACTAAATATGCTGGGCTTGTATGTTAAACATTTGAATGAAACAAAACACAAGGTGTTTGTAATGAAAACACATGTTTGTAATGAAAAAACAACATTATAACATAGATCAGAAAATAGCGTAATAGGGGCCCTTTAAAGATCCCATGACATGGTACTTCTTGATGCTTTTATATGGCTCCTTAATGGTTCCCTAATACTGTAAATGAATCCTTCTTCAAAATCAACACTCAGTGCATGAGAAACAGAGATAAGATGAGAAAGAGTCATAAATATCTCTCTCAAACTCTTTATTCTGGGCGTTGTTGCTTGAATGCAAATGAGGAGAAAACAGATGGCCAATAGTAGAGGGTGGGGGCGTGGCCAAACTCTCCGCTCAGAGCTCAGAGCCCACAGCTGATCCATTTCCTTGTTTTTGCACGGGTGGGAGATTTGAAGCGTTCCATTGAAAAATAAACACATTTCCACATAATATAAAATGAAACCACTGCTGTTCAAAGGTCCAGAGGCTCAGATAAAGGACTTCCGAGCCTAGAAACACTCGGACGTGCCTCCAGGGAAATAAAAAAACACATTTCGCATTGCCTAGCGCATTCGCAGTCCAAACTCTCTGGGCGTGATTTACAGAGACGCTGAGTACAGACAGACGGGGGTGGAACTGCATTTGCATTTCTTTTTTCGATCTGACGTCAATAAGGTGCCTTGTTCAAACTCGCCCATTTGAGCTCCAATTTTTTGTAACGCAGAAAAGGATCGCAAATGCTCAGTTTAGACATTTCACAACTTTTAACCATGGGGGGGGGGCTAAACAGGGTAGGGGAGCTCACATTAACGTTCAAAAACCTCAGAAAGTGAAAATTTCATGCCATGGGACCTTTAAGAATGCAAACAGAAGTATCCAGTTTCCATCTCTGGTACATAGTGTTTAGAGAGCCCTACAGCCTACATACAGCCTCTCTCTTCATACATAGCAGTGCAATCATTTCCTCCCCCTCTTTGCCCCAGGATCATCTTGTCATCCTCCTACATCTTGTCTATGGATCTCATATCTGTGTGCTGCCTCTGCCTCCATTATGTCACACTGTCCACTCCTCACATGCCTATTTATTGACACTTAACTCTGTCACAGTATCCCTACAAACAAATGGCATTTGTCACTCAAGTTCACTCCACATTTCTCTGCAGAGCCCAACGCATTCAAGTGGCCTATTTTCTCTTCCTGATAAATGAAGTTAAGAAAGTCATTATTACGCTTCGCCAAAACCAATATGCACTCAAACTATTATAGTGTCTGGTTATTTCCTTTGTGCTGTCAGACAAATTTTAATGCAACAAAGCGGTTATTAGGGGCAAAGCACCGTAGGTGCTAGGCACCCTATAGTGTATTTGGGCTTTTAGAACGTTCCTCATTACTACTCTGCCATCCTCCCCGCCCTCAACCTGTCCTTCCTGCTGCCATACATCTCTATTTTTAGTAAATCTCCTTTTTGTTCTTGACTTGTATTGCTTGATCTTAAAGGAATTTTAAAGTTTTTTTACAATCTGAACCTTATTTCGGTAATAAAACAAGTTGTTTTACTCACCCATAGTACTTTGGTGTCATTTGGAGCAGTTTCGTAGCTGTTGTGGTGTACCGATATCCGTTAACGTGAGTGCTTGGGGCAAGCGATAGCGGTCACCAAATAACACAAACTTTATCACTTTTCAAATCATAGAAGCTCAATGTCTTTGTCTACACTTTCATTTGAGTCAAAAGTGGCCTGTAATTCGAGATTTAGCCATAGTTTCGAGTAGATGACAGGACAGTGTGCATGCGCTCATTCACAGCTGATTTTGCTCTCAGCTGTCACGACCCAAACATGAAAGGCAAAGCTGTAAGACGTTTGGACCATCGTGTTTGCAGTACCCACTTCGGTCAGGACGATTTTTTACCAGCAAAGGAAAAGAAAGAAGGCCAGCGGATTCAGCGTACGATTCTGAGAAGTAATGCGATACCGATGGGTGTTCTCTGGTGCGCTGTTCCTAAAACTGTCTCAGCTTCATTCTTTCCGTATCCATTCTGTCTCCTCATCCGTATACTCCTCTTCAGTCCTCAGTCCTCCATAAGTCCTCTTCAGCCTCAAAGTCCGAATCTTCTGCCATGTGTCGCTCACAACAAAAAAGTTCTGAGCGTCTTCTTATCTGCAAATCAGCTGTGAATGTGCGCATGCGCATTGTCATCCTCATCTACTCGAAACTATGGCTAAATCTCGGATTAGAGGCCACTTTTGACTCAAATGAAAGTGTAGACTAAGACATTGAGTTTCTGTAATTTGAAAATTGATTAAGTTTGTGTTATTTGGTGACTGCAATCGCCTGCCCCAAGCACTCACGTTAACGGATATCGCTAAACTACTACTACTAAATCTACAAAACTGCTCCAAATAACACCAAAGTACTATGGGTGAGTAAAACAACTTGTTTTATTACCAAAATAAGGCTCAGATTGTAAAAAACGTTAATATTCCTTTAAATGTGCACTGTGTAACTTTACTGGTGGAGGGTTCGCTACTGGCTTGTCTCCATGGAGATGTTATCACGTTGCCAGCAGTGTTCCACAGTATTGCATTACATGTTTCTTTCTAAGATTTATTTCATAACAGGTGTTTTTATTGCTCAAAAATACCCTGAAAAATATGCATTCTTACTGTAAGCAGGGCTGCCATTCCACTGAACTGACCTGTAACTTCCTCTGATGGTGTTATCTGCTTGTTTCCATGGAGATATTATTAGTTTAATGCCATCTTGCTGTGTGGGACATTCTATGCATTTCCATTGAGACAAGCAGGTGATGGACCCCCTACCACAAGAGCTACACAGTGAACTTTTACAATTAAAAATTAACAACTTAGCAGAGCAATATCTTTCATGGATTCACAAAAAAAAACTAAGCAAACTAAGCAAAACTAGCATCTAGAGATAGCTTTAACTTAATCCTGCATTATTTGATTGAAAAGAGTGGCCAGGAAAATGAAAATAAAATGACAATATAATATAGCCTTAAGCTATATAAAATGCTTTATAACTTTTATGGCAAAAGGAGAAATTCAATTTGTCAACTGGACCAAATTTTATTTGGTCAAATATGTTTCGCAGCTCATCCAAGCTGCTTCTTCAGTTCCGGCTAAAGTGCTGGTGGACACTGCATATAATTGCCTGCAGAGGTGTGAAAACCCCAATTATGGTCCTGAATGGTTATACTAATGAGACCCCCACACTCCACTCCAACTGCATATTGAATAGGCTTACCTAACTAACAGAAACTGTAAACAAATAGATGTGATAGTTTCATAGTAATTTCATCGGAGTTAGCTCCTCCCTGCAGCTAGTTTTAAGCAGTGTCCACCAGCACTCTAGACAAACTGAAGAAGCAGCTTGGGTGGCTGCGAAACGTATTTGACCAAATAAACTTTTGTCCAGTTGACAATTGAATTTCTCCTTTTGCCATAGATTCTACCTGGACAACATAGGGATTCTACACACATTGTAACTTTTACCTCAAAATTGGCTGAATTATCTTATCTTCTTATGATAACAGGAGAAGTTCAATTTGTCAACTGGACAAAGTTTGTTTGGTTGAAAACGTTTCGCCGCTCATCCGAGAGGCTTCGTCAGCTCTAATAAGAATACTGGTAAGACACTTGCTTATATCTTGCTGTAGGGAGGAGCTACCTAGCTAACTACTTTCCGGAACTATCTCATTGGTTTCGGTCTTTTGTTTCTCTGGCGTCTAGCTGACAGTCCCTATTCATCTCTACACGCCTGTTTTTCACACCTCTGGCCCTGACCTGGCTAACCCTATTGTTTCCCTGTTTGTTTGATCTAGGCTTAATAATGGAATTGTAGATGGAATTGTTATCTTCTTATGCAATACAGAAATTAAAAAATATTTTCTTTATAGGGTCATATCGGTTTCTGATTAACATCCCACAGCACATCCCAAATAGCCATTGTACACCTATTGGCAACTTATTTCAACTCATGTGTCCTTCTCCTGACTATGTGGCCAATCCAAACACCCACAAGGCACACGATAACGCAAACATGGAAAGAATATAGAGAGCAGTGAAGCAAATCCTCTCTTTTTGCTTTGGGGAAAAGAGATTCTGGCCACACAAGCTAAGCCACTGAAAAGCCAAATGCACAGCTACTACACCCAATGCTGTGAGCAGGATTAGCAATGAAACAGTCGGTTAAATCTGATCAAGTTCCCAGACTGGCCCCATTTCATGTTCAATTGGTATTGGAATACATATATAAACTACAAACAGATGATGCCCACAACATGCAAATTCAAATGGGATTTCTGAATTACTGTTCTACAAGGACGGACAATGCTCAGGGCTAGGCTAACGTGTGGCCATATGTTGAGGCATCCAGGAGGACACTAGCCAAATGTACCTTTCTTCATCCTCCTCTTCCTCCTATAACCAGTGTTGATGAAGAGGGCTAAGCAGAGTCATGAAAGAAGACCGTACAGGTTTGAGCTTGCTATATATACGGCCAGTCTCAATATCTGGTCCCCGTGCCCCTCTCAAACAATAAAAGCACTCTAGAGTCAGTTTATACTAATGGAAATGGTAGAGTAGGGAGATGCCGTATACTGAAGACGTTATATGGCTGCTGGAGTGTTTACTTGTGGCATTACATTTGTGCCAGTGGAGAAACTCTATGTATCAGATTTACAGTTTGATGACTGCTTCGGTGCTTCCTTACCCTCTTTAGTACAGCTTCCGACACTGGCCAGGGAGAAGTGGTTGGTGAAGCTGGAAATATATTCTTGAACCAGCAGTAGTTGTCACAATGATTCACTATATCTGGTGAGGAAAGACCTATTGGGGGAGTCTAAGTCTTTAAAGTTTGCCAAAATCTAACTATTCTTCTACTTTTGACATTTTATGCCTAATACTGTAAATGAATCCTTCTTCAAAATCAACACTCACTGCATGAGAAACAGAGATAAGATGAGAAAGAGTCATAAATATCTCTCTCAAACTCTTTATTCTGGGCGTTGTTGCTTGAATGCAAATGAGGAGAAAACAGATGGCCAATAGTTGAGGGTGGGGGCGTGGCCAAACTCTCCGCTCAGAGCTCAGAGCCGACAGCTGATCCATTTCCTTGTTTTTGCACGGGGGAGAGATTTGAAGCGTTCCATTGAAAAATAAACACATTTCCACAGAAAATAAAATTAAGCCACTGCTGTTCAAAGGTCCAGAGGCTCAGATAAAGGACTTCCGAGCCTAGAAACACTCGGACATGCCTCCAGGCAAATAAAAAAACGCATTTCGCATTGCCTAGCGCATTCGCAGTCCAAACTCTCTGGGCGTGATTTACAGAGACGCTGAGTACAGACAGACGGGGGTGGAACTGCATTTGCATTTCTTTTTTCGATCTGACGTCAATAAGGTGCCTTGTTCAAAATCGCCCGTTTGAGCTCCGATTTTTTGTAACGCAGAAAAGGATCACAAATGCTCAGTTTAGACATTTCACAACTTTTAACCATGGGGGGCAGCGTTTGTTGAATTCCAACACAAACACAAAGTTGAGCTACTTCAGTTCTTGCACCAGGAGTGGAATAAGTTCACCCAAGAACAATGTGAAAGACTTGTGGAGAACATGCCAAGACGCATGAAAGCTGTGATTAAAAATAAGGGTTATTGCACCAAATACTGATTTCTGAACTCTTCTTAAGTGTAAACATTAGTATTATCTTTTAAAATGAATTTGATCTTGTTTCTTTGCATTGTTTGAGGTCTGAAAACATGTATCTTTTTTGTTATTTTGACCATTTGTCATTTTCTCCAAATGAATGCTCTAAATGATAATATTTTTATTTGGAATTTGGGGGTAATGTTGTCAGTAGTTTATAGACTCAAACAAAAATGTTCCTTTTGCCCAAACACATACCTATAAGTAGTAAAATCAGAAAATCTGATAATTTTGCAGTGGTCTCTTATTTTTTTTTCCAGAGCTGTATCTGGTGAGGAAAGACCTATCCAGAGTCCAAAGTCTTTAAAGTTTGCCAAAAATCTAACTACTGTATTCTTCTACTTTTAACATTTTGTGCCTGATATATTTGGAAGAAAAAAATAATTATTATAATTTCATGAAATGTTGATTAAAATCATAAAAGACCATCTAAAGTGACAAGCACATGTTTGTTGGTAAAAGAATAACATTGCCTTTTTGTATTGGCAACTCCATCAAAGGATTATTGCAACAGTGCCTGCTGCGTTAGGATTTATGTGGTCCATGCATGTCCAGCCAGTGATAATAATAAGTTGGCAGAACACCCATTTACATAGGCAGAGTGGCACCAAGCACCAATGCATGGGACAAACCGATAGTAAAAAGGGAAAACTACTTCATAAAAGTCCATCTGACGACAACAGAATCACTGTCCACGGGTTTCAAAGTAATGAAAACTTAGCACCATTGCAGGAGTAATTAACAATTCAAAACTGAATGTTAAAGCTTTTGAATAGTCAAAGGTCCACATTTTGAGCATGAATACATGTACACATATCAGCCAATACATTATGAACGCTTTCTTATTGATGGTCATGCTGTTTGCACTGTGTATCAAACTTTCTATGACAACCAGTTTGACCTTTCTCAACAGTTTGAGCAAGTTGGGCTATTAAAGGTGCATTGTGTAACTTTCTAGTGGAGGTTCCATCAAATGCTTTTCTCCATGGAGATGTTATTGCTTTGTCTGGAATGATAAAAGGAGAAGTTCAATTTTGTCAACTGGACAAAGTTTGTTCATCCGAGAGGCTTCGTCAGCTCTGGCCCTCATGCTGGTTAGACCCTGTTTATATCTAGCTGCAAGGGAGGAGCTAACTACCCTGAACAAAGCTCTGAACCTATCCCAGCTACTCTCTTTTGTTTTACGAATTCCTCTGGCGTCTTGTATTAGCATATCTATCAGCCCTAGGCGGCGCTCACTACACTGAAATACCTCTGAAACTATCAACTAATATGTCTCTTTGTATTTCAAATTTCTCTGGCGTCCAATTCCCTATTCAAGACAACAACCCTCTCCACCCCTCTGCAATGGCTTGTCTGTCCTAATGATTCTTTGTTTGAGAATCGAATTAATAAATGGGAGACAAGTTATGTCTAACACCCCCATTTCTGTTTAACGACGGATTCTCTTTTTTGACAAAAATAGCCTCTTTAACTCCCCTCTCAAACCAGTTCTTTTCCCTGGCTAAGATCTGAACCTCACTGTCCTCAAGGCCCGCGGCTTCTAGGTGAAGATGAACGGCAGATGACGGTCCACTCTGGCCCGCCCGCCTGTGTTGGTACATCCTCTTGTGAAGTGGCTGCTTGGTTTCCCCAATATAGCGCTCACTGCAGTCTTCACTACACAGTTGACAAAATTGAACTTCTCCTTTTATCATGGATTCTACCTGGACGACTGAGGGACTTTTCACGCTTTGTCTGGAATGTTTCACAGTATGGTATTAAGCCTTTCTTTCTTCAGGGAGACCAAACTAGACCATGTTACAGGTCAGATCTGTGGAGAGGCAACTCTACTCCCAGTCAGATTGCCTTGTATTTTTGAGCTGTAAAACCACCTGTAATGTAATAAATGAGTAAGACAGAGCAGGTTAATGTAATTGTGTGAAACACTCTAGGAGAGTAGTAACATATCCACAGAAACAAGCAGGTAATGGACCCCCAACCAAAAAGTTACACAGTGCACCTTTAAAATGCCTGTGCTTATATAATATAACTTGTTTCTAATACCTTTTTTTTTTTTTTACCAAAAGGGGGGACCATGCATATTAATGAACATTTAGACAAAGTAATTATGACAGATTAATGCCTTGGGCTAATTCCCATCTGCAGAGCCTGGGCATGCTGATGTTACAAACAATAAAACATAGATACACATAGAATTTACACAGAATACATACAGCTGGACAAGGCAGAAACAGTAACGTCATCATCATACAAACATTTAACACAGCATGTTAATTAAGTCAGAGTGCGACAACAAAAAAAACATTAAAAAGCCTATTCAAATGTATTGCACGTTCTCTTATATTGCAGCTACTACAAAGGAATGCATGGTACTGTTCTGATTTTGTGTTATTCACCTGTCATGACATTTCCTGTGTTATATATGTTACATTACTAATATTATTAGTAATGTAACTTTCTTATACCTCTCCAGAGTCCTACATTTTCTATTACCTGCCCCCATTGTTTGCCCACCTTCTGTGCATGCCTCCATGTGTCTTTCCGGGAAAACAACCCGTCCATTTCTAGAGAGAGGGACGGCGAGAGAGAGGAAGAGAGGACTGCACACATGAACAAGAAAGAGAAGGCATTAGCAGTGTGTTACAGCGATAATGGCATTGTGTTAAAGCCATAACACGTGTCGGTAGCAGGCCCCGTCATGCCTGGTGCCAGCTTCTGTCGGAAATGCCTGTCTGCGCTGGGGCACAGGGACAGGCCATTACAGCAAGCCACAAAACCATGTGGATAAGGAGAAGGCAGGCAGAAAGGAAACTGACCCCAGGATTCAATCCAAACAAACCTTCAAACCACTGTGGGGAATAAGGATTACTATCATGGAAGATTTGGCTACAGTTTAATAAATGAAAAGGGAATTACTGATTAAATTAAACAAAATGTGCAATGAATACATCATATATACATTTGTTTTATTTTCTCTAGAACAAAATACCTGCCATTGCCTTGTATGGTAGTGTGATTATCAAAATTTTCTGCTCTAATTATCTGCAGAAATGGATGCTTGTGAACATCTCTTGTAATTGATGAGTCATCTTAGAGGCATCGTATGACAAATTCATGGTGTAATCATATAGCATGCATGAATACTAGTGGATGGTGGATGAATTTAAATTGATGTTGTTAATTATGCATAGATTATACACATAAATGAAAAACAATGCATATTTGTTGTCTGTGAATTCCAGTCTTGTAACTGTACACCACCACCATATCAAATGAAAGGCAACTCCATGGATCCAGTAAGTAATTAATATATATTTTCATACTGATCAAAGGAGAAGTTCAGTTTGTCAACTGGACAAAGTTTGTTTGGTTGAAAACGTTTCGCCGCTCATCCGAGAGGCTTCGTCAGCTCTAATAAGAATACTGGTAAGACACTTGCTTATATCTTGCTGTAGGGAGGAGCTACCTAGCTAACTACTTTCCGGAACTATCTCATTGGTTTCGGTCTTTTGTTTCTCTGGCGTCTAGCTTAACGATCCCTATTCATCCCTACACGCCTGCTTTTTCACACCTCTGGCCCTGACCTGGCTAGCCCCATTGTTTCCCTGTTTGTTTGATCTAGGCTTAATAATGGAATTGTAGATGGGATGCAAATTATATCTTACGCCACCATTTCTGTTCAGAGAAGGATTCTCTTTTTTGACAAAAATAGCCTCTTTAACTCCCCTCTCAAACCAATTCTTTTCCCTGGCTAAGATCTGAACCTCACTGTCCTCAAAAGAATGTCCCGTGGCTTCTAGGTGAAGATATACGGCAGAAGACGGTCCACTCTGGCACGCCCGTCTGTGTTGGTACATCCTCTTGTGAAGTGGCTGCTTGGTTTCTCCAATGTAGCGCTCACTGCAGTCTTCACTACACTGAATGGAGTAGACCACATTGCTTTGTTTGTGGCTCGGTGTTTGTCCTTTGGGTGGACGAGTTTTTGTCTTAAAGTGTTTGTGGGTTTGAAATAAACTGGGATTTCATATTGTCTGAAAATCCTCTGTAGTTTTCCGACACGCCGGCCAGGTACGGAATCGCTACCCCTTTCCTCCTGGGTTCGGATTCTCTATTATCTTGTTTCTTGCCCTTGTCTCTCTTGGTTTTGTTAACAGCCCATTTGGGATAACCACAAACAGAGAGGGCTTCCTGCACATGTTGTTCTTCTTTTTCCTTACCCTCTGTGCTTGTGGGAACCACTTGGGCCCTGTGTTGTAATGTCCGAATAACACCCAGTTTGTGCTGCAGTGGGTGGTGTGAATCAAAAAGCAGGTATTGGTCTGTGTGTGTGGGCTTCCTGAAGACTTCTACTTGGAGTCTGCCAACTGCCAACTGCTGGAAATTTGTCTAAATACCACCTATTTCCAGTTCAGAGGGAACTTCTACAGGCAAATTCATGGCTGTGCGATGGGCTCACCGGTCTCCCCTATCATGGCTAATTTATACATGGAACAATTTGAACAGAGTGCCTTAGCCTCATATCCAGGCACTCCTCCCACACACTGGTTTCGTTATGTTGATGATAATTTTACAAAAATCAAAATTCAAGATTTGGAACCTTTTACTGCACATATCAATTCTGTAGATCCTAATATCAAATTCACCCGTGAAGATGCCAAGGATAACACATTGGCGTTCTTAGATTGTGCAGTAACGATAGGAGGAGACCGGGGACTCCAAGTAGAAGTCTTCAGGAAGCCCACACACACAGACCAATACCTGCTTTTTGATTCACACCACCCACTGCAGCACAAACTGGGTGTTATTCGGACATTACAACACAGGGCCCAAGTGGTTCCCACAAGCACAGAGGGTAAGGAAAAAGAAGAACAACATGTGCAGGAAGCCCTCTCTGTTTGTGGTTATCCCAAATGGGCTGTTAACAAAACCAAGAGAGACAAGGGCAAGAAACAAGATAATAGAGAATCCGAACCCAGGAGGAAAGGGGTAGCGATTCCGTACCTGGCCGGCGTGTCGGAAAAACTACAGAGGATTTTCAGACAATATGAAATCCCAGTTTATTTCAAACCCACAAACACTTTAAGACAAAAACTCGTCCACCCAAAGGACAAAACACCGAGCCACAAACAAAGCAATGTGGTCTACTCCATTCAATGTAGTGAAGACTGCAGTGGGCGCTACATTGGAGAAACCAAGCAGCCTCTTCACAAGAGGATGTACCAACACAGGCAGGGCGTGCCAAGTGGACCGTCTTCTGCCGTATATCTTCACCTAGAAGCCACGGGACATTCTTTTGAGGACAGTGAGGTTCAGATCTTAGCCAGGGAAAAGAATTGGTTTGAGAGGGAGTTAAAGAGGCTATTTTTGTCAAAAAGAGAATCCTTCTCTGAACAGAAATGGTGGCGTAAGATATAATTTGCATCCCATCTACAATTCCATTATTAAGCCTAGATCAAACAAACAGGGAAACAATGGGGCTAGCCAGGTCAGGGCCAGAGGTGTGAAAAAGCAGGCGTGTAGGGATGAATAGGGATCGTTAAGCTAGACGCCAGAGAAACAAAAGACCGAAACCAATGAGATAGTTCCGGAAAGTAGTTAGCTAGGTAGCTCCTCCCTACAGCAAGATATAAGCAAGTGTCTTACCAGTATTCTTATTAGAGCTGACGAAGCTTCTCGGATGAGCGGCGAAACGTTTTCAACCAAACAAACTTTGTCCAGTTGACAAACTGAACTTCTCCTTTGATCATGGATTCTACCTGGACGACTGAGGGACTTTTCACGCATATATTTTCATACGTTATAGTGGCATGTGTGGCAAGATAAAATTTCTTACTGTGGCATACACAACTAAATAGCAGTGGTTATTTTCAACTTTGACTTACGAGAATCAGATCATCATCTTTTTGTGATAAATAATTCCAGTAAATGTTGGTAGCTTCACCCAAAGCCCCACTGTGCATGGACAGAGAGAGCAGATCTACACCCATTCTCATTAATATGTAAGACACGGAGAGAAAGGAAGGCCGAGCTGAATAAGAAGCACTGGAATGTCTCCGGAAGGTGCAGAGGAGAGACTGGAGGCAGAGAGGGGAGAATCCTCTACAGCCTGCCTGTCACTGATGTTATATTAAAAATGCTGTGTAGACTTTCTTCATGAATAAATGATCATGTACTGGGGACACATTAGTGACACTTTTATGTGACGCCAACTGTCTGAATTTTCAGAAGATTCTACTTTTAACACCAAGGAAGGAAAATACACTAATAATCCCTCAGAGACCTCCTAGATATGGCTAGTTCCAGTGTAAATTTACTGTTCATTGAGTTTTTATAGTATGTATAAAGTATACTATTATCAAAAAATTCACAGAAAAGTCAATAGGTGAGAGGTGACTGCAACTGTACAACTCATTGCTTTGCCTGGAATGTTTCACAGTATAGTCAGTGTGGTATTAAAGATCCCATGACATGGTACTTCTTGATGCTTTTATATGGCTCCTTAATGGTTCTCTAATACTGTAAATGAATCCTTCTTCAAAATCAACACTTAGTGCATGAGAAAGACACATGTACAGATTCAGAGTCATAATCTCTCTGTCTGAACAACTCATTCTGGGCCTTGTTGCTTGAATGCAAATGAGAAGGACACAGATTGGTTAGAGGAGTGGGTGGGTGGTGGGGGGGGGGGGGCAAATGCGCCGCTGGTTCCTTGTTTTAGCGCTGCGCTGTGCCTGGCCCCACTTCCGCGTGTGTAAGCGCGAAGGAGGAAAGGAGAGCCTTTTCAATGAAAAAAAACACATTTTCACTGAAAATAAAATTAAACCACTGCTGTTTCAGAGGTCCAGAGGGTTGGGTAAAGGACTTCCGAGTCTAGAAACACTCGCACGTGCCTCCAGGCAAATAAAAAAACGCATTTCGCATTGCGTAGCTCCTCCGCAATCCAAACTCTCTGGGTGTGATTTCCAGAGACAGGGGGTGGAGATCCAGACGATGGTGGAACTGAATTTGCATTTCTTTTTTCGATCTGACGTCAATAAGGTGCCTTGTCCAGAATCGCCCATTTGAGCTGTGTTTTTTTCAAACGCAGAAAAGGATCGCAAATGCACAGTTTAGACATTTCGCAACTTTTAGCCATTGGGGGGGCCTAAACAGGGTAGGGGAGCTCACATTAACGTTCAAAAACCTCAGAAAGTGAAAATTTCATGCCATGGGACCTTTAAACAAATATCTTGTATTTATTAATTTACAGATGTTTTTATTTCTGTATTCTTACTGTGAGTGGGTGCACTTCTCTACAGATCTTGGCCTGGTGATGTGGCCTGCTTGTCTAGGTGGAGATGGTTAAATTAAATGCCATTCTGTAGAACATTTCAGAAAAAGTAATGACATCTACATGGAGTCAAGCAGGTGGCGGACCCTCTACCAGAAAAGTTACACAGTGCACCTATTTTTTTCTGCAATGTGCATGAAACAAACATGAGTACAAATAAAAATAATTGTGCACAATTGTGTTAGGTTGAATCAGTTTCGCCTCATTTAAAAAGGTGATCAGGGCCAGGAAGTTCACCCGTACAAGCAAGAATACAGGAATTAGGCTTAACTTCAAACTCAGTGGAACTTTTTGCCACAAAAACATTATATTAATCCATGACTGTGCCCAAGGTGCAACAAGCTTGGTGGAGAAAATGGTTGTGTACGCTTGCAGAAAAGATGACAAAACTTACTTCATTTAATGTTTTTGTATGCAACCCCTGCAACAAGACCTGCTCTCACATTTTAGTTTAAAACACACTTCCAGGTAGAGTACTCTGCCAAAGTTATTATGGGCAAAATAACATTTTAAGGGCTGGATTTTTTTAAAATTACTATATTGAAGTGAGGTGCTGTGGAAAGCAATTTCAGCTTTTGACATGATAAAAAAGAAATACAAACTTTGACAGTAAATGTGTGGCAGTTTTGGGGTGGCGCATAATGAATCTGAAGGAATCCAAGACGAACCCAAGCATTTCAGGTCAGCTGCAGTCGTGACAGGACAAGATTCACTGCGAAAGGGATTATAGAAAGTTTGACAACAGAGCATAGCTTCAGCTCAGAACAAGGACTGAAAAAAAAGTGCACCTCTTAATTGGGCTCACAGACAGCTCACCGAGCAGCCAGAAACATAGATTTGACATGTATATGGCAAGCAGAACCAAAGCCACTGCTGCTGCCGCCACTTTTTTCCCCCATTCAATGGCAAAAGTACAACATTAAGCTGACATCCGGCTTACTCTCTAACAAAAGACACTGACAAGAGCTGTGAAAGCAAAAATCCACCACTTTCAAAGACAACTAAAAAGTGTCTTCGAATTTGGAAAACTAACTCCAATCTTATTTTTCGACAAATTCGAATGAGGATATCCATGAAGAAGATATTCTTTCTGATTCTGCCATGATTAATGTGCTGTAATTCAGATGGCTGATAAAAAAAAAACAGAACAAATGTTTGATTCGATTCACAGTCTTTTGAAATACTTTTTGTCTTACATTTCTCCATATCTGGCCTGTATCTCTTTCATCACACTTCCCTCTATCTTCTTGCTTCTTGTCATCTGTGTAACTTTTCTGCTAGAGGGTATGCCCCCTGCTTTTCTCCATGGAGATATGACAGCTTTGCCTTGAATGGGCATGAACTTGGTTATCATAACTGAGACAAGTTACTGATGAGATCTATGGTTAAGGTTATCTAAGGTTAAAGTTAAAGTTATTTCAGAAGCCATATGCAGTGCTACAATGACAGCAAATAGAAAATCTAAAGAATTATAATTTGAGTGGCCCAAATTAAACTGAACTGCACTATTTTTCCATTTTGAATTACGTCAAAATCTCGTCTAAACTAAAAAACATCCATTACCCCATGGTGAAATGCTTCGATCCAGAATACATTTTGTTGCATCAGTTCCTGGATGTAGCTAAATTTGAACTCCTGGTACAATGCCATTCCCCCATTCCACATCTGACAGCTTCCTACTGTATGTCTCTGTTATTTTTGAGCCTTCGCGCCCCTTCGCTTCTCTCAGGCTTTTCCTAAATCTGGCCCTCTTCCCCTGTCGTACCTGACTGCTAACACTGACAGCCGTGCAGAGGTTTTTCAGATGTTTAAGCTCTTATATACCAGTAATACTGCAGCTTACAGACTATGAATACTATGAATACCTAGCAGGCGTTTAAAACCTTCAACGCTACAGTTACATATTTGACTAATCCAGCGCATTAATTCTAATTATGGCATAAACAAATTAAAGTTAAAGTGCATTGTATGTCAAAGAAGAGGTGTGTACCCTACCACATACCACGTACCCTGTCCAACTACAGCTCTGGAAAAAACTAAGAGACCACTGCAAAATTATCAGTTTTTCTGATTTTACTACTTATAGGTATGTGTTTGGGCAAAAGGAACATTTTTGTTTGAGTCTATAAACTACAGACAACATTTCCACCAAATTCCAAATAAAAATATTATCGTTTAGAGCATTTATTTGCAGAAAATGACAAATGGTCAAAATAACAAAAAAGATCATAATACTAAGAAGAGTTCAGAAATCAATATTTGGTGCAATAACCCTTATTTTTACAGCTTTCATGTGTCTTGACATGCTCTCCACAAGTCTTTCACATTGTTCTTGGGTGACTTTATTCCACTCCTGGTGCAAGAACTGAAGTAGCTCAGCTTTGTGTTTCTGTTTGAATTCAACAGATGCTGGAATGGAATGGCTGTTATACATGTAGAGATGCTGATTTCAGAAAAAAAAAGTGGTCTCTTATTTTTTTCCAGAGATTTATAACTACAATTGCTCTCATGTATTAGAAGTTTGTACAGGGGGTCCTCGGGTTACGACGTTGATCCGTTCTTAAGACGCGTCGTAACCCGAATTTCATCGTAAGTCGGATTTTGCCTTTGATATTCCAACTAAAGCACCAATAACCTTTCCATCTCAATAATTAGACCACTACGCTGCTTGGTTATCACTGTCGCTTTCATAGGAGCAGATCAGAGCCCACATCAGGTACTTCCGCCCACATTGGGCACGCACACGAGGCTGTCTTCTCCGCCCTACAACCACAACAGAGCGTATTCTTCCGCCGTGCGCCACGTTTGTTTACGTCGCTTACCACGCTAAACCGCGTAAGACGGAATGACGCGTTATTTATTTATTTATTTTTTAATGAGGGCGCGTTCGTAACCACGAAACGTCGTAAGTCGAGACCGTCGTAACCCGAGGACCCCCTGTACATAAAAATTGCCTAAAGTGAGTCTACATACGTATCATTTTGAGTGCACTACAGAACCAAATTCAAATTGTCTTTGTTCTAAAACCTGCCACAATACTTTTGACCTTACCGGACCAGCCAGAGCCCCACGTTTTAGCAAAAATTGACAAAGAGGTCTTACCAATTTCAGACAGCGTGACTGACAAGGCTAACCACCCTTTTGCCATAAATAAACTTTTTCATTGACTCGGGCTCCAATTTACTTTACACTGAAGAACTGTCACCCTTTAAACTGTAAATGAGTCTGATTACTTTGGTCTTAAAATGTTCTTATTAGCTCGCTCTACATGATCCTGGTGTTTTAGTTCACTGCCTCTAAATTCGCCTCTGTAACTTGTGAGCTTCATTCGACTGGAGCCAAATACTATGGATGACACATTGCCTTAATCCACTTTTTTTATACAGTCTATGATAATAACAAAATTGTAAAATATGTTTACAAAACCTTTGATTTACAATTACTGGTATATTATAAGCTTGTGCCTAATGCTTCGCCATAATTCCATCAGCAGCAGCAAAAGCTCATACAGTTAGACCGTGGCATGTGTGTCACTGTATGTTTTTGCGTCTTTGAGTGAATATTTGATGATAGGCTGCGCTGGAAGTGGAGACTTTGCTGCCAGTGCGCCGCGCCAAGTGGGGGATCAAGTGAGCTCGCTGAGGAGGAATGGAGATTGTGAACGCTGCTCACATCCACACAGATCATGACATGGCACACATTAATGATTCACAGGCAGAACACTGGAGAGGGGGTGCCAGGTGGGAGGGGATGAGGGATGTACACAAGCGGGACACAGAGAGAGCGCGAGATGCAAATGTGAAGGTGCCCCACAGGATATAAATAAGCACAGGGAGGTGTAGTTAGGCCAAGTAAAGTAATAAACTGACACAAAATGGGTGCCTCGGAGATTTCCCTCCTAAGCTGTGCACTTCAAATCATGGTATAATGCAGTTACCTCATCAAAATATAACTGGACTTGTGTTTTATTTCATTTACACCTTTGAGAAACCCTTTATTACACTGGTCTGCACATTTTTGGACTTGATTTGCTTCCGAGATAAAAGTTAAAAGTGGCTAAATCTCTAAATCTATTATATTATATGTATTGATATATGTTAAAACTGTAGACATATTAAAATGAATGTATTGGAACGTGCAGACAGGCTTTCAGATAGAACTGGTTGCTTGTAGACACACTGTACCTTCTGATAAACTACCGTTTTTGCCTTATTTTGCATAAATTTCCTATTTTGACCCAATACTATATCTTGGAAACTATAGCCAATCAGCACTTCTGGCTTACTTTTTCTTTATTAGTGACCTAAACCAAGAAAAATGTCACTACATTTATTCCGGAAGCATTTTGCTTGTAGACCAGTGTTATTAGTCAGTCTACATCTGCAAAGCTCAAAATGCTGTTCCACCTTGTGATGTCATGTAGTGGTAGTTTCCAAGTTAACAGCTACTTTTTACCTTTAGTTCAGTAGAGATGGGCAATTTCAGGACTGAAATCATCTAAATGATTCTAGTTATGGTTTCTAGAGTTTAAAAACACAGTGGAGCACTTGTTGTATTATCACAGCACATCACAAGGCTGAACAGAGCATTTTCTGTCAGCCTAAATGCAGAATTTGTGTGTTAAACATGTGTGAATGAAACAAAACACAACTCCAGGTATGTTTGTGATGAGGAAACAACATTAGAACATCCCTTTAAAGTTAAGGTTTCTGGTCTCCACAGAAATGTTATCACTTAGTGTGTTCTACAGTATGGCATTAAATGTAGCAGATGATCAGTGAAGTTTCAGTCACAATCAGATATTATCGGTTTCATCTTGTTTTTCAAGATAAGACTATAATTGACTGAATACAAGATAGAAATGTAATGCCAGTCTGTGGAAGATTGGCTGGAAATGAACCCAAAGTTACCCTAAATAATGAATAACTGATGTTTACTTGTATGTAGCTTTCTCTGTTTATTTTATTTTATTTTATTCATTCATTCACTTCCGCTTTTCCATTTTCTGGGTCGCGGGGGCAGCAGTCCAAGCAGTGTTCTGCTGCCCAGAACACAATGCACCAGCCCCCATGAATCCTTCCGCGGGTGGTGGGTCCACAGGAGGACGGCTCACGTCACAACAGGCCTTGATGTATCTTCTGCCATGGGGGCTACCAGTGTCCGCAGACACTGGGGGCGAGGTGGGGTTAAGTGTCTTGCCCAAGGACACAACAGCAGCGCTCATCTGTGGGAGCTGGGATCATATGCGGTCAACCCGTCAAGAGCGGGATTCGAACCACCAACCCCTGGATCACGACGCATATGCTCTACCAACTGAGCTACTGCCGCCCCTATTTTATTTTTATTTTATTTTATTTATTCATTTCATGTTTTTTAACTATTTTCCTATTTTCAAATACTACAAACCCTAATTTGCAGAAAATAATTAGCAAAGGAGAAGATTTTTTTCTTTTAGTTGAAACTTGAAAATTAATTTCAAATGCCAAAATCCAATTATAATCCACTGGTTTATGTATTTTTGTTTTTGCTGCATCCTTTAAATGTCCAGACTGTTTTCAATTCAGCACCACAAAATACCAAATTTTACATGGCTGCTTTTCCCTTAAAAACTGAAGTGGCGAGATTCAGAATTAGCACGAGAGGATAAATATAGTGCTACTGTTAATTAATTGAACTGGGCGTAGAGTCATACTCAGATTTGATTTTTTTGTTGTTGTTAATCAACATCTACTCCACACCACACTTGAAAATGGTTTCCCAGTGAAAGCAGGGCTTGGTTCCATTGTCTATTTTTTACTCACTCCAGTTAGCTCACGTAAAAGTAATACAGGAAACCACTGGCACCAGAGAGGAGGACGAGGCTACCAGCTGCCAACAGTGCCCACCTGATCCCTCTCACACTCACACTTTAGTCCAGAGGCACACACTTACACTGGCACAGCATCAAGGTAATACCCTTGGAGTGGTCTTGTCAACTCTAGTGATCTCTCGCAGGAAATAGACAACCCTGAAAACCCACATCATAGCCACATGCAAGAAAAGAAGAAAAAAATCGAGACCGAAGTAAATAACTACCAAACTCAAAGACAAGTGAGAACGACAGGGAGGAGATTGGTAAAGGGAGCATTATAGGGATAAAGGAAGGAAGGAAGCAGGAAGGTAGAGAGACAGAAAATAGATTGGTGGAGGGAGGGAGGGAGGGTGGGATGGAGAGAGAGGAAAGGAGCGTTGGAAAATCCGCCATCTGCTCTTATTGGGGGACCTGTTGGCTGGCTACAGTGCTGTCTGTGTGTGCATATGCATGGGTATCTGTGTGGGTGAGAGAGAGTCTCCTGGTGTCGCTGCATGGATCCGTGTGGGCGCGCTGTATGCTAACAAGCCCGTGTTTGTCATTGTCTCGCATAGAGCCGCCGTAGCCATGCATGTGTTCTGGGTTTCAACACTTTAGAGATATTTTCTGCTGTAAAACTGTGATCCATATTCAATTACATAAGCTTGCCTTTGCACAGGGAATTTCTGCAGCAGCACTAACCCCAACTAACTGCACAGCGTTTCTCATGTTTCTACCAACGTAACCAATGTCTTATGTCCGAACTAGTTTATACCATTTTATCTTCAAAGACTTCAAGTTGAAGAAGCACCCAAACCTCTGTCTTTGCTTTTCTTTCAAGTCCACTCTCTGAAACTAAACCGCTCTATTCCCGGTGTGGGGAAAAATATGAAAATGTTCTTTGCTTCCCTAGTATTTTCCAACACATGGACCAGAGTACTGCATTCTGACTACTTTGCATACTTTTATCTTGATTTGCATTATACTGCAGGATTAAAAATATCATGCACGGTTGCATAGTTTAAATTACTGTATTAAGTATAAATTGTTATAAGATGAGATAAGATAAGATAAATGAACTTTATTGTCCCAAAGAGGAAATTTGTCCCGTGGTTCATTTTGGATGGCCATAAAATACAATATAAAAACCTCGTCTGCAGGTAATAACCGGTAATATTTTCTGGAATCCTCTTCCAGAAAATATTTTATTTTATATTTTATTACTTACTATTTTTCTATTTTATTTTGACTTATATATATATACATTTATTTTTTAATTATGTCTCATTTGACACCTGTCTCTTGCTATATTTTTTGCTATATCATCTATTTTTTTTACTCTCTCTTATTATATTGTGATGAATGAGCTGCTGTATCCAAATAATTTCCCTTGAAATTCCAAAATCTAATGATAATTCACTGGTTTAGAATGTTGTTGTTGAATGACTAAGCTGAAAGTTGACTGTGTAACTGTAATTTATAGTAATTCATTGAAATGGATGTTGAGTTATAGTCAGAATTTATTAATAATTCGTCAAAATGGGTATTAATTTGTTATTAGTTATTTCCCAATACTGTCTGTACCAGTTCTTACAACCAGACTGCGTATTCACATTTTCGTATTTTCATAGCTCTTGAGGGTTTATTGTTGTACCTTTTTACCTTTACAGTCTAACCTCATTAACCTTGGCCCACCTTCATGCACACGATGTACTGAATTATTGAGGCGTTTAGACAATATCGGTAAAATGTAAAAAAAAATGAAAACATCTTCTCTTTAGGGGCAATTGACATTTTCGGTGGTGTTCATTATTTACAGTGTCGTAATCAATACAATCTAATTAGAAATAGTAAGTGTTATACTGGTCCTGGGTAAACTGTCTATTCCCTCCACTGACAGAGCAACCCTGAAAAGCCCATGAACGCTATTGAGTTAAGTCATTACTAAACGTGTAAGCACGAGTACTCGGAGATGCAGCAGTAACAGATCTGCCCTAATAGACAAATGAAAGTAAAAGTAAACATTGGTTTGCAAGTTTAACTAGGAAACCTATCAATCTCTGTTCTGGCTTCCACCACAGGCTAAAAATAGCATCTCATGTTAATGATGGGACAAGGCCTTCGTGGCACAAGATTGCCCTGTAAGCTCTATTGATCCCTTTTTATTGGCTATCGATCAGTGGCGCTGCGCACACTTGACTGAATTGGTGAAGAAGCTGTGATAGCTCACAAACAGAGCCCTTGGGAACAGCTTAATTGTAGACAGTATCAAGAAGGAGCAGACCAGTGATTAAGGTGTCCATGCATGTGCCACTGAACCACAAGTTATTAGAACGAGTTAAATCAATGGGTTAGATTAAGGTGTAGAAGATAGAAAAAGAAAATAGTTATTATGCACTATATAACTTTTCTGATGGGGGATCTGCCAACTGCTTGTCTGAATGGCTGTTATTACTGTGTCTGGAATGCACGTTATTAAACTCACAAATCTCCATAGAGAAGAGAAATGTTACAGGTCAGATCTGTAGAGAAGCATGCTCTCTATTTTTGGAGATTGAAAAACATTGCTAAGCAGATGTCCAAACCTCAATGGTTATATATATATATAAGGTAAAGGTGAATGATGAATACTGTTGTGAGGCATTTGATGAGTTAATGAGGACATGTTATGCTTTTTTTTTCCTGATCAATGCTATAATGTTGTTTCCTTAACATAAACATACCTGTGGTTTAACACACAAACCCTGCATATTTAGGCTGAGTTCTTCTCTCAAAAAGAAAACACTTCACACTGTTCTACCTTGTGATGTCAAGTGGTAATACAGAAAGTGCTCCATACACCACAAGAATCATTTGGATAGTTTCAGCCCTAGAATTGTAAATCTCTAGTAAACAAAAGGTAAAAGGTAGGTGTTTTCTGGAAAACTCCCGCTTGATGGCATCGCAGGGTGAAACAGAGCATATTGAGCTTACGGGATGTATAGACAGTACTCGAGTTGAGGGGGGATGGGGGGGGGGGGTCCCCCCTGTGGGAAAAAATAGTCAAAATCATCCCTCTTCTAAAATGGGCATCCCTTCTTCCATCCCTTATGGCATTTTATCAACCAGGCATGAAAATCCCTAAGCTTTTGGCGAATTTCGCCGTTTTTAAGTCAAAATGGCCAGTGCGCTCCAGCTTCCAATCATGTTGCAGCATAATTACACACCGATACGCGCCAATCATGACGATTGCCGCTGTTGTGTTTGCGCCTGTTCGCCGATCAGCTGTGAGCCTGATATTTACGCGGCATTTCTAAGAGAAGAAGAATCCTTAACTTGCTACGTTAATGCTACGTAAGAAGGAACTCTCACCTCGGGACACGGGATACGTTCAGGATTATGTCCTTTTCTCCGGAGCTCCGGATTATTAAAGACAACACGGCAAACTGTTAGAATGGAGCTGACCGCGTTCTTATGGGTGAGTCATATTATCAGATTATTTCTGCATCTATTTCGGCACTAAACCAGGACTAAACCAAGACTAAACCAGGTCTAATCCAGGACTAAACCAGGTCCAAACCAGGACTAAGCCAAGACTAAACCAGATCTAAACCGGGTCTAAACCAGGACTAAACCAGGACTAAACCGGGACTGAATCAAAACTAAACCAGGTCCAAACCAAGACTAAGCCAGGACTAAAAGCATTTCCATTTTAACAAAGTACCTTCTAATTCTGCCCCCCCCCCTCCCCGTTGGTGAAAAATTTCACCATCCCCCCACGTGTGAATGAAACAAAACACAACCCCAGGTATGTTTTTGATGAAGTAACAACAATATAGGACCTTTAACTGCAATGATCCCTGTCTAAACTCAAGATCCTATTGCCTTCTATTTGTATCACCAATTTATAAAGTTTTTTTTTACATCAACATGTTTGGGAGCACTTGCCTTTTCTTTCCCCCTCTAATGCAGTTTGCTTTTGAATCAGGGCAGAATGAGCAGGGCTTTTCGGGTACCCTCTCCACAAACAGTATTAGGCTGATTTAAAGTGTGGCACTCAGGGGAGGATGAATTTACTGTATTTTCTCATCCAGGACTGGGAAAAAGAACAACTTTTTAAGCTCCTATTTCTATTGCAGAATGAGATTAAGTTCGTGTGATGATGACTTACTGGCTTTGTGGTATTTCGTGCTATGACTTAACATGGATGCAGAAAAAAGCACTGTTAAAGGTGCATTGTAGAACTTTTCTGCTGGAGGGCTCGTCAAATGCTTGTCACCATGGAGATGCTTTGTCTGGAATGTTTCGCAGTAACCTTTCTATCTTCATGGATTTATTTTTGAAATTATACAAACAGACAAAAAAAAAAAAAAAACTCCCCTCACTCCACACTCATCACATACACAAAACTACACATAAAAAGGAAATGATTACAAACATTATCAGTCAGTCTAAGGTTTTTAGATTCTTCAATTAGTTAACTACACTTATGTTTGTTTTTGCTAACCCCCTTTGATTTGTTTGTACTACTTTGTATGCAGTAATTTAGGCAGTACTTTTTGTTGCTCGTCATTGCGTATGTTGGCCAGAATTGAAAAGAAGCCTTATTTTCCATTTACTTAAGTGCCTTCCATTGCCAATGCAGACAACAATGGAAAATACATACTCCCAAGGGCTGAACAGATCGCATTTAAAAGCAGACCAAATAAGACATTTTGTATCTGCCACAACGTAAAATGATCAAATGAACAACTGAAGCTTGTGTATCATAAAAGCTCCTCTGTAGTATCACAAAGAAGCACAGAAAGAGGTCATCTTCAGATCAGCCTCCTGGAGAGCTTTGAGACTCTCGACCTGTGCAGGAATAGAGGAGGCAAACAGCCTTTAAATGATGGAGAGAAAGATTCTGTAACAAGAATGTAATTTGAGAATGATACGGTTTTGTCTTTATTTTTCAGGGGTCATGTACAAATTCTCGAAGTGTGCAAAAGAAAATATGACCGGATTTACTCACCCACCGGATTTAAAACTGGATTTAGCTACTGCTAATTTTTGCATCAGCAGTGTCAAAGCAGGTGCATGCAACAACACAACACATTATAAATATGCAAATATACAGAGACGCCAGGGAAACAAAAGATACAAATTAGTTGAGATAGTTTCAGAATGATTCCAGGGTAGTGAGCTCCTCCCTGCAGGTAGATATAAACAGGGACTAACCAGCACTAGAACCAGAACTGAAGAAGCCTCTCGGATGAGCGGCGAAACGTCTTCAAACAAACAAACTTTGTCCAGTTGACAAATTGAACTTCTCCTTTTATCATGGATTCTACCTGGACGACTGAGGGACTTTTCACGCATATACAGAGAATATACAAAAATAACACAGTAACAGTAGTGTTTTGTTTGTTTTTTTACATTTTAATAATGCAGCAGGTATATGTTGACTATATTGTGTATTGCCCACTAGGTCATTTTAAATGCCTTCTAAAAACAGGACTGTGTGTATGTGTGTATGTAAGGCTACATTCAGACTGCAGCCTGAAGTGACCCAAATCCAATTTTTTTGGCCTCTATGCGACCTGTATCTGATCTTTTAAAGGTCCCATGGCATGAAATTTTCACTTTCTGAGGTTTTTGAACGTTAATGTGAGCTCCCCTACCCTGTTTAGCCCCCCCATGGCTAAAAGTTGCGAAATGTCTAAACTGAGCATTTGCGGTCCTTTTCTGCGTTACACAAAACCAGTGTTGAAACGGGCGAGTTCGGACAAGGCACCTTTTTGACGTGAGATCGGCAAATGCAGCTCCAGCCCCTCCCTCTGTCTCCGCTCAGCGTCCCTGTATATCCCGCCCAGAGAGTTTGGACTGTGAATGTGCTACAATGCGAAATGCGTTTTTTTATTTGCCTGGAGGCACGTCCGAGTGTTTCTAGGCTCGCAAGTCCCTTACCCGACCCTCTGGACCTCTGAAATACCAGTGGTTTAATTTTATTTTCTGTGTAAATATGCTTTTTTCATTGCAAAGTCTCCCATCTGTCTTCCTGTGTTAAACACGGAAGAGAGGAGACAGCGGTGCAGAGCTGCGCTTCCAGCGGGGGAAACCCGCCCCCTTCCCCCCGCTCCTTAGCCAATCTCTCTGTCCTTCTCATTTGCATTGAAGCAGCAACACCCAGAATAAAGCATTTTAGACACATATCTAGCCTCATGAAGACTGTCAGAGTCATATCTCATGCAGTGAGTGATGATTTTGAAGAAGGATTCATTTACAGTATTAGGGAACCATTAAGGAGCCATATAAAAGAATCAAGAAGTACCATGTCATGGGACCTTTAATGACAGTCTGAATGACATAGATCCGATTTTTTCAAATGCGACCCAGGCCACTTGGATATGTGATCTTAAAACCGATACATATCCGATCTTTTGACATGCGACTTCAGTCTGAACGGCCAGGTCACATTCATCTGACCTACACATCATCAACAAGCGAGAGTGGTACAAGTAGGCGCTCACAAATGTACACAAACGTTCTTCTCGTCATATGAAAATTGTGTATGAAGTCCATGTCAGTGAAGCAGCAAAGCACATAGCAATCCCACCACTCTCAGCACCAACACGTTCCTTTCTACGGATGTTGCTGCCACTGCCCCACAAAACGCCAAGGCCAAAAACCTTGTTAACCTTCTCAATCTCTTCCTTAAAACAAATAAGTTGTACATGTTCTGTCTCCGGTATGACCGCAACTTTAAAACCTCCAGGTGCTCAATGCTAGTGTCCATGTTTAGGCTACTTCCGTAAACACTGAGCACGCTCGCGGCGTATGACCTTGTCGTGTCCTCCAAGGTGCATGTGGGACACTTTTGGGGCGTTTAAAGTTCACACGGGCGATCACATACAAGTCACATTTAATTGAAAATGTGAACGACCTCACAAAAAAATCGGATTTCACAAAAAAATCCAAATTGAGCTTGAAGCCCTGCAGTCTGAACGTAGCCCAAGACTTTCATAAGATAAGATAAGATAAGATAAGACTTTATTGATCTCACGCAGGAGAAATTTACTTGTCACAGTAGCTCCAGGTAGGGACAGTTTGAACAAGAAAGAAAAGTGCATGCAGGCAAGAATGGCATAAAGATAAGTAATAATAATACTAAAATAAGTAATAATTCGAATAAGTAATAATAATAATAAAACAGTGACAGGGAGAGTATTGAAAAAACAATATTGCACGTTGGAAAAACGATATTGCACGATAGCACGTTGGAAAAATGATATTGCACGATAGGACCATACAGTGGAGTTAAACAAGTATAATAATAAGAAACAGTAACTAGGAGACTAACTAACTAACTAACTAACTATTTATGCCTGTCTAATACACTATTCCATGTATCCTGTATCACAATGTCTAATAATGGGACTTTCCTGGTTAAATAAAGGATAAATAAAATCAATATTTATAACAACACTACTATACTATATACTATGACTATATGGTAGTAACTCACATTGAACAGTGAAGGGTCTGGAAAGAAATGGACTCCTTTTTGGTCTTAAGGAATATTGTGTGTTGAATGACAGATGCATATCCAGTACTCTCTGCACTCACTTCCAAATGCAGAATCTTAGCAGATGGTATACAATAACAACCAACTCATTTCTTTTAAGTATTTATGACAATCCTTTTGCTGTAGCAGAGACAGACCATTAAAGGCACACTTACCAAAAATGTTTATCCTTGAATCTTATCGCATGCCTGTTTCATATCGAGGGAAAGGCTGGCTCTTGCCTCTCTGGATCAATCTAAGTCCTCTAACCCACTCATGTGCTTGTTTATAACAGTGGAAGTGAAATAAAGCTCCCAGTGGAAGCGCGTGCACACATTCACCACATTACAATCTGACAGTGTTTCTAAACATTGGCACAGCAGTGATAAGGGGAGCTAAGATTAACGCTCAGAAAACCCCTCATGTGCAATGTCTCGGTACGCCTCTGCAACATTTGGAGCAGCATTTGCAGAAAGCTTTATACATATGCATGGCCTGATTACCACTTTTGCTTTAGGTAAACATGCAGCCTGCCGGTCACAGCTAGCCTCACGTGGTACAGGCTTAAAAATAGAGAAGGACATGGGAAAAGTCTATATAGGGTGACACAGATAACAGCTAAAAGTATTCAACGTACTAAGGACAAACAATATACTCTTTATTGTGTATGTTAATCTTAAACACCATACATGGAAAAAACACAAGAATATATAGTATATTAACAGTGTTTTGATGGAAAATATCAACAAAATCATCCATGGAGTAGCACCTCAATTGTCCTGTCCATTAAGCTTGGGGCTTTTAGCCTTTATTGGTCTCACACACAATGACACACAGTGACACACGGGAGAAATTTGACTTCTGCATTTGACCCATCCTTTTTCAGGAGCAGTGAGCAGCCATCTTTTTCGGCGCCCGGGGGGCAGTACCGTGAAGGGTCTTGCCCAAGGACCCACACTGGTTAGCTCATTGCCCAGGGGGGGTTTGAACCTACAACCTCCAGGGGGAAAGTCCATGACTTACCAGTTGAGCTAACCAGCCGGTACTGTATTACTGAAACCTGCAAATATGTGGCAGTATGGTCACCAGGAAGATTACTAAGACTCATTTCATTTTAAAAAGGATGCCGTTAGCCGTTTGCTGACCTACTGTGGGGAGAGGAAAAGAGAGGGCTGGAAGAGGAAACGAGAAAGATTTAGATGCCCTGAAACAGCAAAAGGAGAGAGAGAGACAATGTGGGTCAATGGCTGTTTTTAGTTTTAGTTTCTTTGGCCCAGTGTAAATCTTATTTTACTAAGGGTGTTTTACTTCTCAGACATGCATGCAAAGAAAACATGCATTCTTTCAGTGAGCGGGGTCTGGAGTCTCATTAAAGCATGCAGGCGTGTAAAACTGTTACGTGCATGACTTACTTACTTACTTACTTACTTACTTTGTAAATTTTTAGTACAGATTCTATACAGTTTATAAATTAGATCCATGACCTGTAACTTGGTAAACTTAGTGAAGTTTAATGACATGATGTGGCACATTCTATAGGCACAGCGATAAGATAACATCTACAACGAAAGAAGCAGACGGCAAATCCTCCCCTAGAAAAATTACATAGTGCACACACACATGCGCACACACACACACACACACACACATCATAATATCCATAAAAGAAGGTATAATCTGCACTGCACCAAAATGTTCTTAACTGCCATCAGCAAATCAACAAATAAAGCCCCATCTAGACTGTTGCTCGTACAGAGGACTTATCTGCCATTCATTTGCAGATAGAACCCTGCATTTCCCCATTTTACAGGACTCATAAATGCCTTTTATACAGTCAGTACAGGGGTGTGTGTCTGGTACATTGTGTACTCTACTCGCCGCATCCAGATGTCAATACAACAGTAAAAGTCACTGTAAACATGCACACCGGCCATTCCCATCTGCATACAGACCGCTTTCCAACACATTCATCTATGCCCATGACAGCCCATGAGCTCTACTCTGTAGCTGTCAACTTTAGACTTTTATCTTTGTGTATTAAGCCACTTTTTCATGTGATATTTTACATATTTTACATTTGTTTCACTATGATGTGTTGTTTTAAATGTGCTATATAAATAAAATGACTTGACTTGACTTAATACGTGTATAGTATATCTGTATTTTTTTTTTTTTTTGCTTTTTTTTTGTTCTGTTGAGTGGGTAAGTAACTGAATACATATATTCTGTATACTAATTTTGAGTAACTGGCTCTTTCATTTGATGGTATACAAAATACAGCTACTTTTCTACAACCAAAGAAATACATTGTTGCATTTGATCACACAATTTAGGCTTGTGCTGTGCAATTTTTCCTTCTCCAATTACTGATAAATAAACACATAATAAAGAGTCAAACATACAGTGCACAAAGCTGTTTTTAATCCTATGTTGCCTTTTTACACGATAATTTAAGTGCGACTTATCAGAATACATTCCGAATACATTTTAATTTGGGCATTCAATATTCTGTAACTAAAAACATATGTTTTACAAGTATTCTTCCCCTCACTGCTGTTCTTACCCTTCCAGCATAAAGAGTGCATCATCTACATTTGCTAAGGGCGTATGACACATGCAATAAAATACAATAAGTCAAAAATACCCACATTCTCAGAAAATTGTGTAACCTGAATAATTTTCAGGTTTGACTTTTACTAATTTCATGCTCTGAACCAGTTCTCTTTGTTGTTATAACTGTTAGTACTCCCTGGTGGGATAATACAACAACAGATCGGTTATTTCTTTTCTAAATAATATTTGTGTAATCATTTACAAATAAGTGATGGACACGAAGAGAGAAACACAAAGCACTGAGGGGTGTTTTTATGCCCTTTGAATAGGAATCAAAGAGAGTCTGAAATATTGGAGCATTTGAGAACAATAAGAATTGGTTATAGTTAGCACACTTTGTTAAATAAGCCAAAGCATGCTCCAAATCTTGCCTCAGACAGCAGATGTGGATAACTTGTAATTGCTGCAGCTGGCCTTTCTGGACATAACTTCAGACAAACACACGCCCAAGCTGCTCTCCTGCCACTGGCCCCTGAGTGGAGTCCACTGTTAACAGATAATTGGTTTCCAACTGCAATCCAACTGTTTCTGCCCCAACTGACCTCTTGTACCTGCATCCGAATGCCAAAAGGGCTGTTTCACCACTTTAGAAATAAATATATTCACTCATTTATCACCCTGAGTACTGGCTTAAAGGATCTCTGCCTTTATAGACCACCAAGGAGAGCAAAGTACTTCAGGAAGACTAGGGGTGTAACAATAACTGCAAAGTTTCACAATAGGGATGTGCAAAAATATTGAAATATTGATCATTGAATCCCAAACAGGGCTACAGTTTTCCTAAACAAAATCTTTGCTCTACAAAATTCAGTTTTACATTCAAAACTGATCATTCTCCAAAGGCAAGTCTTAGCATCAAAACTCTCAAACTTTGGTCATGCCTGTAGTATTGAAAAACTTTAATTTCATGTATGTTTCTGAATGAAAGCTGCATGTGTGGTGTTCTGAGACCCTGACAACTGTGTGAACTGATGAGGGAAGTTCCAAATGATTTGACCACCTGAGCCCCTGTTCAGATACATTTTTTAATCAAATGATCAAACTAAGTTTTTCAAAAGTTTTAAAGATTTGTTAAAATGATTAAAAATAAATAAATAAATAAACTGCACATGTTGTGATACAACTAATATGTTTAGTATCACAGGTGAGTACATTTTGAGCTGGTATAAACTATAGGGGTGGGTATTGGCAAAGAAGTCACGATTCAATTCGAATCACGATTCATATGCCACGATGCGATACTATCACGATACTTGAATTATTGTGATGGATTGCAATATATTTGCACCCCCCGTCTGGATGTCTACCCACCGTCTCTGTAAATCACGCCCAGAGAGTTTGGACCGCGAATGCGCTAGGCAATGCGAAATGCGTTTTTTTTTATTTGCTTGGAGGCACGTGCGAGTGTTTCTAGGCTCGGAAGTCCTTTATCTGAGTCTCTGGACATCTGAAACAGCAGTGGTTTAATTTTATTTTCTGTGAAAATATGTTTTTTTCATTGAAACGCCTCTCATTTCTTCCTCCGCGTTTTAAGTGGGAGCCAGCGCACAGCGCACCGCTAAAACAAGGAACCAGCGGCACATTTGCCCCCCACCCCCACCCCCACCCCCACCCTCACCCGCTCCTCTAACCTATCTCTGTCCTTCTCATTTGCATTCAAGCAACAAGGCCCAGAATGAGTTGTTCAGAGAGAGATTTTCTGACTCTGACTGTGTGCATGTGTCTTTCTCATGCACTGAGTGTTGATTTTGGAGCAGGATTCATTTACAGTATTAGGGAACCATTAAGGCACCATATAAAAGAATCAAGAAGTCCCATGTCATGGGACCTTTAACTGTGCATGGGACAAAAACTAAATGGAACAGCAGTTGTCGCGCCGGACCATATGACCACCATGTATATACATACATACCTCCCAACAGATTGTGACTGGCCTTGTGTGTGTTGTGGAACACAGAACTAAGAGCACAATGTTATTGAGCTCAGTTATGAGCTATGTGTTTGGATATGCACGTTATAGAGTTTGATTAAAACAACTTGTGCTGGATTTGATTTATGACTCATCCTTTTTGCATCAAATAATTGAAAGTAACTAAGTAACTTTTACTCAAATTACATTTGAAATTAAGTAATTTTTTACTTTTACTCCAGTACATTTTCAGATGGGTACTTCTACTTTTACTTGAGTAGGATTTAAGCAAAGTAAAGATACAGTACTTTTACTTAATTACAATTTTTCAGTACTTTTTCCACCTCTGCTGGATCCCTTATGAGAACTTCCTCAGCCAAAAGCTTAGTTCACCTGCCTCCTTTGAAATGAGTTCTGATTTAATATTCAATCGAGTGAATCCAGGAAACTGTGCTGTATCCTTGACAGTTATTTGCTCTGCCCCTGTTGTACTGTCCCACTTAACAAAAATCCAACTCTTGAATGTGAGAATGACCCCAAATTTAGACCACTGAGAATACAGTAACTTTGTGAAAGGATAACATTATTAGATGTGCCTTTTCGGTTTTCGCTGATTATACACAATTTGGTCCATATCTGACCAGTCTCTGCTAGCCTAGCAGGTATTATCAATTCTACAGTCACTAGTCAGCTAGCAAAGAATCTACTTTCCCATCATCCCATATGGATCTGTTACCATGGCAACCGCTGCGTGCCGGTCCAAGCAGCCTAATATTTACTCAGCAGATACGTGTTTGCTGTCTGCCTCGGAGGTGGGTGAAGATACTGACCCACTTGGTGTTTTCCATGCAAGTCAATCTATAATAAATAAGCTAAACACAGGGACCTTGCAGGATTTGGGGCATGTGGGTGAATCTGCATCACCTTCAATATCAACTGCCTGTCCCACACTCCCACATCACCCCTTCCCTTTCTTTACCCAAGTAATACAAGTTAATATTAGCATTGACTGTGGGTATTTTGAAGCGGTCAGTGCAACCATTTCATTTACAGATGTCAATCCAGAACACTGTCCTACTCATGTCAAACATATCAAGTGAGGGTAGTTTGAATCAGTGTAAAAACGACTGCAGCAGATCTCACCCAGCTTAGTGAACTTGATTTAAAAGAGTCCCCAAATGTTAACAAGTAGTTCCTCAAGTATTGCACAGTTCAAAGCGAAGTCAAACTTATTTTGGGCTATAAAAGAGAAGCCCAAACCTGAGCAAAGGCTATAATCCAAATCATTCAGTCAGTAGTCAGTAGCATAGACATAAATGGTCACAAATGGTCAGAATTTCTATAGTGCTTTTCTAGCTTCAAGGCACTCACCGCACCACTCAGCCATTTGCACACAATCATAAACCAATGTACGGAGACACTATGAGCAGGCCCAATGACACAATGGCAGTATTCATCTATAAGAGCAGGAACTGCATCGCCAACCTGTGGGCCAGTGGAACTCAGCACTCTACCAACGATGTTTATGTTGACAGCAGGATTCGGGCTATTGCTTGAACAAATGTACCAAAGCAAAATTGTCTGGAACATGTCACTGCCTTCTCAAAAGAAAAAAAAAATCCTAAGAGCATACAACTTGTGAAAGAATGGAAAATATCTGAAAAATTTATATTCTTATAAATAATAATGTACTCTTAGGTCGTTTTCACACCAGGAATGTCCGATAGTTCACTTGCTTTGGTCCGGACCAAATGTTTTTTTATTTTTTTTTATTTTGGTGCGGTTCGCTTTCACACTGCAGTTTTTCCCCAAGCGGACCAACATCTATAAACAAAAGCACATGTGCTGAGGTCGCTCAGCCATTGGACAAAAATGAGTCAAAACGCCGTGTCCAAACACGGAAGGAGGAGAATAACGGTGTTACGTGCTGTTTTCAATCTAGCCTTAGCGATATGGTTTGCTCAGTTTTTACAGTTCTCACAAATGTTTGAGCAGCATCGTGAGGTTTACACTATTTTACAATCAATTTCCAAACGATGAAGACACAGGGCAAGACGGCTACGGAGGATGGTGCTTGTGCGCGCATCAAGTTCTGACTCTTGCTCTTCACGCAAAACGTAAGTAATCCTCATAAGTTTCGTTTTGTTTCGTTTCGTTTTGTTTCGTCAGCCTCGGTTTCCCATAATGCTCGACATACGACGGGAGCTCGTTAAGTACAAAAAGCCAACTTGTGTCGGATCGAGTCCGGTCTGCATTCTCACCTCAAACGAACCGCACCAGAGTTCGTATGGAACCGGACCGAGACCGACCTCTTTAGGTGGTCTCGGTTCGCTTGTTTGCTCCGAATCGAGACTTTTGGTTTTTATTCACACCAGCCCAAAAGCTCCGAATCAAAGGAGCAAACGAGCTCTGGTTCGTTTTAAACGAACCAAACAAGGCAGGTGTGAAAACGACCTTAGTCAACACTGGATGTAAAATATGCATTGAATTATCTTCCACAAATGATCTGAGAAAGAGCTAAATATGGTTAATAAAGTAAGGTGTCTAAAAATACTCCTAGCATGTATCTCCCGCTGCCACAGAAGTACGGGAGCAGCGGTTTCTCCTTATCACCTCTCACTGGCCTCTAGGAAGCATCTCTCCTCATAATGACTGCCTAAATTACCATATGAATAAGTGAATATATTAAGACAGTAGCAGTGTTGTGCTGCTAAAAGTGCACATAGCACACTTTCACAGATTTTCTAGCCGGGATTTTGCCAATTTATTACAGTCCCCGAATGCAATAGTAACATTACATTATAATATGGAAATTTTCTACTTTTAGGCAAATGCACAAATACAGCTGGTCAGTATTTGAGGCAACGGAAAAGTACCACAGTGCCTCAGTTTTGACTAGATTGCGATGAATACCATATGGTTATGAATGGATATTATTTTACAAATTCTGTCTCTGAGTAAAATATGTATTTTCTTAAACCTCTTGTGACTGTTCTGTAAAAAGTAGCGGTTGTTGAATGATAGATTAACTGCTACTTGTACTAGTACTGTACTGTTGCTACTTATTTTCCTCCATAACTAGTCTATAATCTACACGAAGCATCTCTCATGTGTAAATGTTCGAGGCAAATCACCAAAGTCCATCTATGATAAACTACAGATTCTCTCCTCACTTTCTGTGTGTCTGGTATATCTCCACTGGTAAAACAAAAACAATATACCAAGAAATTTTCTTAATTGGTTTCCAACAGTCAACATGGGTTTACATTTTGTATAAAACCCCAATAATTGTCTATAATAATAATAATAATAATTGTCCAAATAATCCACAAAAAAACTTTAAGGTCCTGCATGTTTAAGGACCCAAAGGAATAGGGAATAGCAGAACAGAAAAAACGTTGATGTGCAGTTTAAAGCAATCTTCAAGTGTGTGAAAACAGAATGAAGGCTTGTTTTGTCTTGCTATTTGTGTTTATTTTTTGACATACTTATGTGTAACAGTTACTGGTGCACTTTACATTGCCACTGCTTTAGCCTAAGGTGTAAATGAGTGGAGTGAAGGACACTGGTGATAGATTAACCTGGAGAAATAAAGAGACTCAGAGGGAGATACAGTCATTAAAGAGCAGCAGGATCAGGGTCACGAGGTCACAAATGATTCCAGTGTGTCAAATAGGCCATCTCCACGCGTACTTTCATGGGTAATTGCTCCTGTGGTGTGAGCGCTTGTGTGGGAGGATGTGATTCGAGCTGAGTGGATTCCCCTCCCACTTCCATTTATGTTAGAAAAAAAAAAGGTAAACATTCAGTAGACCCAGAGGTGGGTTACAAATATTCATATTTAGCCAAGAATATTTTATTTTATTTAAGGACAAAGTTTCAGTACCCTTTCCTCCTGAGTAGGCCCATAATACTGTAATTGAATAGAAATAGATTGTTATGTAGTATTATGTACTGAATGTCACTGGTAGCCTATCCAAAAACAGGATTATAAAATGTTAAGACAAGTATAAAAGGGCTGAACTTGACGGGATGCTTTTAGAGCACACATTAAAGTCCATTGTATGACACCTATTGATTTCCCATTGACTTTAATGGGCATTATAGGCCCTATAGATTCATCTGCAGCCATTAGACCATTAGCCGCTGCCATTTACTGTACAGAAATCCTAGAGCGGCCACTAAATGAGATTGATCAATGCATAGAACATTACGAGTGTATTTTGCAAACACATCATTGATGGTTATTTCTAGAGCCTTTCTTCTCTTTGAGGTCGCTGACCTTTTGAAAACTGCAATTGGCTGCTGCTGCAAAAGTATTTATTTTTTTCAATCATTATTAACATTTCACTTCTTGATGCTCACAAAAAAATCACATTTCTCCTTTTGGAATCAAGATATCAAATGTCTGAATAATTTATCTAGTAAAGTCAAAAGAAAATATTATGCAACTCTAGGTAATTGGAAAATGCAATCTCTAAGTCCAAACTGAGACTGAAGTATCTGCATTACACCAGCAACAGATAATTGCAATACAAAGAAAGTGTGCCTAAACAGGTCTTTTCTGGTCTTGTCGACTGTAATAGAAGACATCAGGGAAAGACAACAACATAATAGGATTATAATTCTCCTCTAATCTCCATGAGTCAGCAGGCTCAGTCTGTGTGTGTCCTCCTGACTTTGTCCCTACATTAGATTAGTGTTTGTTTGCATTTGTGCGAGTGTGACTGCCTTCTTTTACCTTGAAAAGAAAGTGATTACAAACTGTGAATAATACACAAATGTGCCACCCTCTAAATGTACAGTAAGATGATAACGTAGTAGAAGAAGAAGTGACTTTATTGATCTCACACTGGAGAAATTCTTCTCTGCATTTTAACCCATCCTATATACATATACATATATTAGGAGCAGTGGGCAGCACACATTAGGGCGCCCGGGGACCATCTCCATGATCTTCTTGCTTCGGTTTGGTCAGGACCTAAGCTGGAGTACCTATGGTGCATGTTTTGGGTTGATGGGGGAAACCGGAGTGCCCGGAGAAAACCCATCCAGACACGGGGAGAAACATGCAAACTCCACACAGAAAGGCCCAGGCGAGCCGGGGATCGAACCCAGACCATGCATGCAAACTCCACACACAGAACAGCCTGGGCGACCTGGGGATCGAACCCAGAACCTTCTTGCTGTGAAGCAAGAGCGCTAACCACTCAGCTACCGTGCCGCCACGGTAGACCAGATAGAAGATATGACTGTAAAGGGTCAAGAGAGGGGTAGAGCTGTCAACCACTAACCACTAACCACCTGGTGGTGAGTTGAAGACCTGAGTTTTCTCAGGAAGTACAGTCTACTCATGCCCTTCTTGTACACAGCATTACAGTTATCCCTCCAGTCCAGCCTGTTGTTGACACCATGCACTTGTAGCAGTCCACTATTTCCACATCATGGTCCTCTTTCTCCTGAAGTAAATCATCAGTTCCTTGGTCTTGTCAACGTTCAGGAGCCTGCCTGGGAACACTTCACAAAGATTGTAATCAGTATCCTGTACTCCAGCTCCTGCAACATGGGTCTCTAATTCACACTTTAAGGAGAGCTTCTCCCAGATCCCAGGAGAGGCTGGGGACATGGAGTCCGAGTAGACTGGTCTGTGCTTGCCTCAGCGGCAACCCTTGAATCCACTTGTGAACACAGAACGTAAGGGATGCTGTCAGGCTGAAGAAGAGGTCTTATCAAGCCTTGTTGACTTGTGGGACACATCATGTTCAAGGTCAAACTTGACTGTCAATTCTTCATACAAAGATCATACAAAGATCATACAAAGATCATACAAAGAATCAAAATTGTGTTTCTCACTATCCCATGCATAATGAAATAAATAATAAATGGTAACAGTGCAAAAATGCAAAAGGCATATAGTGCAAGGCACAAGACAGTCTTTTTTGGGGGGTTTGGGGGGGGGGCTGTGAGTCCAAGTGTTGTTTGGGGAGTTCTGTTCTAGCTTAGAATAGAATAGAATGCCTTTTATTGTCATTATTCATATGTACAATTTACATCATACATACTCACAATGAGATTGAAAGCATCTCACTTCAGTGAAGACATTTAAGTATGATATTTACAACACAGCAGGATATTTACAACACAGTATAGTATAGAAGAAAAAAAATAGTGCAAAAAAATTAGTGCAAAAAAGTCTCCTGTTGTAGTCAGTGCAGTTTCCACCCCACACAGTGATGCAGCTGGAAAGGATACTCTCAGTGGTTCCTCTGGTGGTCATGATGGGTGGTGAGGCACTTGCCCACTTGAGTTTTCGCAGGAAGTAGAGGCGCTGCTGCGCCTTCTTCACCAGTGGTGCAGTGTTGATGGTCCAGGAGAGGTCCTCAATAGTCAGTTTCAGACTGTCGGGCCAGGCCTATGGGGTTACCAATGTGCTAATAGCCCCGGCACCACTAGCCCCATGCCCGAAGACCGGTTGTGTTCACACTGTTGGGCTACCACCCTCTCCGTGTTATGCCCCCATTTGCGGAAACGTCACTGATACAGCCCATTTTGAAACAGGATAGGCGGGCAATTCAGAAGCATGATGACAGAAGACGATCTGTATATGACCAAGTATCAGACCAACAACTACTGCCGATACCTCTGACTACGAACACTACACTCATAATGAAAGCTATAGAAGTATGTCCCAATATGCTTCCTGACGTCCTCGTTTCTGCAAACCTCGTTGATTTTCTGCCTTTTGCCAAGACAGTGAGGAGAGCACGGACATCTTCAGCTGACCAGAACTGGTGATCCATCTTCTTACTTTTTTGTGGTAATGAAGGTACAGGTAATACTCAATGCCATCATCGCTTTATTTTGCTTCCAAATGTTGGCCCTGCCCCGACCTCCGCCCCAATCTTGACACCGCCTCTGGCCCCTTTTGGCCCATTGTTTTGCTCGGGCCAGAAATCACGGGCCATTAGCCCCAAGATCCTGGCCCCTAGCCCCTGTTAGCACCTGGCCCTGGACGTGTGAAAGCAATGAGCCCCGATACGCCCCTGCTGGCTTGGCTTTGGCTCGACAGTCTGAAAGCAGCTACTGATGTGCCCCCCAAGAATTTTGTGCTGCTCACTCTCTCCACAGCAGCACCTTCGATGGTCAGTGGCGGGTGTTGGGTGTGGCCTCTCTGGAAGTTGACAACAATCTCCTTAGTCTTGCTGACATTCAGCTGGAGGTTATTGTCTCTGCACCACATGGTCAGAAGGTCTACTTTTTTCCTGTAGTGAGTCTCTGTAGTGTCGTCCGCGAACTTCACAAGATGACTCATGAAGCAGTTGATGGGTACCTCTATGTCTCTGGGAAAGCCTTAGGGTCCCCCCGGAAGAGCTGGGGGAAGTGCCTGGAGTGAGGGAAGTCTGGGAGTCCTTGCTTAGAGAAGAAGAGCAAGCAAATGGATGGATGGATGGATGAAGTGATTTAAAGTCAATTAATAATTAATAAGACACAAAATGCATGTTTGTAAATAAGAATTTTTAGGTTTTTAAATTGATTTACTTTCCACTTTCTATCTATCTCTCTCTCTCTCTCTCTCTCTCTCTCTCTCTCTCTATCTATCTATCTATCTATCTATCTATCTATCTATCTATCTATCTATCTCTATATATATATATATATATATATATATATATATATATATATATATATATATATATATAGTATATATATATTTCAACATGGCTTATATCTTCAAGGCTACAGTATTACTGTATCACAGGATCACTGAGAAGAACACTTGCATTCACTGAAGTAGTCAGATGTTATTTTGGCAAGAGAAACCAAATTAATCCCACTTAGCTCTAATAAATAGCATTTTTAGCCTGGACTGTGCAGTTTGAATAAATGACTCAAGTTTATCGCAAGAGAACCAGCCAGGAAACCTTTGGGATCCTAATTAGATGCATTCTATCATGTGTTAGTTTTTCTCATTTTAACTCAACCTTTAACATGCATTGACCAATGAGCTGCAACACTTTTAACAAACAAGTCCTGTTTTTAAGAAATCCAGGTTTACTTGAGCCAAGGGACTATTGATTCTGAATCAATTAGTCTCACTTTACAAGCGAAGGTAACAAAGACAGTTTTCTGCTGAAGCACTTGCAGAAGGTCAAAAGTATTGTCAGAATTATTCAAAAAGAGAACAGTACTCTAGTATGATACATGAGTCAGCATTGCAGCACAGCGGAGTTGGCGTTAGCATGACTCACAGGGTATAATATTTAATAATAGTATTAGTGTAGGAGGCACGGGTCATGTCCATATAGACAAGCATACAATGTGCCAAAGGAATATACCAAACAGCACAAATCTGTCTACTGAATATCTGTATTTTCACGACTTAAGTCCCTTTCCATTTATCCATGTTAGCAATAGAAAGATTAAAACTTGCACACAGATAACAATTCTTTATTTCATCAAGTGGGTAAAACATTTGGCTTCATGTTGCCATGTTCTCTGTAATTGCAGCTCTCACTATATCAATTTCTGCATGACAAGGTAACATACGCTGCTCCAGTCTTTTCTTCAGTACAACAGTAGTTTTGCATCTACAGTACATCCTATGCAACAGTGTTAGCCACTTGCTGCGAGCAACAAGAATACTACATGATGCATGCTTTGTTTGTGTGGGGGCACACTGACATCTAACCAGGACATACTGTGTTTCACAATAAAACACTATTATTAGCCTTTGAAAAATAACCATAGCCCCTATCCACCAGTGATGGAGGGTGGAGGGAGTCCAATGAAGGATAGAGCATCCCCCTGCTGAGGACGAAGAGAGGACACTGGACTAATCTGATTTGAGGCTAGCACATGGCCTTTCTCTGATGATGTCATCACGGAGTCCTTTTATGGCTTTTTCAGCAAACATTTTGCTTAAAAATGTTTCTGAAACTGTGCAATCAACGCGGTTTTGTTGCTCATTATCAAACACAAATCAATTAGACACACTGAAACTTTCAATCGATTTTAGAATGGGATAAAAACCTGCAGTTCTCTTTCCGCTCTGTTCCATGTAACTCTACCACCAGAATTGGATTCATTTGGACAATTGCCCAACTAGAGGCAGAAAATCAAACATTTTTATTTTCAGAAAAGTCTTTGAGCCGACACACAATGAGCCAATGGATGATTAATTTCTATTTGAGTCAGAGAGTGGAGCAGAGCAAAATCCTGAGAGTTTTGCAGTCATTTTAAAGAAATTTTCACTGTACAAACACTCATAGCTGACAACTTAATGCTATGCTTTAGTCCAAAAGATTACTTGTCAAGTAGAAATATACATTCAACAAATATAAACATTGGCAGCTTCAAAGAAAGTACTATGCTTTAAAAGGATATGCCACCCCCAGGTCAAATCTGGGCATCTCCCCACAGTCCAGAGACTAAAATAAGTGGTGGAAAGCGTTTTCCTGCTCACCCAGCCATTGTCCGAGTCTGTCGCCATTGACCGCCGCGGTATCTGGTGCTCCTCCGCCTTAGACTGGAGTCTAACGTCGCCAGAGAAAGATTTCGGCCAAAAGGAATTAATTTGCTCGATGCGTTTCCCAATTACTTTGTGTGTAGTGCGCATTCATATCGAGTGCAAATAAATGTGCAAATCAACACGGAGAGCTTGCCTTGGTCATTTTGGGTGGGAACTATTTTCCAGTGCGTAAGAATACAGCCGTATCACGCAGCACGCTGAATCCCAGTTACGCACCGGGAAGGGAGTTCCCCTGTTGCACAACGTGGTGCGTGATACGGCTGTATTCTTACGCACTGGAAATTAGTTCCCACCCAAAATGACCAAGGCAAGCTCTCCGTGTTGATTTGCACATTTATTTGCACTCGATATGAATGCGCACTACACACAAAGTAATTGGGAAACGCATCGAGCAAATTAATTCCTTTTGGCCGAAATCTTTCTCTGGCGACGTTAGACTCCAGTCTAAGGCGGAGGAGCACCAGATACCGCGGCGGTCAGTGGCGACAGACTCGGACAATGGCTGGGTGAGCAGGAAAACGCTTTGCACCACTTATTTTAGTCTCTGGACTGTGGGGAGATGCCCAAATTTGACCTGGGGGTGGCATATCCCTTTAAGGTTAATATAAACAACAAAACTCCTTTCCACGGTTTCCTAAAATAAAACATGTTTCTGTTCAATTTTGTGTCTTATATTCTGTGTCTGGAAAGTGACTGTCAAAAAGTGTCCCCTTATCCCCACAGTGCTCCGTACAAGGTATTCCTCATTTTGTGCTTATGAGAACCCTCTCTAAACACATTTGATCCTTATCTTTGCCTTTTCTCTTTCACAAATGAACAAATGTAGAACACATTTGGTGGCGTCACTTTCACCCGTGTCCCTATCTATTATTTTGGTATATTATGTATAATTCAAACCGCTATTCCTCTTCATGCCGGCCCCCTCTCTAATATTTAATATCTTTCTATCCTCTCTCCCTGTAGTACCCACTGTTTCTACCTCTCTCTCTCCTGTGCTCTGTTATCTGAAGTAGATAAGCATCATAGTGCTGTGTGTGTGTGTGTGTGTGTGTGTGTGCGTGTGTGTGTGCGTGCGGGTGTGCAGTTGGATTGCACTCAACATGTTAGGGAGTTAGAAGGGACTGGTCCACACATTCAAGGTCGAACTGTGCCTGTGTGAACGTGTGATTTACAACCCCATCTCCACTCTCTTTATCTGTATCCTTATCCAAACCTTGGCACCATTTTCTAGGAGAGCAGACAGTATATAAAGTCTTGGGGTTTCAATACACACACACACGTGGTTGGGCTGGTCAGAGGCACTGTGGTACATCACGAGCTGCTGAATACGAGATGATGCAGAGCAGGCCGACTGACATGAATCACACTCTTTTCTTAGCTGTTCGCTCTCGTTTGTCTTCTCCAGCCCCTGCTCCTTATCACCATCGTCCTTTACATCTCCTCTCCTCCTCCTCCTCCGTTGGTGCTGCTGTAGTTCTCCAGCTAAACCCACCACACTGGGTCTCTACACATTTTCTGTTCCCAACACTAGCTATCAAATTCTTGTCATATTTTATGCCAAATTGTTGGCTTGTTACGTACAGTCAGTTTGCAGAAGAAATATATTATGAAATATGGTCTTGAATATAGGTCCTAATTTGAAGTGCTGTGTAAAATGAATCATTATCTACCACTACAAATACTATGAAAGGCTGCAGCATTACTCATTAGATCTGGGCACGGTTCAGCCTAACCTGGCTAATGGCAGATTGATTTGTGTAGCACTCTGAAAGGACTTCTACATACTTATCAATCTGGTCAAATCTTTCCCATCCACAAATGCACGAAGAGCTTCCTTTAGGCTTTTTTCCAAAAACAAAAGTTTGTATTTCCAAAGTACATCCTATCCTTTAGCACCATCAAGAATGTTTTGGTTTCTTTGGACTCTTCACTTTGGGCTTCCGCCCAAACCGCAATGCTGCCATGTGATTGGTCTAGACCCAATCACAACAGCGGGAGCCTGTCAAGATTAATTCTTGTGAGTTTGTGAACTCACAAAAATCATGAGAATTAATCTTTTTGAGCAAAATAAGGTTCAGCCTGGACTAAGAGACAAATAATTTTAGTAGATTAGATTTGCCTTTTCGACTCTACCAATAGGACCAAAACACAGTGGTAATGATTATTAATAAAATGTGAGCAATTTCACTTTTAATTAGCTGCAGTCAATACCTTGACCATTCCCTTTGTTCATGTTTTCCAAAAAATATATTCATTCTTTTTATTCCATTTGTGCTTCATGTTACCTAACCAAAAGAGCCAATCCTATACTATAAAGGTTACTTATCAATCAATCAATCAATCAATCAAACTTGAGTTATAAAGCACTTTTCATACAAATAAATGTAACAAAAAGTGCTTTACAGTGATTAAAAACAACCCACATTTCCTTTCACCCACCCAACCAGCCCCACACAACCAAACAATCCAAACACACACGTTAACATGCTAAAATACATCAAACTACAAATAGTAAAAAGTGAGGCTGAATACAGGCGAACCAGTTGAGAGAGCACCATCAGAGGAGCCGTCTACACCAGGAGCAGAGAGCCGTCCACCACCACCACCACAAGGAACCGACACAGGGCCCAGGGGAGAGATGAGGCCGAAGCACCATCCCTCCACCAGGAGCCCACGGGACAAGCCCCAGCAGCTGCAGCTGACCACCGCTCCCGGTGCAGAGGGCTCCTACAGAGGAAGCACTGGAAATCCTAAAAATGATAGGTGAATATTAGTTCAAGATAATAAAATGGGCCCGTGAATGTTTGTAAGGTAAAAGCAGTTCTGAAAGATAAGAAGGCGCAAGACCAGTAAGACATTTAAAAACCAGTAAAAGAACTTTAAAATTGATCCTGAAACTGACAGGGAGCCAATACAGTGATTTTAAAACCGATGTAATGTGGTCATGCCGTCAGGTCCTAGTCAGGACACGTGCTGCTGAGTTTTGTAATAATTGCAAACCTGAAATACTCTTTTTGGGAAGACCAGAGAGCAGGGCATTACAGTAGTCTATTCGACTGGTGATAAAAGCATTCATCAGTGTCTCTGTGTTGGCCCGAGACAGAATAGGGCAGACTTTGGCTATATTTTTTAAGTGATAGAAACCTATTTTTGTGATGTTCTTAATGTGTGGGATAAAAGTCAGCTCAGAGTCAAAAAGGACGCCCAGGTTTTTCACTTGAAGAGATGGGTTAAAAGACTATGCTTGTAGTTTGGGTAAAAGTTTCTCTCTCTGGGCCTCAGGACCGATGAGTAAAACCCCTAAACTAAAGCAAAAAACAAAACAAAAAAACAACCATAATAATGTTCCAGGCCTTCACTGCTTCAACAATGTTAATTAAAAGTTTGCCGATCTTCCAAACAGCCATGTCCCCACTCATTCTGTGCACCACATGACATTTATTCAGAACACTCACATTTTCATAAACGCTCATGAGGAGTGAATTCCTTCAAGACACCATCTCACTAGTCAAACATACAGCACCACGGTTAGTCTTTATTGAAATGGCCCCATAAAAACAGCATCATATTGTGTTCATATTTTCAGTCTGTTTTTACTTCTGGCTTTTCTCACTCAATGAAAATAGTGCAGTTGGAGGGAAACGCTGTAGCAACACAACAAAAAGTGAAAACAAGTCTGATGCTACTTATCTCCCCTTTGTAGAGATTCATTGTGGAGTTGACGACCCAAATCTAAGTCCCGGTGCTTCGAAAGTATCGAAGGTGTTTTGTGAGTGAGGTGAATAACAAAGGTAATGTTTTGCATCTGGGGACTGGGAGAAAACCACCTGTTTCCACACTTGTATTCATGAATGCCTCCACATAGCTTCAAGTGCAAGCAACCATGACTGGACCTTTATAGAGGGTACACACTGCATTTACTTGACTTTCTTATGCGGTGTGGTGATTTTGACCCCACGCACACACTCACAAACACTCACAAAGACGCAGTATCGGGCCTCTACTTATTCAGTGATAAAAGGCGAGCCAGAGGGAAGCCAGTAATTGAACTCCAGTGAGCGGAGCTTGAAAGCAGTGCGCCGTATCAGGGGTAATAAGAAAAAAGTTATTATTCACTAAGACAAAAAGGGAACATTTACAATGTAACCAAACACACAACCACATCACATCCAAGAGCTTATTATTGGAGGTCTCTCCAATAATAAACATGAAACATATTTACTGATCAGAATCAGCGGTCATATATTTTGTATGTCGAGTAGTTAGCTTTACAACATTTCATAGATACTGACCCTGCCAGGAGTAACTAAAAAGAGCTATTACTAATTCTCAGACACAATTCAAGGCTTTACTATCTGCATCTGTCTGCATAAAAGTTTATGGCGGAGGATTTGCCATCTTCTCTCCAACGGGGACGATATTGCTTGCTTTAAAATCTTAACTAGAGAAACAGCATCAGGCACCCCATGTACACTTTTAACTAAGTTTAAAGTGCCCATATTGCACTACTTTCTGATCTATGTTATAATGTTGTTTTCTCATCATTTATATACCTGGAATTGTGTTTCATTCACACATGATTAAGTCACAAATCCTGCATATATTTGAAAGTTCTTCTCTCAAACAGAAAACACTCTATTCCACCTTGTGATGTCATGTGATAATACGGCAAGTGCTCCATTCTGTTTGTAAACTCCATAAACCTTGGCAAAAGGAGAAATTCAATTTGTCAACTGGACAAAAGTTAATTTGGTCGAATATGTTTTGCAGCTCATCCAAGCTGCTTCTTCTGCTCAGAACCAAAGACATTTATTTATTGTGCAGCGTTCCTGTGCTGTGCAGTGTTGTGTTTTTTAGGCTGTACATACTTATTATTATTATCTTAATTTTTGATGCATGCTCTTTTTTCCAACTGTTTCTGAAACCTGCGTTGTGACACTGCAATTTCCCCATTGTGGGACAAATAAAGGGTTATCTTATCTTATCTTATCTTATCTTCAGTTCTGGCTAGAGCGCTGGTGGACACTGCCAGAACTGAAGAAGCAGCTTGGATGAGCTGTGAAACCTATTCGACCAAATAAAGTTTTGTCCAGCTGACAAATTGAATTTCTCCTTTTTGCCATGGATTCTACCTGGACAACTGAGGGATTCTGCAGACAATGAAATTACTTTGAAACTACTACACCTTAATGGGTGTTTTCACACCTCTGGACCTGACCTGCTGCCCTATTGTTTTCTTTCTTTGTTTTGATTTAGGTTTGAGGATAGAGTTATAGATGGGAGACAAATTATGTCTGAGACCACAATTTCTGTTCAAGGAAGGGTTCTCTTTCTTGACAGAAATAGCCTCATTAACTCCTCTCTCAAACCAGTTCTTTTCTGTGGCTAAGATCTGTACCTCACTGTCCTCAAAGGAGTGGCCTGTGGCTTCTAGGTGGAGATGTATGGCAGATAAAGGTCCGCTCTGGCTCGCCCGTCTGTGTTGGTACATCCTCTTGTCAAGTGGCTGTTTTGTTTCTTGAATGTAGCGCTCACTGCAGTCTTCACTACACTACACTACATTACACCTTCACTAGAAGCATTTGGATAATTTCAGCCCCGGAATTCCCAATATCTACTAATCACAATGTTAAAGGTAGCTGTTATCTTGCAAACTACTGTATCTCTTGATGACATCACAAGGTGGAACAGAGCATTTTGAGCTATGGAGATGTAGACAGACTAATGATAAAGGATTACTCAAACATGTGTGAATGAAACAAAACACAACTCCAGGTATGTTTTTGATGAACAACATTCCATCATGACCAAAAGTTCACATGAGTCAATCTTGCATAATATAGGTCCTTCAAGAGGTGATGAAGATCAGAGTACAGAAATGGTTGCAAAAGCATATAACTTTGGCAAATATTGACATTCACACTGACTAGCTCCCGCTGCTGCTGGCACACATCAGAGCTTGCCTCTCTCGCTGGAGCTGCAGAAACATTCCGATTGCAAGAAATGAATCCACAATGGCTTTTTCAGCAATCAGTCTGGAGCCCAACACTGCAGTCTGAGCACATGCGCACACAGCAGCCAGCCTCCTGCAGAAGATACACATGTACTGTACACACACCGCACTGGCTTCTCATCAGGCTGCTTCTGAGGGAAAACATCAAATTATGCAAGAAACATTGATGGGTAACCAAGTCTTTGCCCGGGTTTGGTTGGAATTCAATTAGGATTTCCTTCAAATAAAAACAATTTATCAGAACTAAACTGTGTGGGAAGAGATACAGAGTCCCTTTATGTAAAAGTAGCAGGTATAAAAACTATAAAAACCTCAGTCCATAAAATGTATTTATAACATGGACTGACTGTGCAGATGTGGCTACCCTGAATGACTGTATATTATTCAGTTCTACATGTTTTTTTTGTTGTTTTTTAATGTTATTTTTTCATGTCTGGTCTGTATGTACTTTTGCTTCACTGATGCTATTTTCATTAATCCAAACCCCTCTTCTCTGAGCACTCAAAATGTTGGGTCAAATTGTGTTATTTTAATATGCAATATCTATACCAAGGTGACCAAAAGCATGTTTAAAGACCTACAAGAATATATATTATGTTCTTTAAAATTATTTGAGTAGATTCTAATAAGGAAAATTATCAATGGATTATTTCTTTCTTAATTCAAGTAACATGAGATTTTGAAACATATTATCTACAAATGACCTTGCTCCATTGGTAGGTAATTTTCAAGTAATCTTAACTTCACAAGATTGAACTTTTTTCAGTGCACAGTAGAATTATTACTGCAACCACATCAATATTTTATAAAATGGACTAATAGATTATTCCATAACTATACTTTGGCGAAACATAGAGCTGCCCTAAGACCCACGGCATGCAGCCCACCAATTGGAATGAAACATAATCTTCCCAGGATGCAATCTTCCGAAGTTCACTTTAATCTCAATTCAGCCTTCGCTGCAATACATATCAACCTCAGCTGTTATTATTGGAAGACATATTGATTCCTTGTTACTGAACCACATAGATCTATTCCCAGGGATTGCTTGAATGTGTGTGCAGGAGCTTGTGGGCAAAATGACAAAGAGGATAGCAGTCATTTATCCCAGAGGAGCCACCTCGTGTGTGGAGTACATAGCTCCTCATAGCAGATGATTTCCTTTGTCAACAGTCTGCACACTGTGTCCCTGACTGTGCCATGAAATAAAGAGCAGCAAGTCAGCGGGTACAAGGCTCAAGTCCACATCAAACCATAGGGTTTTAATAATACAGATATTGTACTAATCTACATCATGTTTACTTCCAAATAATTCTACATATTTTATAGCAAATTATGCATCAGTATTTGTTTGTTTGTTTACCCACAGACATAAAGTTATGCTTATTTATAATAGGTTCAAGTATTAAAACTGAGCTGGAGAACAGGTCAATTTTATAGTAGACTTTGCTGTCAGATTTTAAATTTGTTGACCTGGTTAATGGTGAATAATTATATAAATACTGCATGAGCATATCCTCGTGAAATATAAACTGGCACAAAGTTCAGCATGTTTTGAGTTAGCAGAAATAAAGTGAATTCCAATTCCAACTGATTTTTTTCATTTGAAAGAACTTTAAACCATGGCAATATTGCAGTTTTGTGGACCCAAATTAAACTCACCCATCTTCATAGAGACAGCCCAGGCCAAGTTACAGATCAGATCTTTGTTAAAAGGATATGCCACCCCCAGGTCAAATTTGGGCATCTCCCCACAGTCCAGAGACTAAAATAAGTGGTGGAAAGCGTTTTCCTGGTCACCCAGCCATTGTCCAAGTCTGTCGCCACTGACCGCCGCGGTATCTGCAGCTCCTCCGCGTTAGACTGGAGTCTAACGTCGCCAGAGAAAGATTTTGGCCAAAAGGAATTAATTTGCTCGATGCGTTTCCCAATTACTTTCTGTGTAGTGCGCATTCATATCGAGTGCAAATAAATGTGCAAATCAACACGGAGAGCTTGCCTTGGTCATTTTGGGTGGGAACTATTTTCCAGTGTGGAAGAATACAGCCGAATCACGCACCACGTTGTGCAACAGGGGAACTCCCTTCCCGGTGCGTAACTGGGATTCCCCTGGCAGCGTGCTGCGTGATTCGGCTGTATCTAAGGCGGAGGAGCTGCAGATACCGCGGCGGTCAGTGGCGACAGACTCGGACAATGGCTGGGTGAGCAGGAAAACGCTTTCCACCACTTATTTTAGTCTCTGGACTGTGGGGAGATGCCCAAATTTGACCTGGGGGTGGCATATCCCTTTAAGGCAACCCCACTCACAATAAGAATGCATATTTTTTTGTTTGTTTGTTTGTTTTAACATATGTTTGACCAATAAAAACATCTGTAATAGTTTAAATGCAAGATAGATGTGTGATGTCATGTGGCAAAACAGCTCCGTAAAGACTAGCCGGTGCCCGACCACCTACACAAAAGGTACATAGTGTGCTTCTGACATTGTACACACTGTTACTACTTAGTATACTGCTGAAAGACCTTTCATCACTATTGCCTATCAGTACATCTGCACTTACCATGTGTCATGTTTCAATTATTCTAATAGCTGTTAATTAAAATACCTACCATATTGCTGGCATACTGCATAGAACCTTTGTGACAATATATTCACTGATACTAATTTATAAACTTATTTTCCTAAAAAATGTACTGACTCTATGTGCATACAGTACATAACCCAGTCACATAGTGTCATGCTTTCTCTATCAGTACAATGAAGAAGAAAAGGAATCATTCACATTCCAGTCAGGCATGTGCAGGTGGCATGTCCATATCTCAGCTCCATGTAAAGATTATCTTATTAATAGTGCTCAGGCAGTGTGTGCTTTGAAGGAGATGCCACCTCCCTTGTTAACTTGCCACCCTGCCGCCGGGGAAACCTGCTCCTTTAACTTCTTATTCCTCAAGTTGTATAGAGGTTAAGATGACATCAAAACCTTTGGAGCTTTGTTAGTGGGTGGAAAAGGTATATGAGTGTCAATGGTGAGTAATTAAACAGCTCAAAACAATGTGAAAATGTGAAAAACAATGTGAAAGAGCTGCTACAGTTTAATAACAAATACAGAAGTCTACAACAGTTCTTTATATTTAGTTTGTCCCTGACATCTAAAACAAGAAAATCAAGTTAACTGTGGCAGAAAAACTGTTAACAGTGCTAAACAACAGGGACCGTGCAGGCTACGCTCACTATCATCACTGATACAGACTTTGGGATCACACAATTGAAATGATTTTATTTCTCCTTAAATAAGTTTCTGAGTCTGTGTTTTAAGGAAATCATTATTATGGGGCAAAAACAATAGCTCCACAGTCAAAAATGAGGGAATAAAAAGTATTTGTGTATAACCTCAGTTGGTGTTTTTGGAGCTTTTACAATTCAGTGATGTCATACTCAAAGAAAGGAGGCATGAGCCAACATTGTAATTTGCTATGAAATAACTAATAGTATAATAAACTCTAGCTGCACCTGATCTGTGTTTAATATTATTAGTATAGAGAATGTTGTGATGTCACCTGAAACCCAGCAATATAAAGCCTATACCAAACCACACCATCAGAATTTTTAAAAGTACATTGGCAATATGATTAAAGGTGCATTGTGTAACTTTTCTGGTGGAGGCTCTGTCCATCCATTTTCTTCCCCTTATTCAGGGCACGGGAGCAGCTGTCTAAGCAGAGACTCCCAGACTTCCTTCACCCCGGTCACTTCCTCCAACTCCTCCTGGGGGACCCCCGAGACGTTCCCAGGCCAGAGACATAGTCCCTCCACCTTGTCCTGCTTCCCCAGGGCCTCCTTCCAATAAGACATGCCTCCTGGACATGAGGCATCCGGAATAAATGCCTGGGCCACCTCAGCTGGCTCCTCTCGACGTGGAGGAGGAGGTGATCTACTCCAAGCTCCTTCCGTGTGGCTGAGCTCCTCACCCTGTCTCTAAGGGAGTGCCCGGCGACTTTGTTGATGAAACTCATTTTGGCCGCTTGTATCCGTGGTTTTGTCCTTTTGGTCATTACCATAAGTAAGGGTAGGAAGGTAGATTGACCAGTAAATCGGCTCACTCCCACTTCACCACAACAGTCCAATACAGTTACTGCATCACCACAACAGTCCAATACAGTTACTGCATCACTGCCGACGCTGCACTTATCCGCCTATGAATCTCATGCTCCATCCTCCCCTCACTCATGAACTCATCACTCAAGACCCCGAGATACTTGAACTACTCCACTTGAGGCAGGACCTTTCCACCCACCTGGAGTGGGCAAGCCACCTTTTTCCGGTCAAGAACCACGGCCTCAGATTTAGAGGAGCTGGTTTTCATCCCATCCGCTGCAAATTTCCCCAGTGCATGCTGCAGGTCCTGGTTCGATGAGCCATTATGACAACATCATCTGCAAACACCAAAGATGAAACCCTGTGGTCCCCAAACTGGACCCGGTCCCCAAAAGGGACACACTCAAATGCCTTCTCCAGATCCACAAAGCACACGTGGACTGGTTGGGCAAAGCACCCATGGAGGGTGTAGAACTGGTCCAGTGTTCCATGGCTGGGATGAAAACCACACTGCTTGTCTTGAATCTGACGTTGGCCTATCGGTCAGATTCTCCTGTCCAGTACCCTGGAATAGACCTACCGGGGAGGCTGAGGAGTGTGATTCCCCTGTAGTTTGAACACATCCTCCAATCCCCCTTATTAAACAGAGGACCACCACCCCGATCTGCCACTCCAGAGGTACTGTCCTCGACTACCATGTGATGTTTCAGAGACGTGTCAACCAAGACAGCCCCACAACATCGAGAGACTTAAAATACTCCAGAGGGCTCTCATCCACCCCCAAAGCCTTGCCACAGAGGAGCTTGCCAACCACCTCAGTGACTTCAGCCAGGGTGAGGGACAAGTCCGCCTCCAAGTCCCTGCCTCTGCTTCCTCCTCGGGAAACGTGACGGTGATATTGAGAAGATCCTTAAAGTATTCCTTCCACCGTCCGACAATATCCTCCGTCAAGGTCAACAGCTCTCCACCCTCACTGTAAACAGTGTTGATGAAGCACTGCTTTCCCCCCCTAAGGCATCGAGTGGTTTGCCAGAATTTCTTTGAGGCTGACCAACCGTCCTCCTCCATGGCCTATCCGAACTCCTCCCAGCCCCGAGTTTTTGCCTCTGTGACCGCATGGACTGCAGCACACTTGGCCCATCAGTACCCGTCAACTGTCTCAGGAGTCCCACCAGCCAGTAAAGCTTGATAGGACTTCCTTCTTCAGCCTGACGGCATCCCTTACTTCCAACATTCATGACCGGGTTCGGGGATTGTTGCCACGTCAGGCACCACAGACCTTACGACGCATCGACAATAGAGACATAGCCCACTCGGACTCCATGTCCCCAGCCTTCTTCAGAATCTGGGAGAAGCTCTCCAGGAGGTGCGAGTTGAAGGTCCCTGTCCAGACTGCCGACTGCCGCCCAGATTTCTTTGCACCAGCCAGTGCAAGTGCTGGGTCCATGGGAAAATAGCCCCACGTCACTCGTTCGGGCTGTGCCTGACCAAACCCCGTGGGGGGAGGCCCAGCCACCAAATGCTCGTTGTCAAGCCCACCTCAGGTCTGGCTCCAGGGTGGGGCCCCGTTGACGCCAATCTGGGTGACATAACTGGCCTCGTTGATGAACTCATCATAAAGGGCATTTGAACCGCTCTCGGTTTGACATGTCCCCCTGGACCTATTTGCCTTGGGTGACCCTATCAGTGACATAAAAATTAAAACTGCTCAAAATCTGTTTTTGAGCTATAAAGAACTATAAAACCACCTGTAATTGAATAAATGTAAGGTAGAGTGGTTTAATATTATGCTGTGGAGCATTCCAGGCCGAGCAATGACATGTAAAGAAACATACAGGTGATGAACCCTCCACCAGAAAAGTTACAATGTACCTTTAATTCAAGTATGGATAAAGTAGACTAGAACTGAAAAAAAAAATAATAATAATAATAATAATAATTTAAAAAGAAATTAATAATAACGATAAATAAAACAGTTACATTTAATCATAAAATATATGTCCAGGTGTTATACAAGTGTGAATGCAGTCAAGCGTAATCATTTCTATTTTAATTAAACATGCCATCATTACAAAAACGTGTTGTAGTTTTCTTATCACTTATGTATCAAGGTTAAGGCAGATTGTAGTTGCTGTGACTAGTGAGACATTTCCGTTTACACTGATAAAAGGACATTCATTCAGAGAATAAAAAGATTGCATAGCATTTGACCAATCTTGTTTTTCTGTTACTTGGTTTGGTGGGATAGTACCTGCGGCAAATATTTGTCATAGTTTACATCAGGTAAATGGCAGTTTGGAGAAAAAAAATGTGAGAAGTAGAAAAAAAATCAAAAACCAGTGTGTTCTAAAATGGAATATCTACACAGAAAATTCCATCCAGAATCCAGAGACAATATATGTGCCATATGTACCTCTACATATGGCACATCCTCTGCCTATGTCCAATCAGGAAGTCAAATGAAAAAAAAAAAAATTATATATATATATATATATATATATATATATATATATATATATATATATATATATATATATATATATATATATATATATATTTTTTTTTTTTTTTTTTTTACACACACAACCTCCTGTCAAATGCACTTTAACTGAGTGCTTTGTATCTCCTCATTGTGTGGGCTCAGTCATGGACCAACACAGCCTCATGTCTATATCCACCATGATTAGCTCCGCTGTAAAATGGGGAATTCAGAGCTTTTGCTAACATGCAGTAGTTGGTTGTATGTTCAACTGATCCACTTGATTAAGTGCGTAATTATACAAATTGTACAACAGCATTAGCCCAACGATTACAAGATCAAAGGTCATGGTTGGCCATATTACAGCTATGGAAAATGTAAAGATTTATGTAAACATTCATATCTCTAATCACTTAACATTCAAGACGCATGAATTTCATTTCTATTTATTTCATTAATTTTTATTTTTTGCACACACTTTCCTTGTTTGGAAACATCACAACAAAGAATACAACTAATTCTATAAGTACTTCATTTTGTTGACAGTCAAATTTTCAATACAGAGCCAAATTATTGTTGTGTTGTTTGAAAAATACAAACATTCTCATCACCCACTTTCTTAAAAGTATACGTTTTATCATAATGGAATGTAAAACAACCCAAACAAAGTGTATAACAAAAAAGACCTTCTTATCACAGCAGACAATGAGACATGACATCTAATAATGATCAGGGGTCCACTTTGAGTGGAAGAATGAAATTACAGAAATTAAGATTTCTTCCGTCAGTGGTGGCGGTGATAAGAGTTAAAAGCTGCTAAAAGTACCAAATAAAACAACATTACAGGCTTACACACTAAACTACAACAATGACTTTCAGTAAAAAAACCAAAAAACTGTCGAGCCACAAACAATTTGAAGATGACCTCGCACTGGTCCAAGCCTTGAGAAATAGGACATAAATTATGGATGAATTTGATGATTAATTCATACATGACTTTGTTGACTTTGCTATACAACATAAATCTGTGCATCACTGCTACTACACAACACGCTGAATCACTCTAAATAAAATACAATAACAATGAAATGGTAACCCAATTTAAATTTACTGTATTATGTCACTTTCCATTTTTGTAATACACTTTTTTTCCCCAAAAACAGCACAATAATAGTCCATAGACTTTCTGTGAAATACTGCAGAACTGAAAATTACATTTCATTCCAACAAGCAGTCTATTTTTAATTAAATAACTTTATTACTGAAACAAGATTTTTTAACCTTGCATGTATGACACAAACTAGTATAGGGAAGTGGGTGGGCATAATGGGCAGGGGAAAACCATTTCTGAGCACTGAATGCAGAATAATACAAGATAAATAAGATTTTTTTTTGTGAAGAGAATCATTAATATGATGTGTTCTATAAACAGTACAGCGGACATACTGTGCACATCACGGGACCATTACGACCTTGAATTGAACTTACTAAGCTAAAGAACACCAGGGAAATGCTCAAAATCACAATAACGAAGCATGAATTTCATTTCTAACTCCCCATGACCCAAAGTGTAATCATCCTCCCGCTGTCCCATCTTTCTGGCTCCTGCTGCACACTGAAAGAAGCCTCAAGTATGTTGCATCACACAGCTGCAGGTATGTCTGTTTATAGAAGCTCAGAGCAGGCTGTTTGGGATAAAGATTGGCGCACGCATGGCTGAACTTTAGTTGGAAATGTCACAATTACAGCCATCAAAATGAGCTACAGAAATTGTGCTTATGCTATGCTGATTTTTCATTGTTTTTCTTAGCTGACTCAGGGAGGATATGCCCACAGGGATGTGTATCAGAAACACAAACCACTAAAAGTCCACGAAAAATATGAAAGTTGATTTGACAATGTACAAAAGTGACAGTATAAGTAAATATAAAGACTGAGGGAAAAGCTGCGTTATTGCTTTCTGATAGATTTTGAGTTGTCATCACATAAGAGCTCTGACTTAACTGTGCAGTTTGATGCCATCAGCAGTAAGAAAGTGCGAAAAGGCAGTCCGCATGGTCCATTTAAGAAAGCCTGGCTCAAAGCAAAATCAAATGGACAGTAAAGTCACCTTGGCTGGGAGTCAAGTGCGTAACGTGGAAAGTGTGTGTGTATCTTTGACATCTCTGGCTGTGTTAGGGGCCTTTGCTCTGATCCCTTCTCCCCTCCTTCCAGGGAGCGAGGGATGGATCACTCCCTCTTCAAAGTCTCTCTTTCATCTCTGCTGCATCATTCCATCCTCTGGGGCCGGACCAGGGGAACGCACCGGCAACACGGATCTGCTCTAGCTTTTTATATATTCATCTCCTCCCTTGTTCTTCTCCTCCCCACTCCTCTATCTTCATGTGTTTCTGGGCAGTGTATTGACCTGAAAGTTCTTTTCTGGAGGTAACCCACCCTTTTACAGTAAGACCTTTTATGAGTTAAATCCACTGAACTAGCCTATTGTTCTGTTAAAATGTGCTCAACCCAAACCTGCTGCCAAGAACGGCATCTGGCATGAAGCTATACAGAGTTAATATGCCATTCTTTCCACTCAGAAGATAAGTAAATTGCTGTGGCAGCTCCAAAAGGGAAACCCAAAAGGAAAAAGTTCAGTTTGTGTAATATAGCAGTTTTAATTTATACATATTGGATTGCTTTAAACATAGCCAACGTGCTTTCAGCTTTAATCCATACTTACCATACTGCACAGGCCCCACACTTTTCCAATCCACTTTCAACAAATGAACAATTATTTCTCATCTGCCTCTTGACAAGACAACTCTTACACCTAATTGCCCCAACGCCAAAGCATTTCTGTGATTAGTTCGCAACATAAGGGGCAGAACACACCACGTCTTTGCTTATATGCTCTCGAATATTTTCAACATGACTGCCTTCCATAATTACTTTCATTAGCTGCGGAGGCCAGTTTGCACTCAGACTAAGCATTGTTTTATTTGTTGCCGTTGGTAATGAGAGCATCCATTAACCTCAGTCAGAAACCTGTCACGACTGATCCATCAGCCGTGCCCTGTGTTTACATGTATTTTTAGACTTGATTAAACCAGGGTCCGTGTTGGTCGATACAGTCTGGTCTGAACGCGCTGAAGAGTTGGAGTGGAAGGTGGGTAGTGGCTTTTTCTGGAGACTCCTTGCTCTACAATTGAGCTGTGTGCTGTGCGTCTCCTGTCTCTGCAGACTCGGGGAAAAGGCTAAATTTACCATTCTGACTTCCCAGGGGTGTAGAGAAATGCTGTCGCAACATAAACCTGGTATTACCAAGTACTCACATTCTTTACTTGACTGTGTATTCAAATATTACTAAGGGCTTAAAAGCATACTTATTTTTGGAATGTCTATTACGGGACAAAACCATAGTAACGTATTTTAGACCTTTATTTAAGAAGAGTTACATAGAATAAGGAGAATATTTTTTTGTGATGGGAGTCCTGGTCTCAGAGGGGAGCCTGGACCCAAGGGAAACCTACATTTGGACAGACCTGGAAGTCAAACCCAGGACCTTTTAACTGTGAGGCTGAAGTGCTAGCTGTAATATACAGCTCTGGGAAAAAATAACAGACCACTGCAAAATTATCAGTTTTTCTGATTTTACTACTTATAGGTATATGTTACTTCCAGTGTTGTATAGTAACGAAGTAATAATACTTCACTACTGTACTTAAGTACATTTTGGGAGACTTTGTACTTTACTTGAGTTTTAAAAAAATTGATAACTTTTACTTTTACTTCACTACATTTCCGAATTTAATTGCATACTTTTACTCCCATACATTTTCAATGTGCCGTTTAGTTACTCGTTACAAAAAAACCCTCTACTGACTGAAGGAAGTCAGGACGTGCCTGGGCTTGTTCTCTACTTGTGCATGACAATCAGCCTACACCTGCTGGTTTCATGCAGCTTGTTTAATCAATCAACATCCCTGATGGAAGAGGAGACAGCATCCACGTCAGCTACAAATGAAGGGGGACCTGACGATGAGCATCCCTGGCCGTACTTAAACACAATGTACTCTTACGCTGATATGAAGGATTCGTCCTATCGAATGAAGTGCCTCTTGTGCCTTCCAAGAAACGTGGAAATCCTATCTTACAGAAACTCCCCGTCCAACCTCAAGAAACACATCGAGGTAAGTTCTAGATTAATGAAATTGTTAGCGTCTATATTCCAATTTCAGTAACCCATAGCATGGACATTCTAGACACCGCTGTGAAACCTTGAGCATAACATGTAGAAATTAACTTTGTGTGACATTGGTTGCACAAAGCGTATTTGACGATGTTGGAGCTAACAGGCTACCTAGCTTTTTCGGCTCAAGGGAAGGCATAGCTGTAGGCTATTCAGATATAAATTCAGACTGCCTTTGCTTGATACTTTTACTTGTACTTTTAATTACATTACTTGAGTACATTTATTTTTACATTACTTGTCATACTTAAGTACAAGAAGTTCCAGATACTTTAAGACTTTTAGTCAAGTAACATTTCAGTCAGTGACTTCCACTTTTACCAAAGTCATTTTTGGGAGGGGTACCTATACTTTTACTTGAGTTTGATTTTCCAGTACTTTATACAACACTGGTTACTTCAAATGCCACTCATACCGATTCTAGTAGATTGTAGTAAATTACTGCTGCTGGTACTACTGTTAATACAACAGTTAAAATAGGTTATGGTACGCTTTAACATCCCTGTATGCACTATTACGGATATATTTATCGTCACTGCTATTACTACTACTTCCTTTTCACTATTCACTTTCACATACTTTATATTTCAATAAGCAAACTTTACAGAAATCTCAGCTGTTTCATTTTTTCACGTTTTTGACATTGTGTTTTCACTTTCTTATACAAGTAACCATCTTGTCTCTCGGTCTGGCCTGAGCTGCACATATTGGCAGGAAATAAATAGCATAGTTCTATATCAGGTCATGGGAATAAAATAATGGAATTATAATGATGACGCTGAGTCATCGCACCGCTATACTGATGCCCTTGCCGTAAAACACATCTTCTAATTAATTTTGGTAGATACTGCATAGTCATTGTGGATATAGACTTGTGCTTTATCTAAGGGGGGAATTTTGAAGAGTAATATCAAGAAAAGCAAAAATAAAACAATACAGAGATAGACCACATTTGCTGATGCATTATTAAAAAGTAAATGTTCAACGGAAAACCGAAGGCTAATCTTACACAAAATAATTTTAACTGAAAGGAAGCATACAGATGCTGGCAGAACAAATGCAACAGTAGATTTGTGCTTTGTGAATTTTGAAAATGCCATCTAGAAGAAAATTACCTTGATATATTTTATAGAGAACACAGAGTGACTCATATTGTTGTGATATATCATCCCTGCTCAAGGCAGAAAAACAAACAGCAAAACAAAACATAAACATAAATAAAAAGAAGAAGACATCTTTTATTTATCCCCGTATGGAAATTATTTCTCTGTATTTGACCCATCCTTTCAGGAACAGTGGGCAGCTTGTCTTTCAGGCGCCTGGGGGGCAGTACCGTGAAGGGTCTTGCCCAAGGACCCACACTGGCTTGCTCATTGCCGGGGGGGGATTCGAACCCCGGGTGAAATTCAAGTGACTTATCAGTTGAGCTAAATAGCCGGCTAAAAACATAAAAACATAAATACAAAGTTTGACTTGCATAAGGTAAAGGTAAAGACCTAACCTGAATATAATAATATAACATTTAAAGGGACAGTGTGTAAGATTTTTACCCGTTAATTGCTGAAATTGAAGATACCCATTCAAAAATACATTGTTTTCCAAGCCTTTTCACTTCCATCATGAAATCAAAGTATTCTTTTGGACTTAGATATAGTCACATAAAAGGGGGATCTTCCCCATGCAGAGGCAGCCATTTTGAATACGAGAGCCGCAGAAGGACATTTGGGCTCCGCCTTCGCCTTCAGCAAGGCTCGTGGTTTTGGGTAAACAACACAAGCATGCTGCTGGATCAGACTCGTAATGGATCTAACACGTGTTTTGGACTAAATTGTTTTACTGGATTTTATTCGCTGGATCCTTACGGACAAATTGAGAGCAAGTTTATGGTGAAATACAGAGTTTGACCTGTGCAAAGCATTCTAAGGTAAGCTAACCTCGTTTTGTGCTTTTCCGTATAAAAGCCCCATGTGCTCGGGGAGTGATTGTTGTGCAGGGAAATGAATTGCATAGTCAAAAAGAGGAGACTCCGAGGTTTCATTTGATGTGTAGAGTGTCATGGCACATGATCGGGAATGTGTGTTTTCATGAGAAAACAAACAAAAAATAAAACGGGGCCGCGTTTTATTTATACAGTAGCGCCCGGGTGACCCTCGAGGTCTGCCGTAGCTAAAACAGAAAGTGCAATAGCACCATCCACCTATGCGCCACGAATCCTACACACTGGGGCTTTAAACCATTGCACTAAACTAGTACACAAACCAGTCGACTGGAACTGGACTATTATGATCACTACTGAACTCTGAACCTTGCATTGCGTGGAATTTCTAGAGCTAACGTGGATTCTAAAGCCCCACTACATAAACTCTTCTACCGCATTAAATATGTCAGCTCTCTCTGTCTAACTATATCTCAAGTGCACTTGAAACTGTAAATACAGTGGTCCCTTGTTTATCGCAGGGGTTATGTTCTAAAAATAACCCGTAATAGGCGAAATCCACGTCGTCCAAGTCGTCAGCTTTATATTTTACAATTATTCTACATGTTTTAAGGCTGTAAACGCCTCACCACACACATTATACCCTTTTCTCACACTGGCATTCACATTTTCTTACATTTCTCTCTTGTTTAAACACTCAAACTTTCTTTCTTTCCTCAAAAAAAAAAGCACAGTATTATAGAATGAAACCAAAGATCAAACCCTGTTTTCAGGCTCTAAACATTTGTTTGAGAAATCAAAACATAAACGTTTTCCTATGTAAAAAATAATATGATAGCTTTTAGAAATAACAAATTAAATTTTAATGATCAACCTACGAGCATGGACACATAAGAAATTAATAATAGTGACTCACAGTTTCTCTGACCGTGCCACTTCGTGCAGAACGTTTCGTCGACATTGTGGGTTTTATCGGGGAGAAAACTTGCAAACATACAGCACTTCAGAGTCACACTGCTCACGATCGAACATTTCTATAAATTTGGCTGAACCCATTCTGTACTGTACAGGAGACAACGAGGCCACGAAAGGTGAACCACGTTATAGTGAGGGACCACTGTATTATATATATATGACTCAATAACACAAGTATTTTGGGTAGCACCACATTTTTTTTTTTTAGTAGTTTCTTTTTCCATCTAGCGAGAACCTAGTTTCCAATCCTGTTTCATATTATACATAAATGATAGCAATCTAGTACTCAAAAATTGTTTTCTAGTGCTACAACAGGCCATTGTAAAAGTGTGAAGTCATTGTAGCTAAAAAAACAAACATATTGTTCTATCTATGATTAATTTTAATTATTTAAGGAGTCCATTGCAGATAGGATTTTATTGCATTTGTACATGCGTTTAGAAAAATACAGTTTCAAGCACAGTATATGACCATGCCTCTACTGCCTTTAGAGATGTCATAATGTCCCCATTCATCTGCATAATGATCCTCATGCTTGATTGGTAGGTCTATATGTGTTAATATACAGAGTGCAGTCTATGACGATATGGCCACCATTACCCTCAGCCACTTGCATATTATTAATGTCTTCGCTCTTGAGTTGGAGGCAATGCATTCCACTCTAATGCTCACTCATTTACCAAGTAGGCCTGACTACTCAATGCAATTTATGGTTTAGTGCTAGTTTAGTGCTTCAAAACTTGCACTACACAGAAGATTACTTTCACTTTCTCTCCATAATTAACAGGATTTGTATATGCTGAAATGTTAAAGGTCCTATATGATACAAAATTGACACTTACAAGCTTAAACCATTCTATAATGTTGCTATCTCCTCAAAAACCCTTTATTATTAGTCTGTCTACATTTCCAAAGCTCAGAATGCTCTGTTTTCTGTGATATTATGTAGTGGTAGTTGTCAATTTAACCGCTATCTCCATCTATCCATTTTCTTCGACTTATCCAGGGCCGGGTCACGGGGGCAACAGTCTAAGCAGGGACTCCCAGACTTCCTGCTCCCCCGGACACTTCCTCCAGCTCCTCCGGGGGTACCCCAAGGTGTGCCCAGGCCAGCCGGGAGACATAGTCCCTCCAGCGTGTCCTGGGTCTTCCCCGTGGCCTCCTCCCGGTGGGACATGCCCGGAATACATCCCGAGGGAGGTGTCCAGGAGGCATCCGGAACAGATGCCCGAGCCACCTCAGCTGGCTCCTCTCAACGTGGACGAGCAGCGGCTCTACTCCGAGTCCCTCCCGTGTGACTGATCTCCTCACCCTATCTCTAAGGGAGCGCCCAGGCACTCTTCGCTGTTACCTTTAATTCAGTAAAGATTAGTAATTCCAGGGCTGAAATTGTCCAAATGATTCTAGTGAAGGTTTATGGAGTTTAAAGATCCCATGACATGGTACTTCTTGATGCTTTTATATGGCTCCTTAATGGTTCCCTAATACTGTAAATGAATCCTTCTTCAAAATCAACACTCAGTGCATGAGAAACAGAGATAAGATGAAAAAGAGTATTTTTTCTCTCTCTAAACACTCCATAATGGGCGTTGTTGCTTGAACGCAAATGAGGAGAAAAGAGCTGGCCTATAGTAGAGGGTGGGGGCGTGGCCAAACTCTCCGCTCTCGGCTCTCAGCTCTCAGCTGATCCATTTCCGTGTTTTTGCACGGGGAGAGAGATTTGAAGCGTTCCATTGAAAAATAAACACATTTCCACTGAAAATAAAATTAAACCACTGCTGTTCAAAGGTCCAGAGGCTCAGATAAAGGACTTCCGAGCCTAGAAACACTCGGACGTGCCTCCAGGCAAATAAAAAAATGCATTTCGCATTGCCTAGCGCATTCACAGTCCAAACTCTCTGGGCGTGATTTACAGAGACGCTGAGTACAGACAGACGGGGGTGGAACTGCATTTGCATTTCTTTTTTCGATCTGACGTCAATAAGGTGCCTTGTTCAAAATCGCCTGTTTGAGCTCCGATTTTTTGTAACGCAGAAAAGGATCGCAAATGCTCAGTTTAGACATTTCGCAATTTTTAACCATGGGGGGGGGGGGGCCTAAACAGGGTAGCGGAGCTCACATTAACGTTCAAAAACCACAGAAAGTGAAAATTTCATGCCATGGGACCTTTAAAAACACAGTGGAGCACGTTTTGTATTACCAAATGACATCACAAGGTCAAATGGTTTTCAGTTTGAGAGAAGAACCCTAAGTATGCATGGTTTGTTTGTTAAACATGTGTAAATAAAACAAAACAACTCCAAGAATATATATATTTTAAATAGTGCTGTCAGGCAATTAAATGAATCAAATTAATTACAGGATTTGTAATTAATTAATCTAATTAATCACATTTTAAAAGTGTGTGTGTGTGTGTGTGTGAGAGAGAGAGAGAGAGAGAGATTGAGGGAGGGAGAGATTGTGAGTGAGTGACTGAGTGAGTGAGTGAGCGAACCCACTTAGTGATTGAGTTTGTCATTTTTTCTGTGGTCGCTTTGCTCAATCATTTCCCAAATTCTGTGAGTGTGGTTTGCTGAAGTGCGCTCACGCTCACTCTATCATCAGTAACAATGGAACTTATCCAGACGTGTTTGTTGTTCAAATGATCCGTCAGGCTGGAGCAGCTTTGGTGATCGGAAAATTCTTTTTGACAAATTCTACAAATCACTGCGTTCTTGTTGATCGTCCCTTCTTCGTTCATTTTATAAAAAACTTGCCGTTCAAAGGCCCTGGCAGCGATTTGCTCGCCACACGCCAAATTTAAAATGTGTGTGCATTGAATTGCCACTCATAATTAATTGCGTTAACATTTATAACACGTTAATTTGCAGTGTAATTAATTAATCTAATCAACACGTTAAACTGAACAGAAAATTGCAACTTTAGTAGTTGGTGATTTAGGTTCCAAAGGCGTTTTCTTGTTGTGTGCAAAACTGGCATCAGCTCTCATTGTCGAAATGTAGTTACAATTATCTACTATTCCCAATGCAAATTTGTGTTTTGATTTGTGCTCCAACAGATCGAGTTACAAGGTGACACAGATCTGCTGCTCATTAACGACCCGAGAGATAGTCCTTGATTTGAAACAGCACAAAATACAACCTGGAAATCCAATGAAGAGGTTTAAAATTGTGCACTGCTGCGGTGGATATTACGGGCAGATGCTGTGAAGAGTGTCCCCGAAGTCATCATGAGAGAAGATTAAGTTAGACTCTATTAATATTATGGGTTTTAGAGTGTAGCAAACTCATATCTAACATTCGGCAATACATGACATGAACTTTTGCTCTATCTTTCAGTGGAATTATCACACAATATTGATTCTTGTGAGCTTTAAACTATGTTAGAATGTTGTTACCTCCTCAAAAACATACTAGTGTTTTGTGTAATTTACAGATGTTTGAGTGGCCCTGGTTTATTAGTCTGTCTTCATCTCTAATGCTCTGTTATATAGCTCTGGAAAAAAATAAGAGACCACTAAAAAATTATCAATTTTTCTGATTTTACTACTTATAGGTATGTGTTTGGCCAAAAGAACATTTTTGTTTGAGTCTGTAAACTACTGACAACATTTCCCCCAAATTCCAAATAAAAATATTATCGTTTAGAGCATTTATTTGCAGAAAATGACAAATGGTCAAAATAACAAAAAAGATACATGTTTTCAGACCTCAAACAATGCAAAGAAACAAGATCAAATTCATTTTAAAACAAAATAATCCTAATGTTTACACTTAAGAAGAGTTCAGAAATCAATATTTGGTGCAATAACCCTTATTTTTATCAAAGTATCACAGTGTTTGTGTTGGAATTCAACAGACGCTGGAATGGAATGGCTGTTATACATGTAGAGATGCTGATTTCAGGAAAAAATGCAGTGGTTATTTTTTGTCCAGAGCTGTACCTTGTGATGTCATGTGGTAGTTTTCAGGGTAACAGCTACCTTTTATCTTTTGTTCAGTAGGGATTGGCAATTCCAGGGCTGAAATTATCCAAACGATTCTAGTAAAGGTGTGTGGAGTTTAAAAACACTGCGGAGCACTTCCTGTATTACCATGTGACATCACAAGAACAGAGAACACAGTGTTTTATGTCTGAATGAAGAACTCAGCCTACATATGCAGAATTGGTGTGTTAAACATGTGTGAATGAAACAAATAACAACTTCAGGTATGTTTGTGATGAGGAAACAACATTATAACATAGATCAAAAATAGTGTAATAGGACCTTAAATACATTTTAATTTGAGGAAGTTAGTTCAAGATGACCTTTGGAGTTATCAGTATGATTTATGGGATTATAATTTAATAAGAAGAAGTGAACATTTGCAGTTGTGGGAATAGTAAAAGCAAAATTATGTAAATGTAATGTCTTCCCTACAAACTGTTTAAATCAAATTAGCTTTAGCTTTATCGTGTAGATTTTTATAGAGTCACACAGGAATAGTGATCTATCAGACAATGGAAGTGAATTCATAATTGTATGGTTGTATGCTGTCAGTAATGATAAATAATCATTAAAGAACCCATATTACACTATTTATTGATCTATGTTACCCTGCATATTTAGGCTGAGTTTTTCTCTCATACAGAAAACACTCTGTTCCACCTTGTGATGTCATGTTGTAACACAGGAAGTGTTTTTAAACTCATAATTTCACTAGAATCATTTGGATAAATTCAGCCCTGGAATTGCCAATCTCTACTGACCTAAAGGTAAAAGGCAGCTGTTAACTAAAATTACCACTTTGTGACATCACCAAGTGGAACAGAGCATTATAAGATTTGGAGATGATGGCAGACTAATAATAAAGGGTCAATCAAAGCTAAAGCTAATTTTTGCATAATACAAGTAATTTTAATTATGTTTCTTCTCATAATCTGTAACCTTGTTTTTTTTTTTATATTGTTACATCCCACACAGTCAATAATATCTACCTCCTATGATTGTTTTTCATCTTCTTTCCATAGAAACAGGAGAGAACACTGCTTGTCTCCAAAAATCTGACAAATTTACGATATTGTAGAAGGGTCTAGTTCCTGAAGTGGTAGGCAATCATGCAGTACAGAACATCTTTGTACCATATTGCAACGAGAAAGTCAATCTTTTTAATAAACTCTGCCAATTTACCCCCACACCAGTACAGAAAGTTATTTTCATTTCCGCTCTGAAGTCTTGCCAAGGCGCATGAGTCTGACTGCCTCTTTCATCGTCTACAATTGTGCTTTCCACAGGTGCTTTGCCAGAGACAGGGCCGGGTCTTAAATTCATTATCAGCTGTCTTTAAGATGAGGGACCAATCTGTCTGAGAGGTGTCTGGAAAACTCCACAACATCTCGCCAGTAGATGCAATGTGTTCCCTGGAGTATGGCGTCTGTGTGTTTAGAATACAAGACAATGAGCACAGAGTGGAAATGCATCAGGCACTTTGTGTTTGTGAAGAGAAAAAAAAAACACACAAAGGAAGAGGCTGCTTCGGATAGAAATGGTACTAACATAAGGAGATTACAACCCATTGTATGTATTCACAGTCACACATGCTCAATGACATGAAAGCAAACAAAGACACTGCTTTATGGGAGGATTTTGCACATTTGCCTTGCTTCGGAACCTGTTTTTCACACTATCGGTGCAGCTAAGCACAAGGAGTTGGCAAATACAGTGTGGTGTACTTGCTACACTGCTGTGACATGCACTATATTGCCAAAAGTATTCGCTCACCTGCCTTGGCTCACATATGAACTTAAGTGACATCCCATTCTTAATCCATAGGGTTTAATATGACCTTGGTCCACCCTTTGCAGCTATAACAGCTTCAACTTTTCTGGGAAGGCTGTCCACAAGGTTTAGGAGTGTGTTTATGGGAATTTCTGACCACTGTTCCAGAAGCGTATTAGTGAGGTCAAACACTGATGTTGGACGAGAAGGCCTGGCTCTCTGTTTCTGCTCTAATTCATCCTAAAGGTGTTCTATCAGGTTGAGATCAAGACTCTGTGCAGGCCAGTCAAGTTCATCCAGACCAAACTCTCTCATCCATGTCTTTATGGATTGGTCCATAAAGCAAGCTGGTGCACAGTCATGTTGGAGTTCCTTTCACTGGAACTAAGGAGCCAAGCCCAGCTCCTGAAAAACAAGCTCACACCATAATGCCCCCTCCACCAAACTTTACCCTTGGCACACTGCAGTCAGACAAATACAGTTCTCCTGGCAACCACCAAACCCAGACTCATCTATCTGATTACCAGATGGAGAAGCATGATTTGTCACTCCAGAGCACATCTCCTCTAGAGTCTAGTGGTGGCGCTTTACACCACTGCATCCAACGCTTTGCATTGCACTTGGTGATGTTTGGCTTGGATGCAGCTGCTCGGCCATGGAAACCCATTCCATGAAGTTCTCTATGCACTATTCTTGAGCTCATCTGAAGGCCACAAGAAATTTGGAGGCCTGTAGAGATTGACTCTGCAGAAAGTTGGTGACCTCTGCGCACTATGCGTCTCAGCATCCACTGACCCTTCCAAGTCAGTTTACGTGGCCTACCACTTTGTGGCTGAGTTGCTGTCGTTCCCAGTCACTTCCACTTTATTATAATCCCACTGATAGTTGACTGTGGAATATTTAGGAATGAGGAAATTTTCACATTTCAAATTTTCAAATGTTTGTAGAAACAGTCTGCAAGCCTAGGTGTTTGAATTTATACATCAGTGGCCATAGAAGGGATTGGAACACCAGATTTTGATTATTTGGATGGGTGAGTGAATACTTATATATAGTATAAGTATTATATAAGTATAAGTATAAGTATAAGTATAAGTATAAGTATTATTATTTGATATGTACAATATAGTACATATCAAATTTATTGTTGCTTACAATTGCTTTTTGGAACCAGTAATTTTCGTTTAAGTGTCCACTGTAAAGCACCAGCAATAGAAATTAATAAAAATATATTGCCAAAAGTGACTAACACTCCACACATACTTTTACAAGACAAACACAAAAGAGTCTTTCATTTGTCAAGTCATTAATATATTCTCTGTAATTCAGTGGGCTCTAAGGACCGTAACTAGCCAAGCTGTCAATGTGAACAGATCCAAAAAGTCATTTGTCTTTACAATTTTAAAGTGTTTGTCTTAATGTTTGTCGCTATATAGTTAGAATCTAGTACCCCCGTGGATCATTATGTTATATTCTGGGCATTTTAAATTGCAATATTGATAAATTGCAATTGCAATATTGAAAAAAAAAAAAAAAGTTGACTGAGTAAGAAAATTGTGGAGCCCAATGGGAGCCTGCCTGGCCCTTTATGGCATGTTATGGTCATCACAACAAAAGTGCCACATGCTGTCAGCCCCTCCTATAGCTGCAGATCACGCCAGTGAGCAACGGATTTGTTCAGCCAAAAATGGCTATGCAGTGCTGGCAAATCCTACATGTATCATGATTAAGAAATTAAAATTGGAGAAATAAATAAGTACTGACAGTACACTACCACTGGTAATACAACTTTAAGTGGCTAAATGAGAAGGAAAAACAATTATAACATGTTAAATCTCTAAGTCGATTTTGCATAATAGGTTTTTAAATGTTCCTCACAGTTCCCTTTCTCAAGATATTTTCACATTGAGAAGGGCAATAAATGACAACTGTCCGACAGTTGTCCCTGCACCAGGGAGTACAGTGGAAATTACCTCTAGTGCTATAACCTGGCAGAATGCATCTCTCCTGTTAAGATTAATGTATAGTGTGCACTGTCCCTGTCTCATAAATAAACTAAAAAAATAAACATAGTGTGCATTGAGACATTTTAACAGTGACAGGTACAAAAAGACTGACAGGTGAAATAATAGCTGACAGTGGCCATTCCAGATTGCTGACACTTAAGTATTTTTGAGTTTCTGCCGTATAAGACAGCAGCAGCACTAGCAGCAGTGTCTCAGTGTGTTGGCTGTGGGACAGTGTATGTGCTCCATCAGAGCCTGTATCTGGGAGTCAGTAGGAAAATGCACTTGTCTCTTTCCCCATGAAGATAATATTAGCCACACACTCACAATGTTTCTTCAAAGATGTTTACCTGCAGGTGGGCAATTTGTTCATGTCTTCGCCAGCATGTCCTCCTATTGAACGTGCTCGAGAAGAGGAGACACAATTAAAGCTAATGAGGGAATGCAGCGCAGAGAATGAGTAGTTACTGTGTGTATGCAGACATGGATAATTTTATCAAATGGAAGAGCGCAACTTAAACAAGGGTGTAGCAAGGTCAGCATGGGTACCATATGCACTGTTTTTCACATAATGAAAAAAACAACACCAAAGGAGCAAGTAAACATGTCCAAAACACATTTTGCAGAAATGCAAGTCTTCATAGCCAAACAGTGGAATATTTGAAAAGAGTGTTGTTGGAAATAGTGTTTTTTAGTGTTACAACTATTGTGAGAACAGCCTGATTTTAAATTCTTCATTATTATTGTCTTTGATATCCCTTGTTTAAAATCTAAGTGAAATGATAGACAAGAATTGTATTTACATAAATGAGAACATTTAAAAGATTATATAATTCATTGTTTTATGTAAAGAAAGTTCAATCGGTTGTCATCTGGTCCCATCCAGACCAAAGGATGGATTTTGGGTTTTGACTAGGGATGCACCGATCCACATTTTTTCACTTCCAATCCGATCCCAATACCTGAATTTGGATATCGGCTGATACCGATACTATTCCGATACCAAAACTGTTTGTTTTCAATATTATCATCATTATTGTTAAACTACAAATCTCTAACAAACTCATCTCTACAGGCAAGTAGGCCTATGATTAGGGCTGAACGATTTTAAGAAAAAATTTAATTGTGATTCTTCTGGCAGATATTGCGATTTCAATTTCATCCACGATTTCTTTCAAATTACGTTTCAGTGCACATGAACATTTGCAAACATCACAGAAACTTACATCATACCATTCAAACACTAAATTCCATTAACTGTAATGCAAGAATAAAAATTAAGTCAATAATTTATTTCAAATATAGTCCTGTTTATTAAAAAGAAACATGCTGTAAATAGTCTACATCAGCGCTCTCAAGTCTCACGCTTTGAGAGTGTGACACACGCATTTCAACGAGTTCACACGCTCACACGCCACACATGGTATTTCTCACGCTGAAATTTTGTTAAGAAATTCAATGAAACTCTAGCCACTGGGCACAGCGCTTCTGTGCCCAGAAAATCGGTCTGTGTGGCTCAGAAGAGTTAGTTATACAGGCACTGCACAGTTTTCAGCAGGAAAAAAAAAAACTCACTCGCACCCCCCCCTCCTCCGAAAAATATCACTCGCACCCCCCGTCCCACCCCACCCCCCAAATATAAATCTCACACTGACCAAACTTCAAAACTTGAGTCTTCGAAACTTGAGTGAAACTTGAGTGAAACTTGGCCTACATTGAGTGCTTGAGCAACTACAGTTATTACACCTGAAGAACTAAAAGAGCATCTGTGTCTTAAGTAGAGCAAAAAAGTCTTTTAAATTGGTGCAAGGTCAGTCTTTTATGGCTCAATTGAGCTTGATTGTTGTATTTTATAACAAACGTATAAAATACAACGCAACTTAAACTTAACTTAAATATAGCGATGCTAAATATAGCGATGCTAATCTCGGTAGCCTTTCTATAACGTTTGTAATGTAAACGAACCTTAACAGTTTGTCAACTAACAACAGAAGGGAATACCTCTTATCCATCGTGCGGAGGAGACTTTTAAACCACTCTTTGGTCACCGTGGTTACGGCAGTCCTTATCTCCTGGTGTCGTTGGCTGCTTCTGTCATACGGAGTTACACTGGCAAAAAAAGCTGGAATTGTCTGTTTGGCCTGAGTATCACTTTGACTAGACATTTCTCCGGACTTTCTCGTCATGCACTCGAGTGACGGATTACAGACATTGATTAAACGGGGGCTAACACCGGCTTCAGCAGCTCGCGACTCCTCAGACCGCATGGGGCCGTATTTGGGATGAGGGCTCCTTCAGAGCGGAGCGCCTAACACCAGCCTCATGTTGCTGTCTTGCTTTGAGGTGTTTCTAGTGAAAAGTATTTCCACACAGCGGACATGTTGTGATGAAAAGTTGGTTAACTGCCTTGTGCTGCTCAATGTACGCCTGCTAGCTGGCTGCAAACTGTGGAATGGATTTCCAGAGCGGAGGCATGTCTCATCATTACTCTGTGTCTCATTGAGATACGCCTCCGTTCAGGAAATCTATTACACATTTTGCAGTAGGAGCAGAGCAGGCGACAGGGAATCACTCGTGGAGTCATTTCAGCAGATAATGTGTATATACAGACATGGCTCATGGATCAGAAATTTTCTATCCATGAATTACGTTGATATTGGAACCTGATACCGATACTGGATCGGATCGGCCCCATCCCTAGTTTTGACTTAGGTCGTTTTCACACCAGGAAAGTCTGATAGTTCACTTGCTTTGGTCCGGACCCATTTTTATTTTTTATTTTTTTTTATTTTTTTTTGTGCGGTTTGCTTTCACACTACATTTTTTTCCCAAGTGGACCAACATCTATAAACAAAGAAGAAGAAGTGACATTATTGATCTCACAATGAAGAAATTCTTCTCTGCATTTAACCCATCCTGTTATTAGGAGCAGTGGGCAGCACATTACTGCACCCGGGGACCATCTCCATGATCTTCTTGCTTCGGTTTGATCAGGACCTCAGCTGGAGGATTTTACCTGGTGCATGTTTTGGGTTGATGGGGGAAACCGGAGTGCCCGGAGGAAACCCACCCAGACACGGGGAGAACATGCAAACTCCGCACAGAAAGGCTCGGGTGACCCGGGGATCGAACCCAGACCATACATGCAAACTCCACACAGAACACACACAGAAAGGCCTGGGCGGGATCGAACCCGGAACCTTCTTGCTGTGAAGGATGAGCTCTAGCCACTCAGCCACCGTGCCGCCAAACAAACAAAACCACGTAAGCTGAGGTCGCTCAGCCATTGGACAGAAATGAGCTGTGTCAAAACGCCGTGTCCAAACACGGAAGGAGGAGAATAATGGTGTTACGTGCTGTTTTCAATCTAGCCTTAGCGATATGGTTTGGCAGCATCGTGAGGTTTGGACTATTGACAATCAATTTCCAAACGACGAAGACACAGGGCAAGACGGCTACGGAGAACAGCACTCGTGCATGCATCAAGTTCTGATTCTTGCTCTTCACACAAAATGTAAGTAGGCCTCGGAAGTTTTGTTTCGTTTCGTCAGCCTCGGTTTCCCATAATGCTCGACATACGACAGGAGCTCGTTAAGTACAAAAATCCAACTTGTGTCGAATCAAGTCCGGTCTGCATTCTCACCTCAAACGAACCGCACCAGAGTTCGAATGGAACCGTGCCGAGACCCAGCTTTTTAGGTAGGTTTAGGTCTTGGTTCGCTTGTTTGCTCCGGATTGAGATTTTTGGTTTTTATTCACACCAGCCCAAAAGGTCCGAATCAAAGGAGCAAACGAACTCTGGTTCATTTTTAACGAACCAAACAAGGCAGGTGTGAAAATGACCTTAGTTACATTCCATGTGCTTCAAGCCTGTACCATCAACTGATATGGCTTCTGGGTGGGAGCTGAAATGTCTTGTCCAGATGATCACAGATGAAACCTTCTCTACATTGAATCACTCCAACACCTGAAGGGCTACACCATCTCATATAAGTCTATGGTTCATGATCCATTATAGTGGTGGTGATATAAAGGACATTTTAAAAATGCTATAAACATTCATTCTCTTTGGATTTCCATCTTCTGAACAGAAAGCTTCATTCAGAGCTTCTGTATTTCATTATCAAAGTTACCATAGTAACACAAGGCAACCTCAGCCTCTCCTCTTTCTATTGGATTATGATCCTAAGTGTGACCTGAAGAGAACATTGTCCTTGCTCACAAAGGCCAGGTTGTCTACTTTTTATAGTGAGACATTTTTATACAGCTTTTCATTGTCACTTTTTAAGGATATTTAGAGAAAGTAGCAGTGTTTTCAGGTCTCAATACGCAACAATGAGCACGAATAGCTCCCTTGCTTCTCACTAATGAAGCCAATGACTATTTTTTCCTTTTTTACAGAATCATTTCCCATTCACTTGCATACGCCGCCTTGTATTAATCCTGTTTGGATGATGTAAAAGGCCCAGCGCATCGAGCAATTACTTTCATAATGAGAAGCTGTTTACAATTGTCTAGATCGCTCTATTGTTACAGAATTTCAAGGTTACCGTTTTATACTGGAGACATTTTCTCTCAGAATGAAAAACAAAAAAAAAACTTTCAAGGTGAGGAAGCATATTTTCATTGACTCACTTGAATTTTCCAAGAATATAAATGAGGTTGTTTCTGTACTCTTGGTTACACAAACCTGGACGTTAGAGAAGACACAAACAAATGTAAGAAGACAGTACCTGAAAATGTCTTACATACTTACATGGAGTATGCATAGTAGTGGATGACATTGTTATAACAGAACCTATACTAATATTAAGGCAATAGACAATATGATATGGATTAGCAATGTGCTAATGTGTCTGTAAATGTACGCAAATGTATGTAAGTAAATACAGTGAACCCTCGCTGTATCGCGGTTCACTGTTCGCGGCCTCGCTGTTTCGCGGATTTTTTTTTCCAATTTTTTTTTTTTCAATTTTTTTTATAGTGTAACTTTTTTTTACAGTGTAACATTCTGTCCTGCGCCCTGATTAGCTAAGAGACTAGACCAGGACTAAACCAGGTCTAAAGCAGGTCTAAACCAGGACTAAACCAGGTCTAAACCAGGACTAAACCAGGTCTAGACCAGGGATGGTAGGGACAGAGTCTCTGATTTCCTTCACGAGAGCGCCTGGGTGACAGGAGGTGTGGCCTTTGTTTACTTGCACGAGCCATGGAAGAGAGTGCGAGCCGGACCATGGAAGAGCCAAGAATCAACATGGACGGGCCGGGGGAGCCGCAGCGGGGAGAGCCGCATTCGAGGGAGCCGCAGCGGGCGGAGGACACTCGCGCGCACAGAGGAGACAGTGGCTCTTCCCCGTCACGCCGAGAGGACGAACCCGACCCCGTCCTAGAGAGCTGTGGAGTATTGGCGACGCATTGATAGCGGTCTGATTTTGGAGCCGGGGTGAAATGCAACCAACTCTTGTGAGCGCAGGTTGGTCTTACCTGGTCTTGTGGTGAGGACTGGTGCTCAGAGGCGTCTGTTAGCGGTTTGGCACTGTTAGCATTGGCTTGAGTCTTGCCCAAAATGATATCCAGTTCGCTTTCCACTCGACTTTCGCACATGGCATGGATATGTGGTACCAAAACAAACACACGTGTCCGCGCGCACGTGTCCGCGTGTCACGTGCCCCCCCCCCTATTAATATATTTTAATGAAAATCTACAAAAGTTTGAGTGTTTAAACAAGAGAAAAATGTGAGAAAATGTTAATACCAGTCTCAGAAAGGTGTATAATGTGTCTGGTGAAGTGTTTTCAGCCTTAAAACATGTAGAATAATTGTAAAATATAAAATTGTCCTACTTCGCGGATTTCACTGATTGCGGGCTATTTCTGGAACCTAACCCCCGCGATAAACAAGGGTTCACTGTACAGCAATTGTTTCAATTACAAAATACAAATACATTTCTAAAATAACAATAAATACATTTTTTCAGTATATCTCCCACATATCTAATGAAGTTGGGCCACATTGCCTGAGCTTCATTTCAGTGGGGGTATGACTCACCTTGAAATTACATTGAAACCAAGCAGAACCAGACTATTCTCTGTATCAAATTCAATGAGCAAGTCCACTACAGCTGTCACCAAACCAGGTCATTCATGGAAATGTTGCTTGCAGTTCAAACATTTAAAACAAAAAATACAGATGCTGATGGCATTGATATTAATCAAACAAACATTTGGACACCATAGTTTAAATGCAGCAAGGAAGTAAGGAAGAAGCACGTAGCACCTTTCACCCTAAAGGTGGAGAGGGCACTCTTATTTATCCTTGTACTAAGCTGTCTCGAGTGAGGAGAGAAGTAAAGAGAAGACCCACCATGTCAGGTTTCTTTACCGAGAAGATGAAAGCGGAGAGATCAAACAAACAGAGCTACGTGATATGCCAAATGTCACCCCTCCCGTCCAACACTCACACACATGATCATTTAAACACCCACTGAGGTGACGGCGCCTGGGCCAGCCACTTTACAGCAAATAGAAACATGTGGTGCATTGTCGTGGACTAAGTGGACCAGTTAATCAGATTACTATAATGTACTATTCTGACCTGGGGTTCACAGTAACAAAAAGCGTCATAGCAGCAGATGTACATATCTGAATTCATGCCTTTGCCTATGACACAACAGCAATACTGAACTGCTCGAACTGGCAGAGATACATGTCTGTCAAGAGTTGAGCTAGCAAACCAAAAGAAGGTATTTTCTTTGCTGTATTCAGGAACTGTGGTTTAATAAATGCAAGGCAGTTAAGTTTAATGTCATACAGTGGAACATTCTTCAGGAGGAGACCACTACCTCACTCATCGGTGAACATCCAGGAGCAGGACATAGAGACCGTGGACAGTTTCAAGTACCTGGGTGTTCACCTCAACAATAAACTGGACTGGTCCCATAACACCGACGCCCTGTACAAGAAGGGCCAAAGTCGCCTCCACCTCCTGAGGAGACTTGAGGTCCTTTGGAGTGTGCAGGCCTCTGCTCAAGACTTTTTATGACTCTGTGGTGGCCTCTGCTCTCCTCTACGCTGTCGTCTGCTGGGCCCCAAGCAGCACAGAACGGGACAGGAAGAGACTCAATAAGCTGGTCAGGAGGGCCAGCTCTGTCCTGGGCTGTCCTCTGGACTCTGTAGAGGAGGTGGCTGAGAGGAGAGTGCTGGCCAAATTCACATCCATCATGGACGACACCTCTCACCCTCTGCACCGGACTGTAGAGGAGCTGAGCAGCTCCTTCAGCAGATGACTGAGGCACCCCCAGTGCAAGAAGGAGCGCTACCGCAGATCCTTCATCCCCACCGCCATCAGACTGTATAATTCTACTATATAGGCCAAACGTGCAATATCTTTTTTTTCATGCCCTCCTAGTTACTGTTTTTTATTATTATTACTTATTTTCATCAGACTGTATAACTCCACTATATAGTCCAAACATGCAATATCTTCTTTTTTTCCATACTCTCCTAGTTACTGTTTGTATTATTATTTTTATTATGACTTATTTTATTCCATTCTTGCCTGCATGCACTTTTTCTTTCTTGTTCAAACTGTCCCTGCCTGGACCTACTGTGGCAAGTAAATTTCTCCTGTGTGAGATCAATAAAGTCTTATCTTATTTCAAGCACACAAAATGTTCATGGTGATGGTGGGCACCGGAAAAGTTACATTGTGCACTTCTCCATATTTGTTCAAAATAAATAAATAAAACCAATACACATTTTTTATGGGTTAAATTATAAAATTCTCATGCATGGAAGGAACAGCAGTGCAAAAGAGACAAAAAAACTACTAAATGTATCTGTAAGACAATAATTATATAAAGGCAAATGAAAAGTTAACTCCTTTTTGGTCGAAGTACCCAAAGATATATTATAATTATGACAACCTTCTTGCTATGGTGTGACCTCCTTAAAATGTGAATAAACTTCCAAGGGAGTGGTCCCACATTTGAGCCCTGTAATTTCAGTTTATCTAACAATGCGTCCTAAGGAATGATGTGATGAATTATTAAAGCATGTATGTTTGAATCTGAGCACTTTGCCAAGGTCAGAATGGCACAGATATTACAGTCCTCTGTCGCTGTGTGGACAGATGGAATTGGCCTGAGATTACTTAATTTAGCCGCTCAAACAACCCTTATTCAGAATATTCAATTACCCTTTTCTGCTGACAGCAAGTGGAGAGAGGAGAAGTGAAAGAGTCAAAGTTCCACCTTGAGAAAGCAGGTTTGTTATTTGTTATTGTGGTTAACAATTAATAGTAAGAAGTGGATCAGAAAACACATTCCTCCATTACTTTACGAAGATGTGAGTCTGGTCTCTGGTTGCATCTCCTATAGTTCAGATGAGATGACTGACAGGTGAATTAGCCAATCAGGGACATGCATGGTTGGTTCTTATCAAATAAATATTACAAATCTTATTGCACAGCCATGTTTGGAGCCTGGTTTGAGACACAATGAGTTTGATATCAGATGTCAGTTTACTTGATCTATCAAAAAACATGTGTCTGTGTGTCAACCCTGGGATTAACATGGTGACAGTTTAAGATCAGCTCATTTTAATGGGTCCTGGAGTACCTGAAGTGGACTAAATTAATTCTTGTAAGACACTAGAAGAGCATTCTGCAAAGCAAAGAGTGTGTTTTATGAAGAAATAAGTTTTAAACATGAAAATCCTTGTGGAAAGTCAAGCTGCGTTCCTCTGGTCCTCTTCGGTTTGGGAATCTCATATCAGCATTGTGATTTAGAATACAGCGCAGAACCATTAAGTGCTTGACAATGGAGTACCTGCTAAATGTGAAGTTTTGACTTTTTGACAAGCGACTGAAGAGATTGTTGTAATAGTTTCAGAAAACGTCAAGAGAGCTGCAATTCTCCTTGGCAGTGAACCCTGTTAGAATTCTGCACATTGTGACCACAGCACTAAATCTAAAAAGCTTTATTCATGCAATCCTGTAATTCCCTACTGATGCTTGAAATGGGACAAGATTTCACAAGTTTGTTCCTTTTTGCTACCAAATCCAGAATACATTATGTTAAATTGCTGAAGAGCGTGACCAATATGACTTTGTTTGCCCCCCTGATGAAGGTCAGTAAGCTGAACTGCTTTGAGGGTCATAACTAATAAAAGCATTTGAAACGTTTGTATTTTTGTACATATTCCCTTGACCAATGTTTTTATACATCACTGCCTGGAGGTCCATGAAGCGTCCCCTTTTGTTCACAATTTTGACCATTTTGTTCATTTGGTGTGCCACCAAAACACATGGTAACAGAACAGAAACAGAAACAAAAATTTATAAAGCACATTTCCAGCTTCAACACATGCAAAGCTTTTTACATCAAGGAACCACTCACGCATTCACACACACATTCATACGCCAGTTTACACAAAACTGTCTCCCTGCCCTGCCCTGCCCTTTCTCTCCCAATGACACTGCTGCTTAAAGGACACTTAAAGGACACTGACACTGTTGCTTAAAGATCCCATGACATGGTACTTCTTGATGCTTTTATATGGCTCCTTAATGGTTCCCTAATACTGTAAATGAATCCTTCTTCAAAATCAACACTCACTGCATGAGAAACAGAGATAAGATGAGAAAGAGTCATAAATATCTCTCTCAAACTCTTTATTCTGGGCGTTGTTGCTTGAATGCAAATGAGGAGAAAAGAGCTGGCCAATAGTAGAGGGTGGGGGCGTGGCCAAACTCTCCGCTCAGAGCTCACAGCTGATCCATTTCCTTGTTTTTGCACGGGGGAGAGATTTGAAGCGTTCCATTGAAAAATAAACACATTTCCACATAAAATAAAATTAAACCACTGCTGTTCAAAGGTCCAGAGGCTCAGATAAAGGACTTCCGAGCCTAGAAACACTCGGACGTGCCTCCAGGCAAATAAAAAAACGCATTTCGTATTGCCTAGCGCATTCGCAGTCCAAACTCTCTGGGCGTGATTTACAGAGACGCTGAGTACAGACAGACGGGGGTGGAACTGCATTTGCATTTCTTTTTTCGATCTGACGTCAATAAGGTGCCTTGTTCAAACTCGCCCGTTTGAGCTCTGATTTTTTTGTAACGCAGAAAAGGATCGCAAATGCTCAGTTTAGACATTTCACAACTTTTAACCATGGGGGGGGCTAAACAGGGTAGGGGAGCTCACATTAACGTTCAAAAACCTCAGAAAGTGAAAATTTCATGCCATGGGACCTTTAAATGACACCATTTGAGCTTTATTACGCCATACATTGTGTTATATATGTATGTATTATATGCAAGTTTACTCTACTTTTGCTACAGGTATATGTGATGTTTTAGTCATGGTGTTTATTGTCTTGTTTGTAGATGTTTTATGTTCACATGGGCCTAGGGAGCGCTGCAATTTCAAATCCTGTGTGTGCAACCTTTTGACAATAAAGCTGACTTTGAAACTTTGAACTTTTGAACTTTGAAACTGGGTGGTTTAAGTGTCTTTCCCAAGGACACGACAACAACATTCATCTTTGGAAGCTGGGATCGCACTGCCAACCTGTGGGTCAGTGGATCTGACCGTTCAACCAATGATATTAATGTCGAGAGTGGGATTCTATCCAGCAACCTTCAGATCAGTGGACAAACACCGTACCAACCGAGCTACTGTCACCCCCACAAAAATATGAAAAGAATAAATGAATTAAATCTTACTAATCAATTGGGTCCCGAGAACAAAATTATTTTTCAGTCTCATTTGCCTCATCTGATTTTAGTTTTTCATGAAAACCCATATTGGATTCCAGGGCAACCCTCTTTTTTTTAATACAAAAGCTGACTGCAAGTGAGACACAAGACTGTTCATGTGTGGAGAGATGCTGATCCATGTCATTTCAAAGGAGAGTCAAGTATGACAAATGAGCATCCAAGCGTCACAGTGCTTTGAAAAGGTCACCTCGGCTCCTCAGCTCAAGTGTACGGCCCGCTGCTCTTCTCACACTTGTGGATTCTTTATCATATACTATCTGAATGCTAAAGCTAACATCAAAGCGGTCTATATAAAACTTCAGAAAATCTAAAATTTGTCTGATGTTGTTTAGGTATATTTAAAGGGCGTATATTTAGCTATTTTCTGATCTATCTTATAATGCTGATTATGTTTCCTCATCACAAACATACCTGAAGTTTTGTTTAATACACAAGAAAAGAGAAGAGATGTGACTTTATTGATCTCACACAGGAGAAATTCTTCTCTGCATTTAACCCATCCTGTTATTAGGAGCAGTGGGCAGCACATTACTGCGCCCGGGGACCATCTCCATGATCTTCTTGCTTCGGTTTGGTCAGGACCTAAACTGGAGGAGTTGACCTATGTGCATGTTTTGGGTTGATGGGGGAAACCGGAGTGCCCGGAGGAAACCCACCCAGACACGGGGAGAACGTGCAAACTCCACACAGAAAGGCTCAGGCGACCCAAACCTTACGGCCATACCAACGTGCCACACAGGGATCGAACCCAGAACCTTCTTGCTGTGAAGCGTGAGTGCCACAAGTCCTGCATATTTAGATTTCTTCTCTCAAACGGAAACCACTACATTCCTTGTTATAACATGTGATAATGCAGGAAGTGCTCCACTATGTTTATAAATTCCATACAACTTCACTAGAATCATCTGGATGATTTCAGCCCTGGATTTTTCAATCCCTGTTGAACAAAAGATAAAAGGTAGCTGTTAACTTGAAAACTACCACTACATGACATCACAAGGTGGAACTGAGAATTTTGAGCTTTGGAGATATAGACAAATTAATTATAAGGGATAACTCAAACGTGTGAATGAAACAAATCACTATTCCTAACATTATTATTATTATTATTATTATTATTATTGAGGCAACAACATCATAACATGGCTAAAAGCTCACAATAATTTTAATAATTAATAACAATAACAATAATTTAATCATTTTAATTAACTTGCATTGTTGATCTTGTGTTGATTCTGCATATGATAAAGAATCTTGAAAATTTTGAAATCTTGATAGGACCTTTTAAAGGCTTGTGAATTCTGTAAGCTGTATGGCAGAAAGTAGGTGAAAGAAAAGAAGCAGCACATTACACTTGCACACTTTGATACGTGGATAACTGTCCCATTTTCTATTTCACTGGCACACTTATGCAGTTTACAAAATACATCACAGGGTACAACACCGTGTCTTCAACTGCCATTTAAAACAAAGCACAAGGCTATAAAAGCAACAACAAGCATTATTTTCCTTCTAGTTTTCTGGCCAGGATGACACAGAATTTGAAGTTATGCCATACATTTAGCAAGGCAATCATTTGTTTCAGTCATGTAAAACACATTAACTGATGTTGTGATTCAGTAGCTTAATTTGTTAGAACAAAACTGATAAGACATTTGTTTTTACTCTGTTACAAAATAAGGATGTGCAAAAACAGCTAAATCTCTATATATCGTGATACTAAATTTGGTGGAAAAAGTATCGTTATTGTAGGCTGCTGTATCGATATATCACCAAGAGGGGTTTTTTGTATCTATTTTAGTATTTTTTGTGAATTTTGTTGCCTATTTAAGTGGAAGAATAGGCAACAAAAAGGCAACAGAACTGAAGAAGCAGCTTGGATGAGCTGCGAAAGTTATTCGCCCAAATAAACTTTGTCCAGCTGACAAATTGAATTTCTCCTTTTGCCATGAATTCTACCTGGACTGAGGGATTCTTCACATATTTAGTGGAAGGAAACTTGTTTGTGCAATATACTTGACATATTCACTGTTTTCATTATTGAAATAATTCATTTTAACTTTGCACAAGTAGTGGTTTAACAAAGATATTGTTGTTAAATGTTATATGACAGTGTATCATGTGCAATCACAGACTGTATAAAGAAGAGGACTTAGTCACCCATAGTGTTCAGCTCCAGTCAAATGAAGCTCAGGGGGCTAGCAGTTACAGGAGAAAATTTGGAACCAATTTCCATATTAGAAATAGGAGACAAAATAGCTAAATGAAAACACCAGAATCATGTAGAGCGGGTTAATACGGACATTTTAAGACCAAAATGAGGAGGCTCACAGCAGCAGTTACAGAGAGAGAGGCAACAGTTTTTCAGTGTAAAGTGAATTGGACCCGAGTCGATGGAGCTGGAAGCATCCCCATGCTCATTTACTATTTGGAATGTGGCAGCTAGCAGGTTAGCTATGTCCATTAATGTATACAGTCTATGTATGCAATATTTTGATGATCACATTTTATTTTATTTATATATATTAGGGCTGTCAAACGATTAATTTTCTTGATCGCAACTAATCTCAGAAATTTCATAGTTAATCGCGATTAATCGTGATTTATTTTGCATGTTTAAAATTGATATCTTGCAGTAAGACCGTTCGAATCTAAAGTTAAACTCACAATGCAAAGTATTTCTCACCATTTTTTTTATTTCAAAAAAGTGCAGAGAAAGGAAAAAGTAACAATGAACCAGTAATAGTGCTTACTTTGAGAAATTGTAAATAAATGATTGAAGCCCGCTCGAGCTGCCTACGGATGCGTAGAAGGAACAAAATACTAGCAAACTCAAAATAGCGCGTTTAACCGACAATGAGTTTAATTAATACAACCAAATGAGCTGCATATGGATGGTAGAATTGGTAGAAATGCTGGCAAACTCTGATCGCGATTAAAAAAATTGTTCGCGATCATAACTTACATTAATCTAATCGCGATTAACGCGTTAATATTCCCAGCCCTAATATGTATATTTTTTTATTTACTTGAATTAGGACAATGCATATTAATCAACATGACAACAAACAGCATCAGTGTAAATATGCCGGAATTAGCACAATATCGACTTTACATCTGTTGTCCTAAGGCAGGTCAGTACAGAAGAACATTTAGAGAAACACACAGAAGAGACAAAAGTGCACATAGACATGACAGCACACCACAATAGACCATTCTCTAAGTTTAAGAGGCCCGGAGAAGAAGAAAATCTACCTGTGAGAGCATGGTTGATTATCTTTCAACCAGTGTTTCAGAGTGTTCTTGAAGGTTGAGAAGGACCCACAGTTCCTGACATGGGCAGGTAATATGCTCCATGACTGTGATCCTCTGATAGACTTCACCATTTGGCCAAATTTGGTCTCTGTATGTTCCAGTCTCCTCTGGTCAGTGCTCTTGTGTTAACTCGGTTAGCAGTTGTTGTTTTTTACTCATGGTGGAGGAACGAGTCCATTTAAAACTTTAAAAACAAGGCAAGCATCCATAAATACCTGATAACTTTCAAGATCCAAAATATTATGCTTTTTTACAATACAGGGGGTCCTCGGGTTACGACGTTGATCCGTTCTTAAAGGCAAATTAACGTTATTTTACAATCTGAGCCTTCTTTCGGCAATAAAACAAGTAGTTTTACTCACCCATAGCATTTTTCTGTCAATTGGAGCAGTATCGCAGAACTTATGTTGAGCCGTTCTGTTCTAGTAATGATCCCGTATCCGTTAACATGGTGCTGTATCATTTGCTCGGGGCATTACTTTGCGGTGTCCAAATAACACAAACTTTAGCACTTTTCAAATCATAGAAGCCCGATGTCTTAATGTAAGAAATCGTTTGAAGCAAAAGTGGCCTGTAATCTGAGATTTAGCCATAGTTTCGAGTAGATGAGGACGCCAGTGCGCATGCTCGGACTGCTCCCGGGACCCAAACATGAAACGCAAAGCTGAAAACTATGGATAAATCTCGGATTACAGGCCACGTTTGCTTCAAACAATTTCTTACATTAAGACATCGAGCTTCTATGATTTGAAAAGTGCTAAAGTTTGTGTTATTTGGACACCGCAAAGTAATGCCCCGAATACAAATGCCAGGTCAGGGCCAGAGGTGTGAAAAACAGGCGTGTAGGGATGAATAGGGATCGTTAGCTAGACGCCAGAGAAACAAAAGACGGAAACCAATGAGATAGTTCCGGAAAGTAGTTAGCTAGGTAGCTCCTCCCTACAGCAAGATATAAGCAAGTGTCTTACCAGTATTCTTATTAGAGCTGACGAAGCCTCTCGGATGAGCGGCGAAACGTTTTCAACCAAACAAACTTTGTCCAGTTGACAAATTGAACTTCTCCTGTTATCACAAATGCTAATGGTTACGCTACAACATAACTTTCTTCAAACAGCTCCAAATGACACCAACGTGCTATGGGTGAGTCAAACGACTTGTTTTATTACCGAAAGAAGGCTCAGATTGTAAAATAACGTTACTTTGCCTTTAAGACGAGTCGTAACCTGAATTTCGTCGTAAGCCAGATTTTGCCTTTGATCTTCCAACCAAAGCACCAATAACCTTTCCATCTCAATAATTAGACCACTACGCTGCTTGGTTATCACTGTCGCTTTCATAGGAGCAGATCAGAGCCCACATCAGGTACTTCCGCCCACATTGGGCAGGCACACCAGGCCGTCTTCTTCTCCCTACAACCACAACAGAGCGTATTCTTCCGCCGCGCGCCGCGCGCCGTTCACGTTTGTTTACATCTCTTACCACGCTAAACCGCGTAAGACGGAATGACGCGTAATATATATATATATATTTTTAATGGGGGCGCGTTCGTAACCACGAAACGTCGTAACCCGAGACCGTCGTAACCCGAGGACCCCCTGTATTACATTAGTGAGGCTTTTTGTCAAGTTTTTTCATTTTTTTTTTTTTTTTTTGAAGAGGGACTTTAGGGGCTTCAGAATGGCCTTTGATGTATGCAATATGTGGCTGAAGATCATGGCATGCATATACGCCTTTGCTGATTCTGTTGTCAGATAAGGTTTTATATGTTTGAAGTTTGACAGATTTAATCTAATCATATGTGAATTTTTTTTACATGCCATGGGACCTTTAAAATGTAGATTAGAGTCAAATATATATAGTGCCATATCATGATAATATAGTATCATGAGCCATGTATCGTGTATCGAGTAATGAGGGACCCTCTGATTCCCAGCCTTATATCAATATTCTTCTTGTGGAATGAAGGTAGACATCGTATTCCTCTCCCCCACCCAGGAAAATCCATTTATCAAGATTTCACAACCATCAGCCCAAAAGGTCAATAAAAATCCTTTATCACTTAAATCACAATAAAAGCTCTTCTCCTTCAAATAAAAAGGCTGAAGCTAAAATGTAATGTAAAATGTAGAAAATAACGTGCTATTCTCATATACATTTACCACAATCAAACTAAATAAAAAGCAATAAATAAAATATCCCCGTTGCAATAATACAGAGAGAAAACATCGCACTGGACCATATAAAAGAAAGCACTCTCACTCTAGCTCTCAAAGATTCTTGTTATCGTCTGTGGCTCTCCTGTCTGGACTGTCCTCATATCATCGCATCCCTTTCATTGCATCGCTGTTGGAAACTTGAGCGGCTACTCCAATTAACTGTCATTTTTGCTCAGCCATTACACGCTCAGTATAATCGTGCTATTTCTGCCCTGTCTTTATTAGCTTCCGCTTTTTATTTACGTCTTCTGAAGGGGACCTCGTGCTGACCAATACCCTGATGGAGTGGAATAAGTGGACCCAGGCCATGGCGTCATTGCATCACATCTGGCACGCACTCGCAGTCACAATTTATCATTTGACATTGAGGGAAGAAAACAGGGGACAGAAAAAAAAAAAAAAAAAAAACGCAAGGGAGTTTTTATAGCCTGGTTTTATTAATACTCCGGGCTGGTTGCTAAAAGGATTGGTGTGTGGGTGATGAGGGAGATTTATTCCAATGTAAATAAGCGGACGCGTTGGCCCGGTGGCAAGGACTTCTGGGAAAGGAGGGGGGAGGAGTTAAAGGAAGAGGGGAGGGTGGTAGTGGTGAAAAGAAAGTAGCGGGAGCGACGGAGGAGAGGGGATGGAGAGAGGGGTAGACAGAAGGCCACTGACGTTGAAAGAATGAAGAAAAAATCAATGTGGAGAAGAAGAAACGGAAAGCGGACAGTGTAAGAAGGAGGGGAGAGAGCTTTTCAAACAAAGTGGTAAAAGTGTAAACTATTTGCACAATATTTCTCAAACAGAAAACACTCTGTTCTACCTTGTGATGTCATGCAGTGATACAGGAAGTGCTCCACTGTGTTTTTAAACTCCATACTCCTTCATTAGAATCCATTCATTCATTCATTCATTCATTTTCTCCTGCTCTTCCGTAGTTCAGGTTGCAGGGTCCAGACAGGGCTGGAGTGCACCTCCTGCGGGTGGTGAATCCACAGGAGGACGGCCCCACATCGCTTAACGCAACCGGCCTTGATGTACTTCTGTCATGCACTGCCAAAAGCTTGTCCAAAATTTAAGGTATAAACACTTAAATCTATCAGAAATTTACTTAAAGGTCCCATGGCATGAAATTTTCACTTTCTGAGGTTTTTGAACGTTAATGTGAGCTCCCCTACCCTGTTTAGCCCCCCCCCCCATGGTTAAAAGTTGCGAAATGTCTAAACTGAGCATTTGCGATCCTTTTCTGCGTTACAAAAAATCGGAGCTCAAACGGGCGAGTTTGAACAAGGCACCTTATTGACGTCAGATCGAAAAAAGAAATGCAAATGCAGTTCCACCCCCGTCTGTCTGAACGCCCAGAGAGTTTGGACTGCGAATGCGCTAGGCAATGCGAAATGCGTTTTTTTTATTTGCCTGGAGGCACGTCCGAGTGTTTCTAGGCTCAGAAGTCCTTTATCTGAGCCTCTGGACCTTTGAACAGCAGTGGTTTAATTTTATTTTATGTGGAAATGTGTTTATTTTTCAATGGAACGCTTCAAATCTCTCCCCCCGTGCAAAAACACGGAAATGGATCAGCTGAGAGCTAGAGCAGAGAGCGGAGAGTTTGGCCACGCCCCCACCCTCTACTATAGGCCATCTCTTTTCTCCTCATTTGCATTCAAGCAACAACGCCCATTATGGAGTGTTCAGAGAGAGAAAAATTACTCTTTCTCATCTTATCTCTGTTTCTCATGCACTGAGTGTTGATTTTGAAGAAGGATTCATTTACAGTATTAGGGAACCATTAAGGAGCCATATAAAAGCATCAAGAAGTACCATGTCATGGGATCTTTAAAAGTAGAAATTATCTGTCCGTGCAGCAAGATCATTTTACTTGACAAGTTATCTTAAAATAAACTCCCTCTAGACTAGAATCAAGCAGTCTCAGAACGTAAATAATACATCTGAAAACAAGATGAATAACCAGATATATGTTTTAAAATCATGGCCAGATCAGAGAAATTTGCAGTGTGGGAACTACCAGTGTGCACAGACAATAACAAAACACAACTCCGGGTTTTTGATGAGGTAACAGCTTTATAACATGGCTTAATAATATGAGACTTTTAAAAGTTTAAAAGTCCTGCTTTAGCTCCAGGTTTTGTCCCAGTTTAGTTAAAGAGCTAAATGGGCTGGATATATCAAATATATTAAAAATGAAATCAAAATTGGAACATCTTGAACTTGTAAATGCCTGTCATAGTGCGCAAAGATATTTTTAGCACAAAATAATTGGTGTCACAGATATTTGCAGGTTGAGCTGAAATTCTGTTTACGTTTTTTATTTTTATTTTTTTATAGATAAGAGAAGAAAACATATATTGTCCCACAGTGGAGCAATTACAGTGTTGCAATTCAAGATAATAGAAATAGGAATAGAACTCACAAATCAAGATAAAGAAATATAAAATAAACTTAAACACGACAGGTATAGTTAAAAAATAGTATAATAAAAAGAGGCAGCGTCACTATTATGTACAATAAGTGGCTCTGATAGTGGCATATGAACTGGAAGCAGGTAAAGTGACTGGAGTGTACTATACAAGAGATGATTGCTTATGTTTCAGTATTGCACATGAGTATTGCACACAGAGCATTGTTCATTGTGCAGACCTATTGTGCTTGTTTCTGTTAGCTATCTATGACACCTCTGAATCATTATGTTATATTTAGCACATTTTAAATCACAATATTCATCTAAAATGACTTAATAAAATAAACAAGGCCGGTGACTTCCGCGTTAGAAAAATGCGGTGATGTAGATCTGCAGATCATGCAAGCAGCAGATTTTTTATTTTATTTTTTTCCATTTCAAAATGACTATGCAATACTGCGGAATCCTCCTACGTGTACCACAGATTACGAAAATAAAATTGGAGAATGAAGTACAGAGCAGTTGAGGTATGCCAGTGAAAACGAAGACTGATTAATTGGCAATAAAGCATCTTGAAAATAAGCTATTAAAGATTGCTCAAACATGCACAAATCACTCCAAATACAACTTCAGCTGAGTAAATGGTGTTAAAACTGTAGACATATTAAAATGAATGTACTGGAATGTGCAGACAGGCTTTCAGATAGAATTGGTTGCTCGTAGACACACTGTACCTTAAATTTCCTATTTTGACCCAATACTATATCTTGGAAACTATAGCTAATCAACACTTCTGACTTACTTTTTCTTTATTAGTGACCTAAACCCAGAAAAAAATCATTACTTTTGTTCCAGAAGCATTTTGCTTGTAGACCAGTTTTTTAACATGATTAACAAAAAAAAACTTACAACTTTATTTTTAGGTCACCCCATTTTCATCCCTTAAATTTGTTCACCCTATTCACCTTATGTCTCTCATCTGTGTGATTAAAATTCTGAATCATAAACCCAATATAATAATAGTGCAAACAAGCAATTTCCTAAAGTCCTCTAAAATACCATCTCCTCTGAGACTAGGAATCATTTAAACAAGGCCTCATATCTCACACGTGCCAAATCCCAGTCTAGTAGAACAGGATTATCATGATCATCATTAATAAGCAGAATGCCAGCCTCCATAAGTCAGTCCATATCTGCTAAATCCACTTTGATCCATGCAGGGCCATAACTAATACAGATAGTGAGGAAGGGAGGTTAGCGCCAACTGAGCAGGAGCTAGTTTACAAGTGAGGAAGGTGTGAAGACCCTTAAAATCAAATCGATTTCTCTGTGCCTTTTTTATTTTAATTTTTCTACACTTGGTTGGAGTCTAAACAGGATTAAATAGGAAAACAACCTGGGAATTTTATGGTTGCGCATTGGCCACAGGGATTTCGGAGTGAATCTGCTTGTGGAGATTGATTGCTGACTTCTAATGTGTAATTTGAAGGGAAGAAAATTCTGTGATGATCAGTAATTGCTGTTTGTTTTCAATTTTATTCTGACTTGATTATATAGCAGTTTTATTTTTTCCTCTTAATTAAAAATCAGACTTACCCTTAAACTAGTGATAGGCAATACCAATGACTTTTGTTTTAAGATGCTTTAAGATGAATCTCCTGTAGCTCCAACTCATATTGAGCTTTATCAAAAAAGTAAACAGATCAATTCATATTTTAGCAATGTTTTCCAAAAAATAATTGCAGTTTTATATTATCACATTAGTTTCTTGGCTATAGGGCTCTTAATTTTGAGTATTTACACTGTCTTGCTTTTTTTTTAATGCATATTTTCATAACGTGGTAGAATCCTTTGCTCATACTGTATCTTTATGAGATTTATGAGACTTTAGTACAAAACAAAAACACATATAATGAAATTACAGTACTCAATAGACAATATAAGCATGAAAAATGTCTGTAACATTTCAGAATCATGCAATTAAATGCCGTTAACTGAAGTCAACGAAGATGAGAGTTAGCTGTAAGATTAGGTGACAGGAGAAAAGAAGTCGGGAATAGCAAGTTGTGTGCAGTAGCCGACTGTGATGAAGTAGAGTGTGGAGCGAGGCCATCTCCAAATGTTAATTGCACAAAACAGGAAGAAGCGAAAATAGAAAACAGCTTTCAAATGAGTCCTGTTGTCAACACTGCGGGAAAAATAATGTCCATATTTTTCTCATTTAGAGGGCTCTACACACTGGTATAAAACAAAGTAATTTTTGTTCATTTTCTTATGTGAATCATCAAACAAGATTTATTCTGATAGTGTGTATAGTTACTATAAAGTTATGACATACAAATGTCATTGTTTTTATTTTGTTCATTGTAAACAACATAACTATTCTAAAATGGCAAAATAATAAAAACAGGTCCGTTGAACTGAATGTCTTCATAACATTTGACCATGGCAGGATGCAGATTTTCATTTACATGTCTTAAAGATCCCATGACATGGTACTTCTTGATGCTTTTATATGGCGCCTTAATGGTTCCCTAATACTGTAAATAAATCAATTCAAAATCAGGACTCAGTGCATGAGAAAGAGAGATAAGATGAGAAAGAGTCATAAATATCTCTCTGGAACACTCCATTATGGGTATTGTTGCTTGAATGCAAATGAGGAGGACAGAGATAGGCCAGAGCAGCAGGTGGGGGCGTGGCCAAACTCTCCACTCTTTCCTCTCTAGCAGTGCGCTGTGCGCTGGCCCCACTTCCGTTTGTGTAAGCGTGAAGGAAGAAAGGATAGCCGTTTCAATGAAAAAAACACATGTTCACAGAAAATAAAATGAAACCACTGCTGTTTCAGAGGTCCAGAAGCTCGGCTAAAGGACATCCGAATCTGGAAACACTCTAATGTGCCTCCAGGCAAATAAAAAAATGCATCTCGCATTGCGTATCTCATTCGCGGTCCAAACTCTCTGGGCGTGTTTTCCAGAGACGGTGGGTAGACATCCAGACGGGGGGTGGAACTGCATTTTCCGTGTGACGTCAGAAAGTTTCCTTGTTCAGAATCGCCCGTTTGAGCTGTCTTTTTTTCAAACGCAGAAAAGGACCGCAAATGCTCAGTTTACACATTTTGCAACTTTTAGCTATGGGAGGGGGGGCTAAACAGGGTAGGGGAGCTCACATTAACGTTCAAAAACCTCAGAAAGTGAAAATTTCATGCCATGGGACCTTTAATTGTTTAAAAATGGGAAGTTTTTTAACCTACACAGAGTCTGGAATATCTGAATAATCGCAAGCAAGGACGAAGTAGTGGGTGGGGATAGGGGGTAGGTGAAAACAGAAATTTTCTGAGCATGCAAGCCTTGAATGCAGAACAATACATGTTTACCTAAACATGCATGAACCAATAGAAATACAGCTTGAGCATGTGCTTTCTGAATCTAGTAAAAGTAGTGGTAAAAACATCAAAAATCTACTACTATAACAAGGATAATGCCACAAATAGTACTCCTATATCTTTGTATGAACTATGGGTCGAGTAGAGCAGGCTACAGTGCCCCAGAGATTGCCTGATATCAAATGTATGATTCTGATAAACACATTCTTTAATAACGTGTGTGTTATTTAGTTCCACTCATCAGTTATCTGCGGTTTATGTGAAGGGTGTACGTGATTGCAAAGGTTAATGGTGAAATGTATCAGCTGAGACAAAAGGAGGTTGAAATATGGACAGACAAAACACTCATGGCATTTGGGATAATAGAGCTCATTTTGACGTAATTTATATTTAGCCACATCGTTTTAAATATGAACTTCTGAAAACGTCTCTGAACATTTCTGTTGCGCATCCTTTTTGTGTCACACTGGGATTATGAGCATTGTGCTTTTCTGTCTAATCTTTTTTTATTGCCAGCTCAATTAGGATAGAGTTAAGAATTCACAAATGAATCACGAATAGCAGTAATTGCATTAGTAAACAAATAGTACAAATGGTAAGATCTAAGTATGAGTCAAATATTCAGCCATTCTTCCCATTATGCTGCAGTCAGGCTCAATTGCTAAAAGTTGCCTCCAGGTTTAATCCTAAAATCCAAAAGGATTGAGAGAAATCCTTGAAATGCTAAACCATTAAATGATGCTCAGACGGTCAGACACACTGTGGAACATTCCAGGCAAAGCATGGAGATAAGCAGGTGGTGTACCCTTCACGAGCAAAGTTATCTAGCGCAACTTTAGAAACATACACTGATCCAATTGTATAAGTGACGTGCAGTGAGGGTCATGGCTGGTGCGACACTGACGTCATCGCAATCAGATTTACAGATATGTAAATCTACAGATATGTAGATTTACAGATATGTAAATCTACAAGTAAATTTGACCTTGGGCCAATTTCTCTCCATGTAAGTGACTGGAGCTTGTAATATTTTTGATGTGCAGTTGAAAATGAATTATTATTGTTCAGTGCATTTTCCAGAGAGCACCGAGTAGCGTCATAAATTAAAATAGCGACGTTTTTAGTGCGATCTGGCTCTGAATGTGAGTGGTGGACCACTCATGTTTAACAAGGATTCTTCGCAAATTTTTCAGGTCACAGTATCCCATTTGAGTTCAGACATTGTCACAGCAGGTTGAGAAAAGAAGGCAGGAAGGCAGGAGGCACACAATCAGCCTTTTTTGTGTGAACCACTCTGTTTGAAAAGAGCGAGTCTTTTGTCCCGTAGTCTGGAGCAAACCCTTTAGCTCCGGCTTTGGTCTTCCTTTAATTATAACCTCCTGCTTCGAGCAAAAGTCCAGTTTCGAAAAACAGCTTGAGCTTTCATATGTAATCTCCATTTAAAAAGTAGGCCAGACAAGAAGAAAAAGTGAACGGATTGCTAAACTTGACTTGCTAACTCGAAATTGTAGCTTGCTGTCACTTATTCTAATCTGCTGCCCCAGGAATTGCAGAAGAATCCCTAGGCTCACGAGTGCCACTACCATGAGGCCAGGTAACTACATGCCTCACCCGGCGCCTTTTCACTGCCGCTTTAGCGCAGAATCTGTCACTGCTGAGCTACAGCACAGTCAGACCATGGTGAGGGATGAACCGCTGGTGCCTCTCCGCACGTCTCTACTCAGTACGGTAAAAGGGAAAATTCAGTGATTTTGAATAAGAAAAGAATTTAAATGGCGAACTTAAATAGAAAATAACTTTATAGTACAAATCATTGGATAAATATAACTTTTTTTTCCCTCTGTGATGACAGGCCTCACCTACCTCCCCTGACTGCACGTCACTGAATTGTATATCCTTAGAAGAAACCCCATTCAAACTTCCTCCAACCGAAAGAGCTTACTATGAATGAGACTAAAGAGGTGGGGAATTATTGAATTAGGCTGCAGACAGTCTACAGAGAAGAAGCGGTTACAGCAATGGGAGCATGTAAAAGAGAAATGTCTGTGTGATCTATGGTGGTGGCCATTTTCATAGGTCCCTTTACATGCATAATATCTGCTCTCTGTTATTACTGAAGCATTACACACAGGAGCACTTACATCATTCAGAGCCATTTTCTTCTTTATGACTGATCCTAATGTGTTGTGGCGAGATAGTCTCTTTAATATACCTGTGGCCACCTGCTCTCCCTCACATGCGTACAGTCACCTCCAGCAGCCCGGCAGACACACTCAGAGCCTTGATTAAAATTTCCTTCGTGTTCTGCTCCACTTGATGGCACGGTGAATGATGTGTGTCAGCTCACAGATGGTGCTCTCCCCTAAGCTCCCAAACACCAATACAAGGCTGCACTGTCAGAAATCTTCCAACGTGTGTCAAATTCCTCATCTGCTCAGAAAACGAGAAAATACCTCCAATGAAGTCTCCCTCCGGCCACTCGAGTGTAGAGACAGAATGGAAATTACGCGCTTGATGAATAAAAGAGAGCTCTTTGTCAGGGCTGTGTAAGGAGGAGGTTAAAATGGGAGTTACAGTTAAGTGGAGATATTGGGGAATATGAAATATATTAAGAATGTTTGAGAAAGTTGTTTGTTACATCATTTCATATAAGGACGATGGATAAACCACATCAAAAGGAACATATAAAGGGTCCATATTACACTACTTTCTGATCTATGTTATGTTTCCTCATCATAAACATGTCTGGTGTTTTGTGTCATCAACCCTGTATAGTGGAGGTTAAGACATTCATCAGTGGACCTTTTTCTAACATAGAAAAAAATGTACCCAACTGCTTCAGCTGAACATGTGGCTGTTAAACTAGCTGTTAAATTAGCTGTTTTCAGGTTGGCCAGAATGGTGATGGTGTCGGTTGACACAACAGTTACACAAAATGCTTACCTGTGAACATTCATACCATTTAAGTGAACCCATGATGGTGTCAAGGCCATACAAAAACAGCTGTTCAAGGAAAATAACAATCATGAATCGCATTATCGACTACCAGCGAGCATTTGTACTCATATAAATCATTATTTATTTGCGCCAAGCTCTGCTACAACATCTGCTGTGGAGAAGGTGGCAGTGACATCAAATTCAAAGATGTAACGTGATAAAAGGAGAAGTTCAATTTGTCAACTGGACAAAGTATGTTTGGGACAAATTGTCTCCCATCTATAATTCCATTCTTAAGCCTAGATCAAGCAAACAGGGGAACAATAGGGCTAGCCAGGTCAGGGCCAGAGGTGTGAAAAACAGGCGTGTAGGGATGAATAGGGATCGTTATCTAGACGCCAGAGAAACAAAAGACGGAAACCAATGAGATAGTTTCGGAAAGTAGTTAGCTAGTTAGCTCCTCCCTGCAGCAAGATATAAGCAAGTGTCTTACCAGTATTCTTATTAGAGCTGACGAAGCCTCTCGGATGAGCGGCGAAACGTTTTCAACCAAACATACTTTGTCCAGTTGACAAATTGAACTTCTCCTTTTATCATGGATTCTACCTGGACGACTGAGGGACTTTTCACGCATCAAAGATGTAACCTTACCAGGTGAACACAGATATAGCAAATCTACTGGCCACACTGGGCACTGCACAGTCTTCTTGTCACTTGATTTCTCCATCATATTCCACACACACGTTTTCTTTGTTTGTTTTTTGTTGTTGTTGTTGTTGTTGCTTTTACTGTGACCAGATGAACCTGCTAATGTCTACTCTGTCATCACGGTTGGCTTAGAAAAAACAAGTTCCTGTCAGGGACCAACCTTTCGGTTCCCGAATGCTCTGATTTTCGACGTGAACATGTCAGTCAGTTCAAGATTAGGTGCACTCCACCTGCTCCTCCCTCACCTGGTCCCTCACCAAAACTCTCTCCTGCTCGCTCTCCCCCGCCTTCTCCTTCCCCCAGAGTTGTTATCACCAAGAGTTAGGACGCACAAGGACGCACAGGGCCTCTGCTGTCCCAGGACATATGGTCATTATAAAGGTAATATCAGACTGGGGTCCTGTGATGGAGCTACATCTCCAGTTACACCATGTAGACGGGTTAACAGAAGGACAGTTAGACTTTTCAGAGAAATTTAGTTCACATTCCCCGTTAGAAGATAACATCATGTCCTACTGAAACTAATCTAAAACTTGATGTGCTCAATGTCAGATCTCTATGTAACAAATCATTTTCAATTCATGATTTTTATCTCTTCTTTTAATCTTGACTTTATGTTTTTAACTGAAACATGGCTTGACAAAAACACAATGCAGTGCTAGTGGAATCAACCCCCCCAACTTCAAATTTGAAACTGAAACACGAGCAAACAAAAAGGGTGGAGGTGCATTTTTAGAGATCATTTGGTTACATACAGGTTGTGATTTGATGTGTTTTCATCATTTGAATATGTTTATTTCAAAATGGAGCTAAACAATCACCCTCAATACTCTATATAGTCATATATAAACCTCCTCAGCACTGTCAAAGTTGTATTGATGATTTTACTGAGATGCTTTCAGTTGTATGCACAGACTTTCACGGTTTAGTCATTACAGGTCATTTTAATATACACGTGGATAATGTGTGTGACAAAAATGCTAAAGATCGCAGTGCTGTCCTTGAAACTTTTGGTCTGACTCAGCATGTCAGTGAGCCCACGCACAACAGAGGGCACACCCTGGACCTGCTCATTACAGAGGGTGTAAATATTTCAAATGTCAATGTGGTTGATGTTGCTTTGTCTGATTATTTCTGTGTCTTCTCTGACTTGTCTGTCTGTTATGCCCAAACCACCAGCTGGTCCTACAGCTGTTCGAAGGAAACATATAAATAATAACAGAGGTGAACTGCTCAAGGAAATAATACACTTTGAAACTGCCTCATGTTCTAATGTTGATGATTTGTTGAACTCAGACTTCGAGGGTTGAATGTTCTCGACACCATTGCCCCAAGGTTAAAATGGTTAAAGATAAGCAAAAAGCTCAGTGGAGGAATGATGGAGTCATCATTCATCCAGCTCCACTGCCGTTAGGACTAATTTCCACATTTAAGTGCAATGACTTTGCAGTATTCTTTAATGACAAGGTTCAGGGCATCAAAAATGCCATAAATTCCACAACGCAAATAACAACCATGCAGCCACAGGGACACTTGGAGCTGAGTCACGTTGCACCTGTAAATGACAAAACTGTTTTACAGATAGTCTGAGTTCATCCACTTGCTCACATAGTTAACATATCACTTCAATCTGGAACATTCCCAAGAGCTCTGAAAACTGTGGTCATTAAGCCTCTCCTAAAGAAGAGCAGTCTTGATACCACAGTACAGAACAATTTCTGACCCATCTGATCTGCCGTTTTTTTGGCAAAGTCCTTGAAAAAGTTGTTTACCAACATCTTACTAACTTTCTCCAAATGAACAACTTCTTTAATGTTTTCCAGGTTTAAGAGCCCACCACAGCACTGAGACTCCTCTTATCAAGGTGACAAATAACATTCACCTGAACACTGATGCAGACAAAGTCTCAGTTTTGATCCTGTTAGATCTAAGTGCTGCTTTTGAAACTGTCGATCATGGGATCCTCTTACAGAGACTAGAAGAATGGGTGAGGATCTCTACTACTGCACTAAACGGGTTCAAGTCCTATCTAGAAGACAGGAAATACTTTGTTGAAATTGGAAACTGTGAAAGCAGCTTTGCTTGTGTCCACACCAAAGTGCATCTTTGACATCTTAGTGCCATATGAACCATCTCGCACACTGAGAGCCTCAGGGACCGGCCTCCAGCTGGTGCCCAGACTCAGGACTAGACATGGGGAGTCAGTGTTCAGATTCATGCAGCTAAAACCTGGAACAGTCTTCCTGAGGCTCCAAACAGTTCCAGGCTCAAAACAGTTCTGTTTAGCTGTGCATATAACTGAAAGGTTTTCATTCTGCACTCTTCTGATTCTCTGATTTAATCTCTCTCTCTCTCTCTCTCTCTCGCTCTCTCTCTCTCTCTCTCTCTCGCTCTCTCTTTTTTTATGATTATTTATGTTTTGACTTGTTTGTTTTGTGATTTTATGTATTTCTTATTCTGAGATAGTAGGATCATTTGGACAATTTCAGGCCTGGACTGGCCTACTGAACTAAAGGTAAAGAGTAGTGACTTTTTTTTACACCACATGACATCACAAGGTGGAACAGAGCATTTTGAGCTTTGCAGATGTCAACAGGCTAATAATAAATGATTACTCAAACATGTGTAAATAAAACAAAACACAACTGTAGGTATCTTTCATTATAACATAGTTTAAATCTCACAACAGTCAGTTTTGTCTAATACACAGGCATGAAAATCTCTCACCTTTCGTCGAAAATCTCAGTTCTGAAGCCAAAACAGAATCGTGAATCGTGTCTTTATTGGCTCAGCTGATAGCCCCGTCAGCTGATGTGGGCCTATGTGATAGTATAAATGGGTGCACGTGTGAGCGTGTGCACGCCGCTGTGCAGCTGGCACTTACTCGTTGACATAATGCCTTTCCCACAGACTACCCGGGTTTGGAGCAGGTACTGACCTCATAGCAAAACAGACCGACAGGACCCAGCTCATCAGGCCTCATTAGAGTGGTTGTCAAGGTATGTGTCACCATGGGAATGAGCTCCTCCACTGCAGAGATCGCTAAGAGCAGTTAAAAGACAATTTTTTCAGCTCTATCTAATGGACTAAATCAGGGGTCTTCAACGTTTTTCAGGCCAGGGACCCCCAATCAGATGACGAACTGGGCCAGGGACCCCCTACTATATATACGGCATAGAATTGTGTTTTATATTAAATTGAGCTTAGTGTCATGTATAAACATTGCTACTCTGTTATGGTACATCCAATACAAGGAAATAATACACAGGTTAATACTGTATTTTACACTATAAAATATAAAATTATATTATTTTAAAGTGAAATCATAAGATTTCGCGACCCCCCTGCAGTACCTCCGTGACCCCCCTAGGGGTCGCGACCCCCCTGTTGAAGACCTCTGGACTAAATAATGCTATGGGGACCCGTGCATGGACAATGAACATTAAAGGGGAGGTGTTGTGAACTTTGGGGTTTCTAATTTAAAGTTAATATAATTTAAATTAATGCAGCCTTTGTTTTTGTTTTGTTTAATACAAGCAGACTTATTATAAGGGCAATAGCATTTATACAGAACAAGCATTTACCCAGACTACGAGGAGAGAGAGGACTTGAGAAATCGTCCATTGAAATGTATACATTCGTAACAGCAATATGGCGAGTGTCAGCAAATATCCTCCATGTTTCGCTGTCAAGAGCCAATCATATGGCAAACTGTACAAGAGGCGTTCAAATGATGCAGCATCTTCGTGCTCCGATGTTGTTTTCGTGCCGTTAGTGAAGTACTGCAGTGTCAAAATAACCTGTGAGAAAAGCAACCAACTTTGCAAGCCATTATAATCAAGTGATTTCAGCTATGTGGTTTTCATGGTCGTCAGTCACTGGAGAGTACATATACTGCTGGATTGCCATTCATTTAGATAGGGCCTGGTCTTATATTATTTGATATTATTTCCCCCATGTGTGAAGAATCCCTCAGTTGTCCAGGTAGAATCCATGGTAAAAGGAGAAATTCAATTTGTCAACACTTTTGATTTCTCAGGGAAAAGAAGAGTTAAAGAGGCTGTTTTTGTCAAAAAAGAGAATCCTTCTTTAAACAGGAATGGGGGAGTCAGACATAAGAAAGAAGGAAACAAGGGGGGCTAGCCAGGTCAGGTCCAGAGGTGTGAAAACAGCTATTAGGGTTTGAATGGGTATGCTAAACTAGACGCCAGAGAGAAACTGAAAAAACAAAAGACAGAAAGCTGAAAACAAAGAGGTGCGATAGTTTCAGAATAATTTCAGTGTAGTTCGCTCCTTCCTGCAGCTAGATATAAGCAGTGTCCATCAGCACTGTAACCAGAACTGACAAAGCAACTCGGATGAGCTGCGAAACATTTTCGACCAAATAAACTTTGTCCAGTTGACAAATTGAATTTCTCCTTTTACCATATTCCCCCCATGTGCACTCAAAAACACATACACACACACCAGGGGCCACGTCACCCCTCGCACACACTTCTCACCTTTTTCACCCCTGACCAGTTTTCATGCCTATAGGACCTTTAATATGTTGATTAAATCGTATCTCAATTAACACTGATCTAGAGTAATTGACAACGCCCTTTTGAACGAGTGGTATAACTGTTTTCATTAAGTTCAACAGTTCGAAAACTTCTACATTCTCCCATGACGGTGCAGCATCGTAACACGGATGGTCACAAACAGGACAGCTGAACCTTAGCTGAATAGTTGTACTGCAGAAGTTGAAGTCTACAGTTTGTACTAGTCACAGCACTTAAGCTATGGCCCTTATTAATTCACTTTCACATGTTTTTCAAGTTCAGTCTGACTAACTGTGTGACCCATGTGACCCCAGCTAATTACTGCCATGGCAAGTGTACTCTGACAAACTGACGGGGTAGAGGAATTCGTTTCCACTGCAACCACCATGTTTCTAACTCAGTACAAGACATTCACTTAAACTAAAAAAAAACAGCAATTAGTTGGTATGGCGATGCTATTTATGAACATAATGATAAATACATGATAAAAACAAAATTGATAGACATTGCAGCCTGTTTCCATGGCTCTTCTATGGTGGAAAACAGTCTAGGAGTGGAGTCGCCAGTCGAGGTTGAGGACTGGATTGTAATAGGATGTATTGACAGGGAAGAGAAGCATGAGTGATGGTGTGAGTGCGTATTACAACAGGAGGTTACAGATGAGGCGCTCTTTCTCTTTGTGAGCTCGTCTGTGTCTCTATCTGTCTCTGTCTGCACCACTTCCCCACGGGGGTACGCTTCACTTCAAATTAATGGTGGCTGCTTCACGGGCCGTGTTGTGCTCACGCCGTGCTCCAAAAATGCACAATCACGGCTCACTTCAGTTATGACACCAGTGCGTTTATATAGATGGATCTCCTCTGTACAAAAAGAACGCACCAGACTGTTGGAGAATAGTGCGAGAGGTGAAGTAAAAGTGTGTAATGCAAAAAAATAGATACAAACACAAGTTGTACAGCCTTATTGTGATCTATACAGTGGTCCATAAATCACCTGAAATATCTAGTTCACTTTTAGATTTCTTTTACAAATATATAAGAAAATTGAATGTCCTTTATTATACAAAATTGACTCTTGTGAGATTTTAGCCATATCATAATAACATAACTGTAGTTGTGTTTTCTTAATTCACACATGAGTAATCTTGGTTAATTAGTCCATCTGCATCTCCAAAGCACAAAACACTGTTCCATCTTGTGATTTCATGAAGCTGTAATTTTCAAGTTAACAGCTACCTTTTACCTTTTGTTCAGTAGAGATGAGCAATTTCAAGTCTATCCAGATGTAGAAAATTTGCATAATATGGGCCATTTAAATAACCTGAAATATCTAGCTCACTTAGATTTCTTTGTAAATATATCAGATTTTTTCTTAATCCTCATGTTAAATATATCTGAATGTCTTTCCACCACTCTTCACACTCATTTCAATACATAAAGTGATAAAAAAGGTAAAAATAAAAACAAAAAATGCACTGTTAAGTAAAAATGTGAAAATAAACAACAACGGAAGTTAAATTCAAGCCAAACTAAACCCTATTCAGTTATTATTTGGTGCTCATACTCACAGAAACTACCCTTATCTGATGTTTTTCCTTGTCCTTGTTTGTGGCTAAAAGCCAAATGCCATGTTCCTCTTTTTCATTTTCCTCTCTTCTTTGAGGTTTCTGGTCTTCTGCTGTTCCCTCTGTCCCTCCTTCCTCTCTCCATCCCTCTGTCGCTGCTGCCTCCCCTTTCGTTTTTTGTCTGTGGGATTATTACTATTCAGGTCATGCAAGTGTGGGCTTCTGCATGCCTCTGATGTTTTTGCACTGTTTCTTTTCTTTTTTAGCTCCATTACAGCAGGCTTTTGTTACACCACCATTCCTCTCCTCTGTATCCGTTATCACACAAACTTCATATTTCATTGTTTGACCTTCTCTGTAGGCATTCAAACTGAATATGCTCTTTCATACTGTATTCTTTCAATATGGAGTGACTTTGTACATTTACGGCCAAAGTACTTGTAAAACAAGTACTTGAAGACAAGTGAACTGTTATATCATACCCCTGTAAAGCACAAACAGTATTAAAGCCCAACTGACCTAAGCAGGTTGACCAAAAGCTAACTATTTATGTTTGGGATACAGAATGCTGCTATCCACAGTACCCTGTAACATTCAGTAGTTTAACATACAGCGGCTATAAGAATATGTGCTCATTAAAAGTGCACCCTCTTGTTTCCATGGAGATGTAATTCCTTTGCCTGGAACGTTGGGCTATGCCCATAGCACAAGTGATGCTTTCAGGCTAACTTACAGGTCAGATCTGTGGAGAGGTGACCCCACTGACACTAAGAATGATTTTTCCAAGATATCTTTGAACAATAAAACACTGTAACTGAATGTATGCAAGACAGTACTCTCATACACTATCTCCATGGAGATAAGCAGGTGGAGCACCCTCCACAAGAAAAGTTAGATAATACACATTTAGCTTTTCCACCTAAAAGCCAAGGGCCACTCCTTTGAGGATAGTGAGGTACAGATCTTGGCCAGAGAAAAGAACTGGTTTGAGAGGGGAGTTAAAGAGGCTATTTTTGTCAAGAGAGAGAATCCTTCCTTGAACAGAAATGGAGGTCTCAGACATAATTTGTCTCCCATCTATAACTCTATCCTCAAACCTAGATCAAAACAAACAAAGAAAACAATAGGGCAGCAGGTCAGAAGGGTATTCCACGAACGTGGTTAAACTTAGCGGTGACTAAGTGCTAAGTTCTCGCCTGGCTGAGACACAACTTAGACAAAAGCTTGAACCCGTTCCACTAACGCATTTCAGCTGCACCTAATCAGAGCTAAGTTCAGTCTGGCCTAATCAGGCCGGGCCTAGACGCGTGCACGGGGTAAATAAGAAGCCCTGAACAAGCGACTGTCGAAAACGCGATCATGTCGAAGATTCGGGCCGATTATTTCAGCGCATCAGAACAGAATTTGCTTTTGGAACTCTACAACACATTTGCAATAACCAAGGCGAGAGACATGGCGTGACAGAAGATCGCCGAGCACTTAAATACGTAAGTTAAGTCCTATAGCAGTGCTGGAGGTTGAGTTTTTTAAGTATGTTTTCACCATTAATGTCAATACTGATCTGTGGCGCAGGGGGAAAGTTACGGTCTGGGGTGCAGGAGATTGTGAGTTTGATTCTTATGGTGGACAGTTGATGTTATGAATATTATATATTTGTAGAGCAGTCTTGTCAGTTGTAATTTATTTTTACTGTGTAAAAGTATTTGCTCCAACTAATACCTTAAATTGTGTTATCTTGTCTTTGAGCAGGAATAATGTGAAGAGGAGTGTACACTTGGACCCTCGTCAGCAGTCCTCCAGCAGTGCCTTGCCTGACCCTCAGCAGTCCTCCAGCAGTGGCCTCACACCAGAATATCATGCCTAATGTCTTTTATTGTTTTATGCCTATTGATGGAAATTGATAAATAGGATTTCATTAAAGAGGCTTGCACAGCATCTCTGAAGCAATTTGTTGAATCATTGAAATGTTGCATCATGGAGCGTGCCTGTTATTTGGCTACATTTTGTTTTAAAAGTAAAGGTTTACCTGTAACTGTATTCTTTGATAGAGATGTCACATAAAATATAAAGTGTCAATGTCGTCAAGTGAGAGTGATGTTAGGCCCAACTGATATAATTTATGTGATGATAACAATAATTGTAGGTTAAATTAATTTCCATTTCTGTAATATGTTGCAACTATAAATGCGTGAAAATTAAACTTAATTTTAACTCGGGCATCAACAGGTCAATAGCGGGAATCAAACCCAGGTCGCCCATATGAGAGTCAAAGCAAATAACCACTCGACCACAGCCTTTCTCTGAGATAACTCTGGAATTCTTCTATATGTTAATGTCATAAAGACAGCGAGATTACTGGAGATTTGTCAAGAACCAAGAACATAAGGTAATTTCTTTTTTTGCTGATATTGTTTTCGGACAACACAGATACTCATGCGGGAGGTGTGCGGAACTGTTTGTTTGACACTCTTTTTACGTCAGGTACGTATTCTCTGCGACACGGCCTGACTAAGCCACAACTTTAGCCTGCCCGCGACCAGACTATGTGCTAAGACCATGTTGCCTCAGTAACTCAGCGGGAACTAAGTTTAGCGAGCGTCGTGGAACCGAACTCTCACTTAAACTAGCGCCAACTGACGAATAAAGCCGGGCTTTGCGCTTAGTAGCTTTCGTGGAATACCCCTCTGGTCCAGAGGTGTGAAAACACACATTATGGCCCTGAATGGCTATGCTAACCAGACCCCCCATAGTCCCACTGCATATTTATTAAGCCCACCTAACTAACAGAAACTGAAAACAAGTAGGTGTGATAGTAATTTCATTGTATTTACCTCCTCCCTTCGGGCAGATATAAGGCAGTGTCCACCAGCATCTGAACAGAACTGAAGAAGCAGCTTGGATGAGCTGCGAAACGTATTCGACCAAATAAACCTTTGTCCATTAGGCAAACTGAATTTCTCCTTTTCACATTTAGCTTTTAATTAAGAGATGTAAACAATTAACTGAAGGACTTTTATGTTGTGATATGGTTGCTCATTCATGTTGACCTACATCAAATTCAGTAACTGGAGACATTTTGACACTCAAATGAAACATTTGAAAGAAGATTTTTTTTCTTTACAAAGCCATATTTAGTGGACCATAGAAATGAGTAGTTTTGTATTTCTCACTGAAGGCCTCTATTTGAGAGAGTAGCTGGTCAATTTCAACTGATTTCCGTCAATGTCAGATTTGCATTCTGACTTGCAGTACTACAGAAATGACCACTTAAATCTCAGTGGACATTACAGGCAGCTTTAACATTTTTAATAGGACACACTTTGATGCACACAATCAGGACCTAAGTCAATATAGCAAGCAGCTCAAATAAAACTGCCGCCAAGAGTGCGTAGAACAGAAATAATCCTGCTGACGTGAGCAGTGGTGACACTCCACTGAGAAAAGCCCTAATGATGGTGGAAGTAGCATTTGCAAGATGAAGATTCAGTCTAATGGTTTGCAGCCCTCTCCGCTGACACCATGGCCTCCCCACAGCTTGGGCCATGTCAGTGATTAGTGCTGGACATGTTGGTTGCCAGATAAGATGGTCACTAGTGCGGAGTCCAGCAGAGAGAGACATCTGGAGGTGTGGAGCAGGGCAGCGGGGTGTTTGGATGGGCTGTGGCCTTGATCCCATGACTAAGACTATGTGGTGAAAACTGGGAAGTGAGCGAACTGTCACTCCCAAAACTGTAACAAATGTAATGTAAATATATCAAAATTATAATTATTTGTCTGTTATCCAATTTCTTAAAGGTCCCATGACATGGTACTTCTTGATGCTTTTATATGGTGCCTTAATGGTTCCCTAATACTGTAAATGAATCCTTCTTCAAAATCAACACTCAGTGCATGAGAAAGACCCATTTACACAGACATGGTCAAAAATTCACTCTCTGAACAACTCATTCTGGGCCTTCTTGCTTGAATGCAAATGAGAAGGACACAGATTGGCTTAGAGGAGCGGGTGGGGCCCCCCCCACCCGCTCCTCTAAGCCGCTGGAGCGCTGCTCTGCGCTGTCTCCCATTTCCGCGTTTGAAGCACGAAGACAGAAAGGAGAGGCATTTCAGTGAAAAAAAACACATTTTCACAGAAAATAAAATTAAACCACTGCTGTTTCAGAGGTCCAGAGGGTCGGGTAAAGGACTTCCGAGCCTAGAAACACTCGCATGTGCCTCCAGGCAAATAAATAAAACGAATTTCGCATTGCGTAGCTCCTCCGCAGTCCAAACTCTCTGGGCGTGATTTCCAGAGACAGGGGCTGGAGATCCAGACGATGGTGGAACTGCATTTGCATTTCTTTTTTCAATGTTACGTAACCAGGGCTCTCAAGTCTCACGCATTGAGAGTGTGACACACGCAATTCGACGCGTTCACACGCTCACACGCCACACATGGCATTTCTCACGCTGATTTTTTTTTTTGTGCCCAGAAAATCGGTCTGTGTGGCTCAGTTTATGCAGGCACCACGCGTTTTCAGCAAAAAAAACTCCCCCACTCCCCCCCGCCCCGCTCCCCGGAAAAAAATCTCAGATATCAGGCGCCGCGCCCTTTTCAGCCAATCAGAAAATAGATTGTTCTGTTGTTGGGCAGACTGTTGACAGTGCAGTGCGCGCTCAGTGATAAGGACAGCGACTGAACAGGAGGAGATGATAAAACAAACTGAGAACCATCAGGTAATAACTTCATTTATATAACTCTCATTAGTTGCTTTGTAGTTTAAGTTTGCTCTTTAGACAAACATTTCAGGGCTCTCAAGTCTCACGCATTGACACGGCATTTCGCACGCAATTGAAGCGCCCCCCCCCCCCCCGGGAAAAATTGTTCAGAAATTATGTTCGGAAATTACGTCTCACGCACGACCCCGCTCAAAACTTGAGAGCCCTGTACGTAACAAAGGTGCCTTGTCCAGAATCGCCCGTTTGAGCTGTGTTTTTTTCAAACGCGGAAAAGGATCGCAAATGCTCAGTTTAGACATTTCGCAACTTTTAGCCATTGGGGGGCCTAAACAGGGTAGGGGAGCTCACATTAACGTTCAAAAACCTCAGAAAGTGAAAATTTCATGCCATGGGACCTTTAAAGGGTCTATATTATGCTCTTTATTGATCTAGGTTATAATGCTGTTCCCTCATCAAAAACACATTCAGAGTTGTGTTTTGTTTCATTCACACATGTTTAACACACAAACCTGCATATTTAGACTCTAAAATGGAAAACACTGTTCACCTTGTGATGTCATGTGGTAATACAGGAAGTGCTCCACTGTGTTTTTAAACTCCATAACCTTCATTAAAATCATTTTGATGATTTCAGCCCTGGAGTTGCCAATGTCCAGTGAACTATAGGTAAAAGGTAGATGTTAAATTGAAAAATACCACTTCATGATGTCACAAGGTGGAAAAGAGCATTTTGAGCTTTGGAGATGTAGGCAGACTAATAAACCAGGATTACTCAAACATTTGTGAATGAAACAAAACACAACTCCAGGTATGTTTTTGAGGGGCATAAAGGTTGTATAGAGGATTTTCCAAGGAAAGAGAAACACAGCGACTGTGCTTTTTCCTCCCGCCTCCTCCTTACGCTAGAAATCATGTTTGTTTACAGCTGGTGCACATTCAGAATTGCTGAACAAACTGCTGTTGAAGTTACCTGTCCAGAAGTAATTTAGCGACCAACCCGTCAGTCTTTAGACCCTTCAGTGCACACCATTGCTGGAAGGAATCGCCAAGAATCACCTTACTTTGGTTTTGCTCCTTTTCCCCTTCTCTTCTTCTTTCAGCGACCTCAAAAACAGACTTTCTTTTGCGGCTAACTGGTAGTGGATTCTTGTTAATGAGGTAGCCTCGTTATCTATTGGCTAGCCTCGTTAGCTGGCCCCACCATGTCCACAGTTGATGGATTTTCATTCTTTTTTTGTCATCATAATTGCAAGGCTGCATCTCTACAATGCTATTTTGAACTTTCACTGACAATTTGAAACTAAAACAAAATCCTCTATACAACCTTTACAGCAAATTTTGTGTTCTATAGGAGCTTTAAATGGAGTTAATGTGATTAACTGAAATTCAGGAGCAGGACCACGCCTCAACCACCTTCTCCTCCTCACCAGCGAATCACAGTTCACCATAACCACACCTCTAATTTCCCGGAGCCATTTATAGCCACTCATCCCTTCATTCTAGTTCGTCTCGGTTATCTCGACCCCTCCCTCCCACCCCTATCTCGTTTGTCTTTCAGCCACAAGACATCTCCTAAAGGGGGGGTCCCGTTCCGCTGGGCCAATCGAAGCTTGAGACGGAGCCCCCACCCAATGTCTCAACCCAGCCATCACCACCTATTCACCGAGACATCCACTATCATTCAATAATAAACATCTTCACTGCATTATGTTGTTGTTGCATTATGGCGTGGTCGTAGCTAGTGAAATGAGACTTGTTTGCACTAGAGTCCAGTGTTGGCGCTTTACACCACTGCATCTGACTCTTTGCTTTACACTTGATGTATGACTTGGATACAGCTGCTCGGCCATGGAAACCCATTCCATGAAGCTACACACTGTTATTGAGCTAATCTGAAGGCCACATGAAGTTTGGAGGTCTGTAGCGATTGACTCTGCAGAAGATGCCAACCTCTGTGCACTATGCACCTCAGCATCCACTGACCCACCCCCAAACAGTTTACGTGGCCTACCACTTCGTGGCTGAGTTGCTGTCGATCCCAGTCACTTCCACTTTGTTATAATCCCACTGACAGTTGACAGTTGAATATTTAGGAGCGAGGAAATTTCACGACTGGACTTGCACAGGTGGCTTCCTATCACAGTACCACACTGGAATTCACTGAGCTCCTGAGAGTGACCCATTCTTTCACAAATATTGAAACAATCTACAGGCCGAGGTGCTTGATTTTATATACACCAGTGTTCATGGAAATAATTGATTTTGATTATTTGGATGGGTGAGTGAATACTTCTGAAAATATAGTGTACATTCTGTACAGAGTAAACCATATTGAAAAAATGTCTGAATGACTTCCTGTTCAAAATGGCAAAACTGATGGCATTGGCATTTCACCATAACAAGCATGAATGAATCTGAATTTTTTTGAGTCATCACAGGGAAATTAAGAGCTGTGGGAGCAGATAGGGGGTAGGTGAAAACAGACTTTTTCTCAGCAATTAAGTCTGAAATGCAGGCCCAAGCAGGATTACTTAAGCAAGTAGAAATACAACTTTGAGTAAACTAAGGATGACTGAGGAAACATCTTTATAATGTGGTTAAAGACTTTTAAAAAATTTGATTTTACACAGTAGGTCCCCTTTAATAAACGTTTAATCAGGTCCAGTTTATTCCGACTACAGTTAATTAATGCTGGCCTCTGTTGAGTAACAGCATCCATACTATATTGATGTAAGCATTTAACTACGGGAATATATATAATTCATTATTGCTTTACTCGTTTATTTAGCAGAACTGGGGGCATGATGTAAAAATCAATCTGACTTCAATTCCCAAACACTGCTTGCACACACAAATACTGGATACCCATCTTCCATCATTTCTTTTGTTTAATCATTTTAAGCAAGTTGTTACAGAGAGGAATGAGTGTGTAAAAGATGTTTATATACAAACCAAATGTATAATCTATAGAGAAATCTAAACAACAAACTTAGAAAAGCTAAACTGTGGATTAAAATCCCACCAGCTTCTCCACACAAACCAGTGGTGCATTATTATCTTCAACTGTATTCTGAGAAGACACATCTGAAGAGCCTTTCCCGTAAGAACACATGCATTGATTTTTTTTTATCTTCAGTTTATGCAACTAACTGAAGGACTTTCTTCCTGGAAGGCAAACCCAGAAGGGACAGTGGGGAGCATAATACCCATGAACTCGACACGTGGCACGGAGTGAAGAAAAGCTTACAGAGAAATCCATAAGAGCTGTTTTGCGCAGCTCATTGCACCATGTCGAGTGGAAGTTTCCCATCTCTTATGTTGCCAGGTCGAAATTCCCAGTGGTGGACACAGATGCTCTTCCTCATGTAGTGCATTTAATTAGTGTGAAATTAGAAAATGCTTGGAGAACATAATGCTATGTAAAGAGAGACCAGACCTCCAAGACATTATAGCGCTTCTTCAAATCATAGACTGTATAAAATGTGGACTAAGTGAGTGTGACGTCTCCCATAGCATTCAGCTCCAGTCAAATGAAAACATTTACAGGAGCGAATTTGGAGTCACAGCTCCATTGGTGGATTAACCAATCAGAGATACACATGACAGACACATGTCTGTTCGCGTCAAAAACAAAGGACATGGAAGCATGGATTTTCTCAGAATCAATAATCGAAGCACCAAACTATTACTTATATCAGGTAAAATAACTTTTTGAACAAAAGAAAAAATATATTACTTTGTTCTGAATCTTACAAGAATTTTTAAGAGAAGTTTTCCACATTTGAGAGACACAAGATACAAATTAGCGGCTGTGATTGAATCGTCTCAAGTTTGGACAGAGGTTTTTCATGCTCTATGCTCCAATTCCAGGCCTTTCTAGATTAGAACAGAATGTAGAAGGGACTGGCTGGTCAGGCAAGCAAATCACAACATTTGTCCAGTGTCCAACTATATTGATGCCTGCCCTGGCCTTCTTTCTAACTTCTAAGTCATCTACTTCAAAGACAAAGTAAGAAGATAGTCAGAAAACCTGTCACCATTGTAGTCATGTAGCTAACAAATTTTATCCAAAAAATGCTTTTCACAATTTACTGTAAAATCCCATCTTTTATCCTGATTATTAGTTACAGCTGAAATCTAATACTCAGAATTCATGACAGCAGAGCAATTCCATTAACTGTGTGTTGGCCCAGAGCCCATAGTCCGGCACAGAAATCCAGGAAGAGAGACGCCATGCTGACATGACAGACACCGAAATTAATTGGACTTATGTGAAAACCTGACCTCAAATAAAGTTCGTATTGACTTTTCCCTAAATGAAGCCACATGCTCATTTATGTTTCATTTTCAGAAAGCACTCGTCACCTTGAAATTATTTATACTAAAATGTCATAGAGTAATCATTCCCATAATTTAAACTAGATTATAAACCGTCAATCAGTTTTATGTCTGTTTCAAACCTTTTGAAACTGGTTTTAAGGCAGCATAGCATTAGCATTATCAAAATAAGTTATTTTTTTCTACCTGCACACAATACAATACTGCTCCTGAAAAAGGATGGGTCAAATGCAGAAGTCAAATTTCTCCCGTGTGTCACTGTGTGTCATTGTGTGTGAGACCAATAAAGGCTAAAAGCCCAAGCTTAATCTTAATCTTAATCTTACAAAGGTTGTACAAATAGTATGGCATATGTACAAATATACAGCTCTGGAAAAAAAATAAGAGACCACTGCAAAATGATCAGTTTTTCTGATTTTACTACTTATAGTTATGTGTTTGGGCAAAAGGAACATTTTTATTTGAGTTTATAAACTACTGATAACATTTCCCCCAAATTTCAAATAAAATATTATCGTTTAGAGCATTTATTTGCAGAAAATGACAAATGGTGAAAATAACAAAAAAAGATACATGTTTTTAGACCTCAAACAATGCAAAGAAACAAGATCAAATTCATTTTAAAACAACATAATACTAATGTTTACACTTAAAGGAAAAGTAACGTTATTTTACAATCTGAGCCTTCTTTCGGTAATAAAACAAGTCGTTTGACTCACCCATATCACGTTCGTGTCATTTGGAGCTGTTTGGTGAAAGTTATGTTGTAGCGTATCCGTTAACATGAGTATTCGGGGCATTACTTTGCGGTCTCCAAATAACACAAACTTTAGCACTTTTCAAATCATAGAAGCCCGATGTCTTAATGTAAGATTTCGTTTGAAGCAAAAGTGGACTGTAATCCGAGATTTAGCCATAGTTTCGAGTAGATGAGGACGCCAGTGCGCATGCGCAGACTGTGCTATCAGCTCCTGGGAACCAAACATGAAACGCAAAGCTGAAAACTATGGCTAAATCTCGGATTACAGGCCACTTTTGCTTCAAACGAAATCTTACATTAAGACATCGGGCTTCTATGATTTGAAAAGTGCTAAAGTTTGTGTTATTTGGACACTGCAAAGTAATGCCCCGAGCATATGATACGAGCACCATGTTAACGGATACGGGATCATTAGTAGAACAGAACGGCTCAACATAAGTTCTGCGATACTGCTCCAATTGACAGAAAAATGCTATGGGTGAGTAAAACGACTTGTTTTATTGCCGAAAGAAGGCTCAGATTGTAAAGAAACGTTAATTTGCCTTTAAGGAGAGTTCAGAAATCAATATTTGGTGCATGCGTCTTGGCATGTTCTCCACAAGTCTTTCACATTGTTCTTGGGTGACTTTATTCCACTCCTGGCGCGAGAACTGAAGTAGCTCAGCTTTGTGTTTGTGTTGGAATTCAACAGATGCTGGAATGGAATGGCTGTAATACATGTAGAGATGCTGATTTCAGAAAAAAAAAAATGCAGTGGTCTCTTATTTTTATCCAGAGCTGTATATAGTACAGTGATAGTACAACCACCTCCTCAGCAAGGAGGTGGTTGTGGGTCAGATTCAGAAAACCACCTGAATGAAATCATAATAAATTTTCATTGCGTGGTCTCACTGCCTGACTGAATTAGAGCTTTAAATCTTAAAAGTCAAAAATCTGTGTCTTGTGTCTTTACTGGCTAGTGTTCAAAGTGGACCCCTGGGACAGACTCCAGCTTCTCACACACAAGTTAAAGACGACGAATGAATCATATTTACCCCATTTAGTGTCTTGAGTGCTGATATGAGAATGTAAGTAAGATTAAGATTTATCGCATTCTTGCAGCATTTTTGTTTCACATTCCCACAATTTAATAATACTTGTTTACCTTGTCTGCAGGTGCATTTTAAGTTATCCTTGGCCCAAAAAGAAGAGCATCATTTTTCTGCACTGAGCATCTCACAGACAGAATGGAAGTGGCTCAGCATTCGCCCACTAATCTAAACGTGGCCTGTGTATGAATGAGAAAGCAGCCCTGTAGACTCCAAGAATATATGTTTTATGTATGTGTATTCTGTTCATGCACATGCCCTGATACGGCAAAATAAAAATAAATATAAAATAATAATAATAATGTGTCAGTGGGGAGAGTGGTAAGAGCCTATAGAGGAGGGGAATGGACAGGTTAAGGCCATTGTAGGGGAGAGGAGGAGGAAAGAGTGAGAATGGGAATCTATTATGGAATCTAACACCACATCCCCTGACACACAGGCACGCACACACACATTCTCATATAGTACCTTTCCCATAGGGTTCAGTGGACCAATTCTCTCTATTGATTTGGATGAAGACTTGAACTGCTGCTGAGGAAGACTCACTCTATATGACCTGCAGCTCAGACATGCTTTGTCCGTGTGGGTGAGTGTCAAGGAGGGAAGGAGAAGAAAAACTGCACATGTTTCAGTTTAGATATTATAGTCCATTCAGCTTAACATATGAAAATGTATCTTTGTAATTGAAAAACACAATTGGTTATCTGACAGTGGCAAACAAGAACAAGTTGCATAGAATTGTAAAGAACACAGGAAAGATCAAGTAAATAGCAGAACAAATGGAGCTCCTTTATCAATCAGCTCTGCACAGTATGGCTAAGTCCATCGCTCGTGATGTTGCGCCTGCACTGTGCGATGATGTCCTCAGGGCATTGGTACAGAATACAACAAAGAAGGCTTACAGGATCATTTGTGCCTAATGCTGAGGGCCTGTTAAATAAACACTCATGAAAAGTATGAGTATGTGCAGCACATTTCTGTGAAATGTAGTGTACATTTGAACCTATTTAGTGACTCTTAAGCTTTAATGAAATGACTGTTTTATTCATGTGATGGTGAACCAAAGACAAATTTCTACTCCGGTGGACAAGTTTAAATTAAGTTATTGTTTGAAATAACCATATATTAATTCAATACATATACTATACTATACTATACTATATTATGTGTACTATACTATATTATGTGCAATACGAAATTCATTTGAGCAGTATTACCACCTGTGAAATACCTTATATCTTATGTAATCCTCCATGTACCTTTGTATTTTATTATATTTTATTACCGTATTTTTCGGACTATAAGTCGCTGTTTTTTTCATAGTTTGGCCATGGGTGCGACTTATACTCCAGTGCGACTTATATATGTTTTTTTCTTCTTAATTATGCATTTTTTGGATTTGGAGTGAAACTGATAGTTTGGTAAACTTGTTAGCATGTCCTTTATGCTAGAGTTATCTGAATAACTCTTAATATGTTACGTCGTTACTGACATTACCAGGCATGTCTGTCATGTAATGTTAGTATTCCATACACTTATTCAGCCTGTTGTTCTCCATTTTATTTTTATTTTAAAATGTATGTTTTGTATGTTTTTGGTGTTGGATTTTATCAAATAAATTTCCCCCAAAATGAGACTTATACTCCAGTGCGACTTATATATATGTTTTTTTCTTCTTAATTATGCATTTTTTGGCTGGTGCGACTTATACTCCGGTACATACTACGGTACATATTTTTTATTATATTGTTTACTTTTTTCCCTTGTATTTTTATTGCATGCTATTAGTACTTCTTGCCTATCTTAGCAAGTCGACGGGTTCTTCTGATCCTAAGCATTTCATTGCATTGTTGACCTTGTGCTGGTCCTGCATATGACAAATAAACAATCTTGAATCTTGAATCTTGAATCCACATCCATGTTTTAGGTTACTTGGTTAGTATATCTGCATCACTCTCAATAAAAGTATTGTAACTAGTCATTTTCTCCTTTTAAATATGTGTAATTTTAAATGTAAATCTGTACTCTGTTTAGTATTGCTGTTCTTTTGTTTTGTTTTGTTTTCTTCTAAATACATATGCATGGAATTCTTCAAATGCAAATCAATAAGGCCAACCTATTCTATTCATTGATCTGGACCCGTTATCCATGAATTCCCTGAGATATTCCTATATCCACATGAAACCAAGGAAAAAGGTTAAAGCACTAGAAAGGGGCCCGGGCCTTAAGTGGCGAAGTGTATTTCCCTATGACATAAAGGCACTATTTCATTCATGGGAGTGGAACTGAGCAGTGTCCCCATGTTAAGTGCAGTTCAGTGCTATTTGAACAAGCAAATGTGACATTTGATATGAAGGGGAGGGAGATCACAAGTATTCAAACACGCATACACTCACAGCTTTCCCCAAGACACTGCACAGACATATTTGCACAATTACAACATGACATTTCAACAGACAATCAGAAAATACGAAGAGATTTAGCAAAGACAAGTGACAATTGCTTCCTCAAAGATGGCGTAAAAATAACTGACAAGCTTCCATTTTTAGGCCTAACGATTGACATAATAGGCCGACATTTATCCATCCTTTTTATGTAAATGTGAGAGTGACATAGACTTGAGATATTTCTTGATAGGGAGTTGATAAATAATGCAGGCATGGTGTTAATGGGTACCACAATATGCATAATAATCAGCTTTTGTTCCATGAAAAGCAGTTGTAAAAAGAAGTGACTTTACTGATCTCACACAGGAGAAATTCTTCTCTTCATTTAACCCATCCTGTTATTAGGAGCAGTGGGCAGCACATTCCTCCGCCCAGGGACCATCTCCATGATCTTTTTGCTTCAGTTTGTTCAGGACCTCAGCTGGAAGAATTTTTTATTTTTTATTTTTTTGTACTATGGTGCATGTTTTGAATGAAAAAAATGAAAAATAGTCCTTTTTTAGGTTTAGTATGCAAGTTAAAGGGGTATTGTGTAACTTTTCTGGTGGAGGGTCCGTCAAATGCTTTTCTCCATGGAAATATTATTGCAGTATGGCATTAAAACTTTCTATTTTCACGGAGACCAAACCAGACCAGGTCAGATGTGTGGAAAGAGATCCCCGGCTCATAGTCAGAATATATATATATATATTTTTTTTTTTTTTTTTTTTACGTATTTTTGAGTTATACAGAGTCAGACCCCTGTAATTTAAGGTAGAGCTGTTTAATGTCATACTGTGGAACATTCCAGGCAGAACAATTACATATTCATAGAAAGAAGCAGGTGAAAAAAGACCATTCAAAGTTACATAATGCACCTTAAAATATAATGAACTTGAAAACAAATGATACCGTATTTTAGAATGCCTCAAGATTTCAGCAAAATGATAAATAACCTTATTTTGTTTAGTGACATACTGCAACTGTCACTAGTAATTTGACTACAAATACTAGCAGATTATTTATTTAATATACTTATGCTTCAGTTACAACTGGGAATGGAAACAAATTATTACGCTTTGATGAAAATCCAGTTGTTTTTTTTTTTTGTTTTTTTTTATTAGTTTTTGAAATGCTAATATCAAATGTCTTTAATTATAACCTGGAAGAATACACCAAAGCCTTGGAAGAGGTTGTGCTATCCTGGTATTATGTGTTCATACCAATAATAATACATACACCATATTTGCTGTACTGTAAACATACACTTGGCTTCTACAACCCAGAGATCAACACATTTTCTGCTTGGCAAAATGCTGCCGATCACCTCCTCTCTCTGGGAATAGCTCTTTCTTTTCTTACTTGATTTCTTTCTACACAAAGGAGTTATGGGTGCTTGGTATTCACAGATTCAATCCACTAAACTTCAAGACTATAGAGTTAAAAAGCTACAAGAATTGGAGATCACAAACAACTTTCAGTGTGTTGGGCATAGCAATGAGCAGTCAGTGTTGGAAAGTAACTAAATACAAGTATCACAAAATACTAGGGATGTCAACAATTAATCGATTAACGGTTAATTGTCGATTAAGACGTTGGTCGATCAAAATGCATTAATTGTAATTAACCGCTAACCGCGGACACGCGTACACGCGCACCCGCGTGGTCACGAAAAAAGGCAACCGCGCTGCACCAAGCTCGACTCACAGCCGACCGCAGGCGCCAACGGCACTGCTCAGCAGCCCCGGTGTAAGCGCGAGGCGAGATCGAACCCGGAATGCGTGCCGCTGCTGCTGGTTTCGCCGCGGCCCGAGCCCCGCGCGGCTGGCCTGCGGCTCGGGGCACGGGCCGCGGCGAAACCAGCAGCGGCACGTGGTGGTTTAATCCTGGTCTAGTCCAGGTCTAGACCCGGTCGAGTCCAGGTCCAGTCCAGGTCCAGTCCAGGTCCAGACCTGGTTCAGACCTGGTCCAGTCCACGTTTAGTCCTGGTCTAGTCTCTTAGCCAATCAGGACAGAACACAATGTTACACTATAAAAAAAATGTTACACTATAAAAAAAAAAAAATTGGATAGAGCGAGGGATTACTGTATTTTGTTATTCAGCATCAATACATTTGTCTGCTTTTTACTAAGGAATAATTAATTGAGGAATATACAATATAATAATACTATGATATATTTTTGACTCAGTGTTATGTTACTATAGCTTATATTCTTAAAGACCCTATTGAAACACTAAAATTCAGGTGAAAAACGCCGCTTATCAGTTAATTGTTAATTGATCGATAAGGTCAATCAACTATCAGTTAATGAATTAACCGATAATTTGCATCCCTACAAAATACCTATTATTTTATTTATAATAATGCAATACAATGTAAACATATCAATGTAAACATATAATATAAACATATTGGGCTAAGTAGGGCTGTTTCCACCAGCCCAACTTAGCCCAATACCATCACAGGATCCGCGAGGTCAAGATCTGTAAGAAGCAGGTCCAACAAGCATGAATCGAGATGATGGAGCTTACACCTTCTCACACACATGGGATGCAGTCCTGGAGAAGGTGTCTAACAGTAGGGGGCGCACCATTCCAACAGCCTACAAAACACGTCACAACACCATGTGATGCTTATAGTAAAAGTAATCATCACCCAAGACAATAACAAAGAACACATGCATTTAAAATGCCAAAGGAAAAAAAAAATCTGAACCTCAGTAGGGATAGAGTGTTACACTGTTTTTGACTTTCACACTCTCAACATGGACATATGGTCCAACAGATTACTGCGAGTTACATCAGACAGGTAAATCTGCCCATGACCCAAAACAAACACACTGACTTCATAGTGCTTTTTTCTTCCAAACCATAATGTGTCTATTAGGTGATGTGGGATCTCATATTTAATTTACAGGTGTACTTACATATGAAAACTGTGATCTGCATACTTATCTCTGTATACTTAGAACCTCCACCTGGTTCTTCTGTGTTTTAACTCTGTGTTCTGTGAACAGCTAAGTGTAACTTAATACCTACATAGACTATCTGGGGCTGTGTTGACATCACCTGCTCCCTATCCATCTATATTTTGGCTGACTATTGGGAAAACTGGTCTTCTTAGCTAAAGCTGGGGAGTTCTCTACATGGTCTGCATAGCTAAGCTATTCTCCTATAGGTTAGCTGCTGTTGAGGTCATAAATAGTCAACAGTCTGTACTGTATTTAAAGACACCTTGTGGTCATTTGTGTGTGTGTGAGGGGAGGGCCCCCACTATGTCCCTCTTCACGGCCGACGTCTCTCTGCTAAGCTGATAACATGAATGCTGAAGATGTCTGATGACACCATTCTGTTTGTATTTTGCTATTTTGACATTAAAATGCTGAATAACCTCAATTTCGACTATGCCTTCCTTCAGACCTCCTTCTGACCCACATTTTTATGAAACTGACAGTTTGGCGCCCAACGTGGGGCCAGAAGAAAAGGTCAATGTGAGGCACGAAGGAGAGGTCAACATGGGGCTCGAGAAAAGCAGAGAAAAAGTTGAAGAAGAGGAGATGCTCCATGCACCCAGAGGTTTCAGGTACTGATCTCTAAGAATTTTTAAATTAATTGTGATGATGAACAAACTGGGACTTCTGAAATAAATTATTCGGTGATGTTGTCTAGCCATACAAGATGAACTAAAATTGCATGCTTAAATTTTATATTCATGGTTGCTGTAATCTGAATCTGTAATGAATCTGTAAGAATCAGTAAGAAGAATCTGAGAATCTGTTGTTTTGATGCTTTTTTATGTTAAGAAATTTGGATTTTTTTTGGTTGGTTTTGTGTGGATGGACATCAGATCTAAATGTGTAACTAAAATATAAGAGATCTTAAGATTGCCTGTTCAGAATGAACATGAGACAAGTTGCGGTAAAATACTCGAAGAGTTAATCTGCAGATAATTAATATGTTAAACCCTGCAAAAAGCAGAGAAGTTAATAATAAAGGTAAAATCCAAGTGGTTCAACAGAAGATGTTTTTGTTTTGGAAATTGAGCTCTGAAAATGTGCGAGTAGTTTCATCTTAGTTCTGCAAAGGGTGCAGATAGATGTTTTTTGGTTATTTGGGGTTTTTGATTATTTGTGATTCATTATATGTATCACTTCTGGTAATCTAAATCGATCAAAATGAGATTAATATTCTAGTGAAAGGTGAATAGGAGTTCTATTAAACTATTAAAAATGAGGTTGTTTTAGCTGATGTTAAAATGTTACTGTTGCAGATAAATATAGTTCATTAGATAGATCAAACTATGTCTATTTTTTGATAAACATTTTTTAGGGGTAATTTATCTCACTATGTCCCAAGGTTGTGTCATTGTGTCAATTGATTTGAATTCTGAGTTCAGGTACTGGAGAAGTTGACTGAGCAAATCAGTTTTTGCTCAAACACCTGGCATGCGCCTCAGAAGTTGTGAAATCTTACACCACAAAGTCCTTGTGATATCTGAAGACCAGTCTATTCTGGCTGTTTTTGTGAGGAGAATGAAGGAGCTTCACCATTTTTGGACTCAGAGGTGTCTGTTTTTAATGTCTGTTCATTTTTTGCTGATGTAGGCAACTGTGCTCTCAAATCAGTCTCAACCCAGTATCAAACAGGAGTTTGATGAGAGTGTTCAACAAATCAGAGAGATTTTTGCATTATAATTCTCAGATGACAAAAAGCTCATATCAAGGAAACAGTCTCTTCAAACTGTAAAGGAAGCTGTAAAAGCTGCAACCACACAGCACCAGAGTGCTCAGAAGGACGACACCTTTGTGATGCAGGAGAAGGCTGTGTTAAAATCCAGTCTGCTTCTTTTTATCTTGATGGACATTTTTTGATAAGTGTGAATAAACTAAATCTAGTTTGTTCACTGAAGATTCAGTGTCACTTATAGGTTCAATGGTGATGCAATTGGACATTGCTGGCTTTGAAATCTCTGATTACAACAGCGTGGAGAAGCTGTGCACAAGGAGACCACTGTGCTCTTTCCTGTCTGCTGAGTTATTTCAACAATGTCGGCGACGTCTGAGTGTGACATCATCTAACACTCTGTTGAATCCAGGAAGTGAACGATTGGTGATCTGAGAAATATCCTTCCATCTTCTGGTTTATAACTCCAAAGGGAGGAGAACACTTTTCCAGGAGAGTCCTGTATTAATTTCTGTGTTGATGGTTACATTTTGAAAGCTAAATTCTAAAATGAGAGTTTACTGAGTTACATTCATATGTAAATTAAATATTCTGTTGTTATTGGTGAGCACATGTGATGATGTGCTCAAAGGGAGGCATTGTGGGATCTCATATTTAATTTACAGGTGTACTTACATATGAAAACTGTGATCTGCATACTTATCTCTGTATACTTAGAACCTCCACCTGGTTCTTCTGTGTTTTAACTCTGTGTTCTGTGAACAGCTAAGTGTAACTTAATACCTACATAGACTATCTGGGGCTGTGTTGACATCACCTGCTCCCTATCCATCTATATTTTGGCTGACTATTGGGAAAACTGGTCTTCTTAGCTAAAGCTGGGGAGTTCTCTACATGGTCTGCATAGCTAAGCTATTCTCCTATAGGTTAGCTGCTGTTGAGGTCATAAATAGTCAACAGTCTGTACTGTATTTAAAGACACCTTGTGGTCATTTGTGTGTGTGTGAGGGGAGGGCCCCCACTATGTCCCTCTTCACGGCCGACGTCTCTCTGCTAAGCTGATAACATGAATGCTGAAGATGTCTGATGACACCATTCTGTTTGTATTTTGCTATTTTGACATTAAAATGCTGAATAACCTCAATTTCGACTATGCCTTCCTTCAGACCTCCTTCTGACCCACATTTTTATGAAACTGACAGTGACAAGATGTGTGTAGAATCCCTCAGTCGTCCAGGTAGAATCCATGGCAAAGGGAGAAATCCAATTTGTCAACTGGACAAAAGTTTATTCGGTTGAATACATTTTGCACCTCATTCAAGCTGCTTCTTCCGTTCTGGTCAGACGCTGTTAGAGGCAGTGTCCACCAGCGTCTGACCAGAACTGAAGAAGCAGCTTGGATGAGCTGTGAAATGTATTCAACCAAATAAACTTTTGACCAGTTGACAAATTGGATTTCTCTTTTTGCTATTAGGTGACAAGTAAAACCAACCGCGGACGTGAATGGACTGCAATAAAAAGAAGAATAAAAAACTTGGGAACATTTCTGGTCGATAAAGAAAATGCATCAGTGATGAAAAAATCTACTTTTCTATGAGCAACGATTCAAGGAAAGCACAATAGAATGTAATTAGTTTCTGTAATATTCCAAAATGCATGGCCCAATATTGGTTCAATGACAATTCAATGTTCTTTTACTTGTACTTGGCACTGGTCCATAATGATGTAGAGCCCCTCACAGCAAACAAAAACAATGGGGACTAATACATGGACAGAATATGAATTATTTAATTGCCAATTAGGATTATTTACTACTAAAAAAAAAATACAGTTACTGTATGTCCAATAAGACTGCACTCAAGTGTGCATTTTTATTTCTATTTGTCTTTAAATTGTATTAATGGCATCAAATATGAATTTTATTCTGCACTGAACATAAAATAATATAGTTTTTTTCCTATTCAGAATCCAGTTAGGTTTAGGGTCCAGTTCAGAATCTTCTCTAACCTTGAGTCAATAGTTCTTCATATTATCCCACAGATACCTGCATTTATTGGACTCCATATTGATTACTGTGTGTAATACTACAATCAATTCTGACTCACAGATTAAGGAGGTGACAAGACTCGCTCAGACAAACAAACAGGAACAGAAAGGCTAAAGGCTAATGACATCTGACTTGTTCATATGAATTTTACACTATGTTTAATTGAGCCTGTCAGTGAAGGGAAGGTCATCCTCACTTGTCCCATGAGGAAGAGCTTCAGATGAATCAAAAGTCAATAAGTCACAGGGGGGAAATGGGTGAATAGGTTTAATTCTGATTGAGTAGATGCTCTAAATAGCACAGTGAGTAACTATTGGGGAGAGAGATTCTAATCAGAAGAGAAAGTAAGAAAGAAATGTGCGAATATTGGTGAAGTTATGTAAAATCTCAAAGTAAATACACAGTTAAAATAGATTTATTCCTGATTATATACATAACAATATATGATAAATACAGCCCTGGAAAAAAAAATAAGAGACCACTGCATTTTTTTTTCTGAAATCAGCATCTCTACATGTATTACAGCCATTGCATTCCAGTGCCTGTTAAATTCCAACACAAACACAAAGCTGAGCTACTTCAGTTCTTGCACCAGGAGTGGAATAAAGTCACCCAAGAACAATGTGAAAGACTTGTGGAGAGCATGCCAAGACACATGAAAACTGTGATTAAAAATAAGGGTTATTGCACCAAATATTGATTTCTGAACTCTTCTTAAGTGTAAACATTAGTATTATGTTGTTTTAAAATGAATTTGATCTTGTTTCTTTGCATTGTTTGAGGTCTGAAAACATGTATCTTTTTTGTTATTTTGACCATTTGTCCATCCATCCATTTTCTTCCGCTTATCCGGGGCCGGGTCGCGGGGACAACAGTCTAAGCAGGGACGCCCAGACCTCCTTCACCCCGGACACTTCCTCCAGCTCCTCCGGGGGGACCCCAAGGTGTTCCCAGGCCAGCCGGGACACATAGTCCCGCCAGCGCGTCCTGGGTCTTCCCCGGGGCCTCCTCCCGGTGGGACATGCCCAAAACACCTCCCGAGGGAGGCGTCCAGGAGGCATCCGAAACAGATGCCCGAGCCACCTCAGCTGGCTCCTCTCGACGTGGAGAAGCAGCGGCTCTACTCCGAGCTCCTCCCGCGTGACTGAGCTCCTCACCCTCTCTCTAAGGGTGCGCCCAGCCACTCTACGAAGGAAACTCATTGACCATTTGTCATTTTCTGCAAATAAATGCTCTAAACGATAATATTTTTATTTGTAAATTGGGGGAAATGTTGTCAGTAGTTTATAGACTCAAACACAAATGTTCCTTTTGTCCAAACACATACCTTTAAGGAGTAAAATCAGAAAAACGGATAATTTTGTGGTCTCTTATTTTTTTCCAGAGCTGTAGATAGTTAAATGGAATAGAGTAGAATATTGCATAGAATATAAAAATAATTTAGTCTTATAATAGTGCTTTTTAGATGCTCAAGTTGGTTAACATTTTCATATGATTCATTCACTTCATCCTTGGTGGTGATAGTTTCAACTGTAGCTACAGCTGCCCTGGGGTAGACTGATAGAAATGAGGCTGCTAATCTGTACCATCAACCCCTCTGACCAACACCAATCACTCACACTACATTCGTACTCAGCAGTGTGGAGGACATAATAACTAGAGACACTTCTGCCCCACCGTGGTCCTGGTATTCTCAGTGGTCTCACATCCAGGTACTAACAATTTACCGACTCTGATTTCTCGTGGATGTTCCAATGTCCCAGCTGAAAACTAAAGGGGATCAAGCTTTCACCGTAGCAGGTCCCAGTCTCTGAAATGACCTCTGCGTATAAGAACAGCCAAAACTTTAAATATTTTTTAATCTTCGTTGAAAATTCATTTGTATGCAGTGGCTTTTAACACAGGCTGCGCGGAACATTTGTATTCTATTGTTTTACTGTGTTTTTGTATGTTTAGTTTTATAAAATTGTACTTTATAATGCCCTTATACAGCGCTTTATGGATGTTGTTTTAAATTACTCTTACAACAAAATGGGAATTGAATACATTTACATTTTGAAATAACAGTATATTGTTATTAACTATAAAATATTTCAGTAAAGTATAATGTATTTTGGAGCTGCTATAGATTTTTTTTTTCTTCGCTGTTGAATATATTGAACATCTTCATTGTCAGTTTTCTATTGAGTCGTTGGAATCTGCATTATTCAAGGTGGAATTGATTGAGTGAGATTTGCTGTGTGAGCATGTATGATTGGTTAGATATACTGTACTGCATAAGAGTCTATAGAGGCAGGCAATGTAACAGACTGTGGTGTTTTATTCCATTTGAAGCTGTTTATACTGCCTGGTTAATGTTTGATGAGACCTCTGCAAGTAAATGAATGCTGTTAGGATTTTGAAGACGCATTGCGGAAAATACAGACTGTGACTACTGGGTCGTCAAAATGTACTCCAACAAAAATATGCTTTTGGTTGCTCCAAGGACACACTGTTGCTGGTTACAGTTCTGTATTTTTGTTGTTTGTATCACTTTCTGAAACTTTCCATTACAGTTTGGTCCTATATCATACAATTGTAAAATTATTGAACGTACAGCTCTGGAAAAAAAATAAGAGACCACTGCAAAATTATCAGTTTTTCTGATTTTATTACTTATTGGTATGTGTTTAGGTAAAAGGAACATTTTTGTTTGAGTCTATAAACTACTGACAACATTTTCCCCAAATTCAAAATAAAATATTATCATTTAGAGCATTTATTTACAGAAAATGACAAATGGTCAAAATAACAAAAAGATACAATGCAAAAAACCTAGCCAGAATTTAAGATATAAACACTTAAATCTATCAGAAAATTACTTAAAATTTGTGAAATTATCTGTCCATGCAGCAAGCTAATTTTACTCGGCAAGTTATCTTAAAATAAACTACCTCTAGGCTAGAATTGAGCAGTCTCAGAACTAGTAAGCAGATAATAAATCTGAAAACAAAATGAATAACCTGATGTAAGTTTTAAAATCTTGGTCAGATCAGAGAAATGGAGTTAATGTGATTAACTGAAATTCAGGAGCAGGACCACGCCTCAACCACCTTCTCCTCCTCACCAGCGAATCACAGTTCACCATAACCACACCTCTAATTTCCCGGAGCCATTTATAGCCACTCATCCCTTCATTCCAGTTCGTCTCGGTTATCTCGACCCCTCCCTCCCACCCCTATCTCGTTTGTCTTTCAGCCACAAGACATCTCCTAAAGGGGGGGGGGGTCCCGTTCCGCTGGGCCAATCGAAGATTGAGACGGAGCCCCCACCCACTGTCTCAACCCAGCCATCACCACCTATTCACCGAGACATCCACTATCATTTAATAATAAACATCTTCACTGCATTATGTTGATGGCGTAGTCCTAGCTAGTGAAATTTCCAGTGTACATGTTTTCAGACCTCAAACAATGCAAAGAAATAAGATCAAATTCATTTTAAAACAACATAATACTAATGTTTACACTTAAGAAGAGTTCAGAAATCAATATTTGGTGCAATAACCCTTATTTTTAATCACAGCTTTCATGCGTCTTGGCATGCTCTCCACAAGTCTTTCACATTGTTCTTGGGTGACTTTATTCCACTCCTGGTGCAAGAACTGAAGTAGCTCAACTTTGTGTTTGTGTTGGAATTCAACAGACGCTGGAATGGAATGGCTGTAATACATGTAGAGATGCTGATTTCAGAAGAAAAAAAATGCAGTGGTCTGTTATTTTTTCCAGAGCTGTAGATACAGTATATTGTCGTAATATCTTACACAAACAAATTGATACAATGTAAAAATCTCTACAGACTATAGGTTGGAAAATTGCATGCTAATTAATGAATATACATGAAATACACACTATAAACATTCAATGAGTTGACTCACTCTCTTATTTATACACCACTGTACTTGTAGTACAGTGTACAGTAGTACACTTAAGCCCTACTTCACAACTGTCTCCTATCCAGTACTAAACAGGCCCAGTGCTGCTTAGCCTTGGAAATGAAGATAGTACAGCTCTATGAATCCACAGTTACAATTAGCATTACACTTAAAAACACTGCTGTTGTTGGACAAACATCTGATTCTAGGATTATGGTTCACTTCAAACTCTTCATACTACCAGCAAATCAGTAAAGTATGAACTTTACCCACTTCGCAATCTGCTAAAGGGGATAGCAGTGTGTATTTTGAGAACCGTTTTCACCTGTGAGACAGATACAAATATTTTTCTCACAGGAGCAAGTTGTTTGTGCATGGTTTCTTGATGCCGTTTGCTGTGCTTGTGCGGCGGATGGCGGAAATGAGAGCGTGTGAGATTGGCGTGTAATTATCAGGGTGTCAGCTCACAGATAGTGTGGGTCATTTATATGTGCCTGTCATAGACTGTACCCTCCAGGACTTCCCACTCTACCCTGAACTTCAAGAGCCTGTTTGTGTGGGGGGATGTGTGTATTTGTGTTTGTGTGTGAGGCAGGCACCAAACACCACAGAGAGATGAGCAAGGGTGAAAATCCTTGAAAAATTAAAAAAAAGAAATAAATGGATGAAGTCCAGCCTGACTTCAAAACAGCCTGCGTGCTCCATGCTGACTGTAAAATAGTGGCTCTAAACTTGTGCTGAGATTGGATAGTTTGATGAAGCCTGTGAAGCCACCTTGTGCTAAATAAGTGATGATGTACAGTCCAAAGGCATGCAGCAGAAAGAAGACTTGTCAATTACAGTGAGAGGGAGAGTATGACTCCGCTGTGCTGAGTAACCAAAGCAGACCAAAACAAATAACTTCAAAAAATGTAAAAAACACAAGAGAGCTAGGCGCTGCAAGTAAAACATTATCACTCTAGTGTGAGAATATGTTTGAATTAATACTTACAATCTCCACTGGTTTACCATTAGGCTGACTGCCTACAGTCTATAAGCAAAATGCTTCCGGAACAAAAGTAGTGAAATTTTTCTTGGTTTAGGTCACTAATAAAGAAAAAGTACGTCAGAAGTGCTGATTGGCTATAGTTTCCAAGATATAGTATTGGGTCAAAATAGGAAATTTATGCAAAATAAGGCAAAAACAGTAGTTTATCAGAAGGTACAGTGTGTCTACAAGAAACCAGTTCTATCTGAAAGCCTGTCTGCACATTCCAATACATTCATTTTAATATGTCTACAGTAGGAATGGGCATTCGGTGAAGTTTTCTTCGTCGATCGTCGGGAGAATTAATAAGTAATAATCGGTTAATCGTTAACATATTTTGTATTAAAAAGACAACAACCATTCACTCATGTGTGTCCGCTTTTACTATGTCTGTCGAGGCTGTGGGAACAGGCGCTTCTCCACGGGAAAGTAAATCTGCAAATCAACATGCGTAGAGGTGGATTAAAGCGAGGCGACACGCATCCTGCAGCCCTTGCTAGCACGCTCGGAGTTAGCCGCTTTGGGATCCGAGCTAACCGCTGCTAGCCCGCTGTCTCTGTCCTACCTCCTCCACACAACCCAGCCATATCTGCGGCAATATTTTATTAAGTCATGAAAACCTTTGCCCTCCACGGCACTGATGGGGAGTATGTCTGTTTCGATCATCTTTCGTCTTCGCTATCACTTCTCTGCTCGTTGAGCACTGCAGCTCCTCCTGGTCCGGTGTCGAGTCCAGGCTAGCCTGTGATAGAGATGATGAACCGCCGCCACCTTCTTTTACCAGACTTGGATGCGCGGTGTTCAAATGATAAATCATTTGTGTTGCCGATGAGGTATATTTGTATGCTGCATTGCAGTGCTTGCAGTGTGCTTGGTCATTTTCTAAATTAAAGTGGTCCCACACAACACTTCTTCATGTTTTGGCGATTAACCTACGGAAGCTCGCATATATCAACTGAGGCGCGCCAACTGAGGCGATTGTTGTTGTTTTTTTGTTTTTTTTTGTTTTTTGTCGACGAAAATGAACTTGCTCGGTGAAATTCTTAATGATCAATTATCAGTTAATCGATTATTTATGCCCATCCCTAGTCTACAGTTTTAACATATGTGTCTAACCGCAGGAAAACCAATACCAAGTCGTCACGGAGGCGTTTTGAGTTATTCACAGATTCTGAAAGTACAGGTTCTAAGCTTTCCAATGATGTCTTACATGTGAAAATCGGACCATATTTAAAGGTCCCATGGCATGAAATTTTCACTTTCTGAGGTTTTTGAACGTTAATGTGAGCTCCCCTACCCTGTTTAGCCCCCCCCCCATGGCTAAAAGTTGCGAAATGTCTAAACTGAGCATTTGCGGTCCTTTTCTGCATTCGAAAAAACACAGCTCAAACGGGCGATTCTGAACAAGGCAAGTATGTTACGTCACATCGAAAAAAGAAATGCAAATGCAGTTCCACCACTGTCTGGATGTCCACCCCCTGTCTCTGGAAATCACGCCCAGAGAGTTTGGACCGCGAAGGAGCTACGCAATGCGAAATGCGTTTTATTTGCCTGGAGGCACGTGCGAGTGTTTCTAGGCTCGGAAGTCCTTTACCCAACCCTCTGGACCTCTGAAACAGCAGTGGTTTAATTTTATTTTCTGTGAAAATTTGTTTTTTTCATTGAAATTCCTCTCCTTTCTTCCTCCGCGCTTAAAACACGGAAGTGGGAGACTGCTAAAACAAGGAACCAGCGGCGTATTTGCCCCCCACCCACCCACTCCTCTAACCTATCTGTGTCCTTCTCATTTGCATTCAAGCAACAAGGCCCAGAATGAGTTGTTCAGAGAGAGATATTCTGACTCTGACTGTGTAGACCGTGTCTTTCTCATGCACTAATAAGTGTATGAGTGTTGATTTTGAAGAAGGATTCATTTACAGTATTAGGGAACCATTAAGGCACCATATAAAAGCATCAAGAAGTGCCATGTCATGGGACCTTTAAAAACGTTGTGTCTATTTGAATGCAGCCATACCACATTTTCTAGTTTCCAGATAATCCCTCTCGAAGTTTTCGTCTCTTCAGCCTTCCTTGCCTTATTTGCATGACATTAAGCTAAGCCCTCCCCCATCATGACTGTCAATGTGGTCTGTCCAGGTCAGAATCATTCAATAATTTAATAATACACAGGATAATATGTTAAGTCAAAGTTTACTATAAAATGTACTTATAGTCAGGAAGTACTAATAGCATAGCAAAGTAACCAATATAATAATTTAAAAAAGATGTAATGAAATATGTAATGAAATACTAAGGTACAGGTATATTTCACAGGAGGTAATACAGTATAATATACTATGCTTTAAATAAATAAATAACAATTAATAAATACATGCCATATATCTATAAATAAACTTTTGGTCACATCAAAATGGACTTTAATAACAATTCAATAATTTCAACTAGCTATCTTTAATTCCAAAAACAAAGTAAAGTGCACTTTCAAAGTTCTATTAAATGTATTGTTCTATCAATTAGTATTGGCAGTGCAGCCTAATTCATTCAAAAAAGTTACAAAAAGAAAACATTTAAGGTTCAAATGCGTCCCATAAGAACTTCCATTCAAACCCTCATGGCTACATTAGCGCCAAGTCAAAAAAGTTACAAAAGTACCAAAACGGGTCAAATTGAATCAATATAAAGTATTTCTCTACCGCTATAGCCTATGGCAAAACGTTCGGCTTTTATATAAACAAAAATAGAGTGGAAATTAACCTAAAGAGGCTCTTCTTGTTCGCACTGGTCGCATTGTTTAAATGCTAGTGTTAGCATTAGCTTAGCCGCATTGTGAAAGGACTTCTGCGGAGCCACAACAAGCTCACCACACGAGTCCTGCAGTGAGCACCCGCAGAGCGCGGTCCAGCACACAGCACAGTGCGATATGACTACCACACGAAAGCTGAATTAGTATTTAAACATGTCCTAAAGTCTATAAAGTCCATTTGATGCAGAAATATGATCATAATTATGACTCACCCCAGTGTTTTCGGCGTATCTCCAAATGTAAATGCATATTGTGTGTTTCGGAGCCAGGACGCACTCTGTACACGAGCTGGACGTGTCCCGAACCTGTCCCGAAGGTCTCCCGAACGTGTCATGTGGCCAAGTAGAATTTAAAAAGTCAATTTTCATGTCCATATTGTTTCAGTGCTGCTTTCATATGCACGGCTCCTCACAGCTGATCAGCCTAAGAGGGAATCCCCATTCTGCGCTATGCAACAGGATTGGCGGGCGCACGAGCTTGGCGAATTATGTTGATTTATACACGCCCCCGTGTGATTCGCCAAAAACTAGCATTTTTTGTATTAAAAATTTATGTTTTTAACGTCACTAATGCTGTTATCTGAAACATGGAGAGGCTTCCTCATGATCTCAACTAGCACATTATGCAAAAAAACGAAAATCACAAATTTTGAAAAAAAAAAAACAAACAAACATAAAAACTGCATTTACTGAGAATCTTAAATGCCGACATGAGGGCTCAGCTTCCGTGGTGCGTCACATATATCAATATATATAATATATATATTATTATATCATTACATATCTTGAATACATTAGCTAACCAGCAAAGTTATCAATTGATTTTCAGTTCATCTTATCAATATAAATGAGATTTAGCCACTTTTATCTCGGAAGCAAATCGAGTCCAAAAATTTGTAGACCAGTGAAATTGTATAATGTGTGATGACACAATCCCAAGCTCGATTAATTCACTCATCTTCTGTTTAATCCTATCAGAGCCTGAGACAGTAGACGCTGACCGGCTGTGTAACACACAGCCGTGTACTGCAGGCAAATTATCAGTGTCAGGGTCATATATAAATCTTAAACTCTGACAGAAAAGTGCATTCAACACCCAATTTGCTGAGGCACCCACCATGTACATATGCAAATATAACCTTGGAATACCAAAAATTCAATTTTGGTATTATAGTCTGAGTAAATTATACCTTATAACCTTTCAGCACAAAAATTATCATTCCAAATTAAGATGCCTTTGGTTTGGAGAGACCGAGAGAACATCACATAAATTGTCTGACTTAAGTGGATGAAACTGGATGTAGACCAAAAAATCCAGCATTTTAGACAAATGAACCCAAAAGCTCCAGCCAAAGATGTGCAGCCATATCGTTTGCTTCTACTTCTAATGGCAGCAGCATCTTGTTGTGATTCAATGTATTAATAGCCAGTAGATTATAACTTTGTTGATTTGTTCAATATTTTTCCTAACTTCTTTTCTCTGCATAAATAACCATTTTATTCATTTTAACTGATTCAACCACTACCAATGATTTGGAGAATTTCTTCAGTCTCCTTCAGTATTTCTAGTTTTTCTTGCCACTGGAGTTTATTTATGCCACAGTTAAAGCAAAGAAATGAATCAAATGATGTTTGTTGACTCACTTCCGTCTCCTTTGTCAGATGCATGTTTAGGTTCACAAGGGTTTCTCCCAGAGAAAACAAATGAAAATGCAATAATGTGAAACTGGCAGATGTCACCACAACATTGATGCTGAATCATGCTTTTACAGTATACAATTCGATAATTACCCAGTATAGTGTGTGTGTTGCCATGTCTGTCTCACATGTGAGTAAATGGTGGCTGTTTTAACAAATATTCATTAATTGTTCATTAGGGTTGCAATCATACAGTGATTGTGCTGGATCATAATGAAAATCAAGTCTTGCTGGTTCTTTATTTGTATATTTTCATCTCACAAACACCCAGTGAGAGGCAACATACTGCGGGGCTTTGTGAACCATGAAGAAAAAGTAATTACATGGGCTTAATGGAATCTGATCACACTTGTTAATTGAAGCATTCTCACAGAAACATTAGATGTTTATTTTTTTGTATTGGGTTAAATCAGTGGGAAAACTGCAAGACATTGTGCAAAATTAAATATATAAATACAAGCAACCAAGCAGAAATGTTAAGGGTAATCTTGTCGTCTCCCGTGACAGAGAAAAATACTGTCTAATTACAGCATCAGACATTGTTTCTCAATTTCTAAAGTAAGCTAAACTTTCACTTTTTTCTGGAGCAATTGTCTCTGTTTTTGTGTAAAAGTGGACGTTTCATCATATCCATTGAACACAATTTCAGGTCTAAGCAAAAATACAGCAGACGTTGGTGTTGAAGTTGACCCTGACCCTGATTAGCCAACACTTTTTATGTGCTGGGATTTACATTTCACATCCTGTCACTATGATAAATTACATGCTTGAACGCTGCTCAGACTGTACGCCTCAAAAGCATTTAGCTATAATTTAAGGAACCATGTTAGAATGCCGTTACCTCACTTGTGTTTTGTTTCATTTTGTTTGTTTTGTTTGAGTAGTCCTTACTATCAGTCTGTGTACATCTCCAGAGGTCAAAATGCTCTGTTCTACTTTGTAATGTCATGTACAGGTAGTGGTAGTTTTGAAGTTAAAGGAAAAGTAACGTTATTTTACAATCTGAGCCTTCTTTCGGTAATAAAACAAGTCGTTTGACTCACCCATATCACGTTCGTGTCATTTGGAGCTGTTTGAAGAAAGTTATGTTGTAGCGTATCCGTTAGCATTTGTATTCGGGGCATTACTTTGCGGTCTCCAAATAACACAAACTTTAGCACTTTTCAAATCATAGAAGCCCGATGTCTTAATGTAAGATTTAGTTTGAAGCAAAAGTGGCCTGTAATCCGAGATTTATCCATAGTTTTCAGCTTTGCGTTTCATGTTTGGGTCCCGGGAGCAGTCCGCGCATGCGCACTGGCGTCCTCATCTACTCGAAACTATGGCTAAATCTCGGATTACAGGCCACTTTTGCTTCAAACAAAATCTTACATTAAGACATCGGGCTTCTATGATTTGAAAAGTGCTAAAGTTTGTGTTATTTGGACACCGCAAAGTAATGCCCCGAGCATATGATACAGCACCATGTTAACGGATACGGGATCATTACTAGAACAGAACGGCTCAACATAAGTTCTGCGATACTGCTCCAATTGACAGAAAAATGCTATGGGTGAGTAAAACTACTTGTTTTATTGCCGAAAGAAGGCTCAGATTGTAAAAAAAACGTTAATTTGCCTATAAGTGCTTCCCTTTACCTTTGATTTAGCAGAGATCGGCAATTCCAGAGCTGAGATTATCCAAATGATTCTCGCGAGTGTATATGGAGTTTAAAAACACAGTGGAGCACTTCCTGAATTACCTCATTACATCACAGGTGGAGCAGAGTCTTTTCAGTTTGAGAGAAGAACTATATATGCTGGGTCATGTGTGAATGAAACAAAACACAACTCAAGGTGTGTTTTTGATAAAGAAACAACATAATAACATAGATCAGAATATAGCATTATAGGTGCAATTTCATTTTAAATTTTAGGTTTAGTTTTAGTTCTGTTGAATTTGGCATGAGCGGTTATGACGCAAAAACACCAAACCACACGTGAAATAATGGTGTCATTTATTTGTATATTGCAATTCCACACAAGGATTCTGGTCAAAAGGTTGAAAAGCAACATGATTAGCATTTAGAATGACTCTTCTGAGCTTTAATCCATGTTAGATTGTTGTTTCCTCATTGAAAACATACCTGGAGGTGGGTTTTGTTTCATTCACAGATAGCTGAGTAATCCTTTATTATTAGTCTGCCTTAGTCTGCCTACATCCCCAAAGCTGAAAATGCTCTGCTCCTTCTTGTGATGTCATAAAGTGTTATTTTCTGATCTATGTTATAAAGTTTTTTCCTTGACAAAAACACACCCGGAGTTGTGTTTTTGTTTAATTTAACACAGAAACCCTACATATTTAGGCTGAGTTCTTCTCTCAAACAGGAAACACTCTGTTCCACGTTATGATGTAATGCGGTGATACAGGAAGTGCTCCACTGTGTTTTTAAACTCCAAACACCTTCACTAGAATCATTTGTATAATTTCAGCCCTTGAGTTGTTGATCTCTACTGAACTAAAGGTTAAAGGTAGCTGTTAACTACCTCTTCATGACATCACAATGTGGAACAGAGCATTTGGAGCTTTGGAGATGTGGACAGACTAATAATAAAGGGTTATTTTAGAATTATTTAGCGTATTACAAACCCTTTAAAGTAAAATTTGTGGATTATAGGTTTGGGTATTTCTTTCAAAATCTCCAGACATACCGCTCTGGAAAAAATAAGAGACCACTGCAAAATTATCAGCTTTTCTGATTTTACTACTTATAGGTATGTGTTTGGGCAAAAGGAACATGAGTCTATAAACTACTGACAACATTTCCCCCAAATTACAAATAAAAATATTATCGTTTAAAGCATTTATTTCCAGAAAATGACACATGGTCAAAATAACAAAAAAGATACATGTTTTCAGACCTCAAACAATGCAAAGAAACAAGATCAAATTAACTTTAAAACAACATAATACTAATGTTTACACTTAAGAAGAGTTCAGAATCAATATTTGTTGTTGCTGTTGTTGTGCTGTTGTTTCTGTCGTTGTTGTTTCTGTCGTTGTTGCTGCTGTTGTTGCTGCTGCTGTTGTTGTTGCTGATGTTCCTGTTGTCGTTGTTGTTGCTGATGTTCCTGTTGTCGTTGTTGTTGCTGATGTTCCTGTTGTCGTTGTTGTTGCTGATGTTCCTGTTGTCGTTGTTGTTGCTGCTGTTCCTGTTGCTGCTGCTGTTGTTGTTGTTGCTGCTGTTGTTGTTGCTGTTGCTGTTGTTGTTTTGGTTCTGGCTTTGTTGAGGTTTTTGTTGCTGCTGCTGCTGTTGCTGTTGTTGTTGATATTGTTGCTGCTGTTGTTTCTGTCGTTGTTGCTGCTGTTGTTACTGCTGCTGTTGTTGTTGCTGATGTTCCTGTTGTCGTTGTTGTTGCTGTTGTTGCTGCTGCTGTTGTTGTTGCTGATGTTCCTGTTGCCGTTGTTGTTGCTGCTGCTGCTGTTGCTGCTGCTGTTGTTGTTGATGCTGTTGCTGCTGTTGTTGCTGTTGTTGTTGCTGTTGTTGCTGCTGTTCCTGTTCCTGTTCTTTTTTTTTTATTTATTTTTTTTTTTTTCCCTGGCGGCACGGTGGCTGAGTGGCTAGCACTCATGCTTCACAGCAAGAAGGTTCGGGTTGCCCGGGCCTTTCTGTGTGGAGACAGCATGTTCTCCCCGTGTTTGGGTGGGTTTCCTCCGGGTACTCCGGTTTCCCCCACCAACCTAAACATGCGCCATAGGTAAAATCCTCCAGCTTAGGGCCTGACCAAAGCCTAAATAACAAAACAAATCATGGGGATGGTCCCCGGGTCAAATATAGAAACAACTTCTCCTGTGCGAGATCAATAAAGGTCAATCTTCTAATCCTTGACCACTGTAAGGTGCTTTGTGCTACAATTTGTATGAAAAGCGCCTTATAAATGTTTGATTGATTGATTGAATATTTGGTGCAATAACCCTTATTTTTAATCACAGCTTTCATGCGTCTTGGCATGCTCTCCACAAGTCTTTCACATTGTTCTTGGGTGACTTTATTCCACTCCTGGTGCAAGAACTGAAGTAGCTCAGCTTTGTGTTTGTGTTGGAATTCAACAGACGCTGGAATGGAATGGCTGTAATACATGTAAAGATGCTGATTTCAGGGGGAAAAAATGCAGAGGTCTCTTTTTTTTTTCCAGAGCTGTATGGTCCAACTGAAAAACAATGATTTGCAGAAAAAAAAATAAAATAAAATAAAATAAAAAACAGTACTCCAAGGCTGCTTTTCCCATTGGCAAACCTATTAATAAGCACAACATTGGATTGCATGATGTGTACTAATTATCTACTAGAGAGCTTTAAATGCCAAACTGGTGGTGATCAATATCAGCTAAAAAGGAAAGCCAGTCTTGCCAAGATAAGTGTCAGTATTAACTAATGACAGTGGCCCCAACCATCTTGTAAATAGAGACACTTGCATCCACAACATTATCCTTCCAGCAATAAACCTGCATAAACCGATTAGAGATTCATATAGAGGCTCATCTGTGTGCTCTAAACAATCATATGTATAATACAGTACTAATAACTATTTTCTCTATAACGTCTTTTATATCACAAACATCCATTCGCTCCTATATCTGACTCTCATTAACATTGCAGCAGTTACGCTCTCTCAGCCCTTTTCTCCTCAGCCCTCCTCTCCTCTCTACCTCCTTTTCATCACCCCATCCACACTTTGTTTCATCTAATCTCCTTTTATCTGGCATCTCACGTCTTTTTCGTTTACCTCAGTTCTGCAATTAATGGTAATCTTGGTGCTGTACTGTGTATTTAGATTAGGCCAGATTATGTACCGAGGGTATTTTTAGGCAGATTACAAATCTGTGCAGGGGAATAATTTTACTGAGTCTCATTGGTCTAAAGAGGATGGAAGAAAGGCCATGAATATGTGGTATGATGGAGTATTTATTGGTCAGTACAACAAAGTACAGTATGTGTTTAAGTCAACAGAACATCATTGAGCTGAGTTCATATTTGAAATAACCTCAACCTCACAGTCAGTTAGAGCCGCTGTCCAGTGCTGCTGGGATAAAATATTCACGAGGTTTCAGCAAATCTACATATAGACTATTGCACATGGGCATTTCAACATTAACACAAACCATATCCAGTACAAAACAAAGTCAGTAAATAGAAATAAATAGAGTCAAAGTCAGTAAATAGAGTCTGGCGGCACGGTGGCTGAGTGGGTAGCACTTCACAGCAAGAAGGTTCCGGGTTCGATCCCCGGGTCGCCCCGGGCCTTTCTGTGTGTGTTCTGTGTGGAGTTTGCATGCATGGTCTGGGTTCGATCCCCGGGTCACCCGAGCCTTTCTGTGCGGAGTTTGCATGTTCTCCCCGTGTCTGGGTGGGTTTCCTCCGGGCACTCCGGTTTCCCCCATCAACCCAAAACATGCACCATAGGTACCTCCAGCTTAGGTCCTGACCAAGCCGAAGCAAGAAGATCATGGAGATGGTCCCCGGGCACCCTAATGTGTCTTAATAACAGGATGGGTTAAATGCAGAACTGGAATTTCCCCATTGTGGGACTAATAAAGGCATAGCTTTCTTTCTTTCTTTCTTAGAATAGTAAATAAAGGAGGTAGATGCAACAGTCCGTGGCGGTATGACAAAGAAATCAAATCACGATTATTTGGAGCCTACAAATCTGGAAAAGAAATAAGAGACCACTGCATTTTTTTCTGAAATCAGCATCTCTACATGTATTACAGCCATTCCATTCCAGCATCTGTTGAATTCCAACACAAACACAAAGCTGAGCTACTTTAGTTCTTGCACCAGGAGTGGAATAAAGTCACCCAAGAACAATGTGAAAGACTTGTGGAGAGCATGCCAAGACGCATGAAAGCTGTGATTAAAAATAAGGGTTATTGCACCAAATATTCTTCCAAATGATCTTGTTTCTTAGCATTTTTTTTAGGTCTGAAAACATGTATCTTTTTTGTTATTTTGACCATTTGTCATTTTCTGCAAATAAATGCTCTAAACAATAATATTTGGGGGAAATGTTGTCTGTAGTTTATAGACTCAAACCAAAAATGTTCCTTTTGCCCAAACACCTATAAGTAGTAAAATCAGAAAATAATAATTTCACTATCTCCATGGTGACAAGCGAGGTAACATCACCATTCCAAGTTACAGGTTATATCTGTGGAGAAGTGGGCCCGCTCATAGTAATAATGCTTTTTTGCGGCGGTTTTGAGAAATAAAAAATAAATACAAGTTATATTTGTTTTTGTTTTATGCCATACTGTGGAACATCATGGGAAAAGCGATAACATCACTATGGAGACAAGCAGATGGCAGATCCACCAAACAGTTTCATAGTGCACCTTTAAAGATCCCATGACATGGTACTTCTTGATGCTTTTATATGGCTCCTTAATGGTTCCCTAATACTGTAAATGAATCCTTCTTCAAAATCAACACTCAACACAGTGCATGAGAAACAGAGATAAGCTGAGAAAGAGTAATTTTTCTCACTCAGAACACTCTATAATGGGCGTTGTTGCTTGAATGCAAATGAGGAGAAAAAAGCTGGCCAATAGTAGAAGGTGGGGGCGTGGCTAAACGCTCCGCTCTCTGCTCTGAGCTCTCTCTGATCCATTTCCTTGTTTTTGCACGGGTGTTCCATTGAAAATTAAACACATTTCCACAGAAAATAAAATTAAACCACTGCTGTTCAAAGGTCCAGAGGCTCAGATAAAGGACTTCCGAGCCTAGAAACACTCGGACGTGCCTCCAGGCAAATAAAAAAACGCATTTCGCATTGCCTAGAGCATTCGCAGTCCAAACTCTCTGGGCGTGATTTACAGAGACGCTGAGTACAGACAGACGGGGGTGGAACTGCATTTGCATTTCTTTTTTCGATCTGACGTCAATAAGGTGCCTTGTTCAAACTCGCCCGTTTGAGCTCCGATTTTTTGTAATGCAGAAAAGGATCGCAAATGCTCAGTTTAGACATTTCACAACTTTTAACCATGGGGGGGGGGCCTAAACAGGGTAGGGGAGCTCACATTAACGTTCAAAAACCTCAGAAAGTGAAAATTTCATGCCATGGGACCTTTAATGGAGCATATACAGCTCCTGCAAAAAAAAAAAAAAAAAAAAAAAAAGAGATCACTGCAAAAAAACATTTAGATTTTACTACTTATAGGTATGTGTTTGGGCAAAAGGAAATTTTTTTGTTTGAGTCTATAAACTACTGACAACATTTCCCCCCATGCTCTCCACAAGTCTTTCACATTGTTCTTGGGTGACTTTATTCCACTCCTGGTGCAAGAACTGAAGTAGCTCAGCTTTGTGTTTGTGTTGTAATTCAACAGACGCTGGAATGGAATGGCTGTAATACATGTAGAGATGCTGATTTCAGAAAAAAATGCAGTGGTCTCTTATTTTTTCCAGAGCTGTAGTATCTCTTTGTGAGGTAACTAAAGCTGGCTATATCACCACACCCCAGTCACTCATACCAGAGGCTCACCAGAGGGAGAAGTCGGTGGGGAATGGTGTCTGAGGATAGAGCTGTGTTAAACAGAAGCAATGAATAAACAGTGACGACAAGATTACGTTCAATTTTTATCACCATAGGCAAAGATGGAATTTTATGTGTGCCTTTGAATAGTTTGGATTTAGAATTCCCCCAAAAGCGTAAAATGTGTGCTGTGAAAAGCTGAAACCTGAACGTACCAAAACTTTTATAAGTATACAGTGTGTGAAACAATAACTGATATGATTATGGCATATTAACAACAACAAAAAAGATCTAAAATTAATTATTACAAGTTTCATTAAGTTGAATTTATAAATAAACTGTTTCATGAAACTGCTCACAATTTCACTAAACAAGTGCAGGCTAATTAAACGACTCCTCCAAACTGTGAGAACTCCTGAAACAGATGCACATTAGTCAATAATAATGACAAGTCTACAGGCAGCCAGGCAAGGATTCTCGTAATGATCTACGTGCCAGTCCATGAAGGTGCTGCTCAGTTTAAAAACACCTTGTATAATGATTTAAACCAAAGACTCAGCAAACATCTCAGAGAATTAGCCAAGCGTGAGCAACAAAATATAATTTGCCGAGAATAACCGTTATAACTAAGTATACGGTTATTTCTCCTGTCTTAACGGTCAGTGAGAGTGATGGCGAAAGCAATTATCATGCTAGTAGTTTAAGTAATTTACATTAAAGGGCCTATATTCTATTTTCTCATAAGGTTGTTTCCTCATCATAAACATATCTGGAGTAATAACATACAAATCCTGCATAATTTAGGCTGTGTTCTTCTCTCAGACAGAAAACACTCTGTTCTACCTTGTTATGTCATGTGGTAATAAAGTGCTCCACTGTGTTTTTAAACAACTTCATGAGAATCATTTGGATAATTTCAGCCCTGGAATTTCCAATCTGGACTTGAAAACTACTGCTTCATGAGATCTCAAGGTGGAACAGAGGGTTTTGAGTTTTGGAGATGCAAACAGACAGGCTTGTCTGCACGAGAACACTTATGGGTAAAAATTACAAAATATTTTATCGGAAGTGCCTTTCGTTTAGACGGTGACAGCGTTTTGGGGGCTTAAAAACGCAAAAAACTGAAACCGTCCTCCAAAGTGGAAAACTTGAATACGCTCCACCGTAGCGTTTTCGTCTACACTGCCCAAGACGCAAAACTCTGGTCAAATCTGTTGACGTCGCGTACGCGTTTACGTCACATCGGTCCACATATCAGTGTACTTTGTTTGGCAGGACTCCCAGTCCACACCTTGTTCGAATTTCTCCAGTGTGAGATCAATAAAGTTCACTTCTTGTTGCTTTGTAGTTTAACGTGGTCTGAAGCAATAGTTGAACTTCTTCGTCTGACCACACAATTTTTTTTTTTGCTACCGGTAACTAGGGGTGGGTATTGGCAAAGAAGTCACGATTCAATTCGAATCACGATTCATATGCCACGATGCGATACTATCACGATGCATCACGATACTTGAATTATTGCGATGCATTGCAATATATTCGACATACTTCAGTGAAAATGTACCAAAAAAAAGAGGATAACTTAAATATCAGTGGCTGTGTATCTGGGTAGTGTCTTCAATTGATACATAACTCTGAGCAACTCAATTCATAACTGAATTTATTGAATAACAAAAACAAATAAACCAAACCAATAACAAAAAAAGTGCATAGGATTTTTTTCTAAAACAAAAAATGATGTTCAAACATTTGCCATTTTGGAGGTGGCTACCATCATAACAAACAATACCCTTTCAAAAATAAAAAAGTGCATAGGATTTATTAAAAAAATTAACTAACAATTTATTTATGTATTTATAATTAATTAATTACTTATTAATTAATAAAAATCGATTTTTGGCATCAAGAATCGATGCAGTATATTGTGAAAGTTAGTATCACGATGCATCGTCATGACGATTATTTTGCACACCCCTACCGGTAACCATGTTTTGTTTTGCTTTTCGTGGTGCAGATGAGAAGATTTTCTGGATTCTATGCATGCGTGCTGGCATAGTTATAAGATAAGACTTTATTGATCTCACACAGGAGAAATTCACTTGCCACATTAGCTCCAGGCAGTTTAGTGCAAAAGAAAGTTAGAACAAAAAAGTGCATGCAGACAAGACAAGTAATAATAATAAAATAAGTAAATAAGAGAATATAGATAGAGTTGCACGTTTAGAATATACAGTGGAGTTATACAGCTACTCAGCTCCTCTACAGTCCGGTGCAGAGGGTGAGGGTGATAATGTATCACAGCACCACCTAGCCGCCTGGCATGCATACCCAATCGAATTCCACATGCACACAGATTTCCTCCCAAAAACGCTTGTCTAAACGCGGAATAAGAAGTGAAGACGCGACGCCACTTTTGAGTCTTCTATTCAGACCGTCATCATATAAATGTAGCCTAATTAAATGAAGGATTACTCAAACATGTGTCAATGAAACAAAACACAACTCCAGGTATGTTTTCTTATGAGGTAACGACATTATAACATGATTTGAAGCTCACAAGAGTCACTTTTGCATAATCCAGGACCTTTATAGGACGTTTAAATGAAAGAACTCATACAATGCAATATTATTAATACGCATCTATTGGGAACGCGTTGTATAAAGATAATATTGCATTGTGAGGTTCTTGACATTATCCAACCATACTCTCCAGAGCTTAAAAGGCTTGGTTGCACAATCCCTTCCTCTTCTCTGCATGCTCCTCCATCTTTGTATAAATCTCCAACTGAGTCATTATGTCATTTAAATGCTAAATCACCTTGACTACAGCCCATGTCCTGCTGATAATCAACTTGGGTGCATGCAGCTATTTCATATTATATTCTTTTCTCAGCTCATATTGTGTGGATGTCGGAGTATCTGGAGACAATCACATGTCCTCCACTGCTCATATTCTATTCTTCTGCCTCTGTCCTTCCTCTGGCTTCACACCCTTTGTGTCTGTCTCTCTTCCCATTTCTTTTAATAAAAGACGAAACTTCTGGACACTCTTTGATGCCCACCCCACAGATCCAGCTTCTCCCTCTCGTAGTCAAATTACACAACAGAAAAAAGTTAAAAGTCCTGCATTTTCTCACACATTCGCTCTCCTCTTTTCAAGCTACTGCCTCATCTGAACTGCGGAATCGATAGGCTTCTTGACGTATCGACGTGGACATTCACTCCTCTCGTCAATAGCCGAAATGTTTTGGTGAGAATACAAAAGGAAATCCACTTAAGTTTTGTATTGCTTTCAATCTGTCATATATGAGATATTGGTAATAGTGTGTCTGGCCATGTGACAGTCAGACGGAGAGTGAGTGACAGCGACCCTTCATGCAACTTTGTAATTGGACGCTGCAAAAGGCGAATATAGGAGCTCATTATCTGTGTCTGGAATAATCGCACTAATGGCCCTGGTGCAGAGATGACGGCCAAACAGCCCTCTATCATTACGGTACTTATAGAAATCTAATGGTGAGACATATTGGAAAATGTGAAAAAGAACAAAGGATAATTTGACCATTTTGAATATTTTTGAATAGACTGCTTTAATAAAGTGAGGGTAAAGCTGATCCTGTCCCTGCAAATGTCTGTTTTGTTGTTGTTTTTTCACAATTTTGATTTTTAAAAATGAGGGTTAAGTTATATATAGGGATGCATCAATTTAGCTTTTTTAACTTCCGATAATGATTCCGATACTGCAGCTTTAAGTATTTGCTGATACCCGATATTAAAAGATACTAGTGAAGAGAATGAAAACACAAACAAAATAAGACAAAACTGATCCAGATTTGTTATGTAGCTGTGATTCATCTCTCAAGTAACTACAGAACAGATTTTAAATAAAAGTTCAAACGTTATAAGACTTTCTGGGCCAACTATACGACCAGTAAATAGTCTTATTACATCAATGTATACACATTGACACACTTGGACAAAATTGTTGGTACCCGTCGGTTAATGAAAGAATCTGCCAAAAGTAATAATAAATAAAAATTCTATTAAATTTAACCAATGAAAGTCAGACATTGCTTTTCAACCATGCTTCAAAAGAATTATTTTAAAAAATAATAATTGTAAAAAAAAAATGGTACCCTTAACTTAATATTTTGTTGCACAACCTTTTGAGGCAATCACTGCAATCAAGCAATTCCTGTAACTGTTTCACAAGATTATTTTTTAAGTAATTCTGTTGAAGCATGGTTGAAAAGCAATGTCTGTCTTTCATTGGTTAAATTTAATAGAATTTTTATTTATTATTACTTTTGTCAGATTCAAGTTATTTCTGTGGCCGTGAGTTTTTCTTTCATTAACTGAAAGGTACCAACAATTTTGTCCACATGTGATACCCAACCAGGATATCGACTGAACTGATATTAGAATTGTTTTCAGTATTGGCGCCAATATCAGATACCAGAATCGGTGCTGCACCAGTTACGGGGCACTTAATCATAGTATTCTATCTTGTATTTAATTAAGAAAAACATATACATCTTACATGAATGCACTTCCCTTTTCATCACATCCAACAGGGACCTTGAGTTACAATCATATGTCTCTTTGTCTGCGATGTTAGCAGAATTAGCAGTATAAATACAGTATAAGGTCTTGAGTCTGTGTACACTGGTGTATGAATGTGTGGGTGAATGGAAAGTAAAGTGGTTTCGGTGCCTTGAAGGTGGAAAATCGCTATACTGTATATAAAAGTGTGGCCAGGAGTGGAATAAAGTCACCCAAGAACAATGTGACTTGTAGAGAACATGCCAAGACGTACGAAAACTGTGATTAAAAATAAGGGTTATTGCACCAAATATTGATTTCTGAACTCTTCTTAAGTGTAAACATTAGTATTATGTTGTTGTAAAATGAATTTGATCTTGTTTCTTTGCATTGTTTTAGGTCTGAAAACATGTATCTTTTTTGTTATTTTGACCTTTGTCATTTTCTGCAAATAAATGCTCTAAACGATAATATTTTTATTTGGAATTTGGGGGAAATGGTTTGTAAATTTAGGTTTGTAATGTTAACAGTTAACACATGGAATTAACAGTGCTTTAGATAAACTACAGAAGAATTATATAAGCACACATCATATTACTGAACCTTCAGGCAGTTCATATGGCTGTTCATTTCTAGTTCTATTTAGATCCAGGAAAGCTATACAAATACACAATACTTAATAGGCTTTTCTCATGTTGACCTGCACCTCCTTCGCTGCATTGACTTGTTTAAGGAGCTCAGAAGTCAAGAGTTTGTTTCAAGTACCAACACAAACCATCCACAACTCTGTAAAAAATGTAACTAGGTGAACCCAGCCTCATGTTTGGCATGTGTGCTGATAAAACCCTCACATCAACCATTTGAGATGCCACATGGTGTGCACGAGCTGTCACCAGCAGACTGTAAATAACTGTAAATAACCATTTCCCCAACAGAAAGGCACGGCAACTTTGAGTGTGTTTTCGTGACCATGCCCCACCAGGCGAGGCATTTGCCCATTCCGTGGCACTTTTTTCCAGTCTGGCGAGCCGACAAGGGGAAGTGAAAGAGAGAAGTTGAAAGGCATGTGTTCCCGGAGTCAAGGCGCAGGAAGGATGTGCTCTGATTGAGATAGACAATGGCTGATTGCTGTTTAGATGCGCTTAAATCATCACGTCATGCTCAAACTGCAGCAGTGCTGGGGTCAATTCAATCAATTTGTAATAAAATCTATTTAAATGTGCGACACTGGGACTAGATTATGCTTGTAAATCAGGCACCAATTGAGTCTAATGTACTGCCATGATGCTGTTGTGTACTATAGACCACGTGCATATAATATTTACCCGCCTCTTGTATAGCAGAGATACATTTTGTATTTACTATATTGGTATAGTTTTATTTTTACTTGTACATACAGCTCTGGAAAAAAAAAAAAAGAGACCACTGCATTTTTTTCTGAAATCAGCATCTCTACATGTATTACAGCCATTCCATTCCAGCGTCTGTTGAATTCCAACACAAACACAAAGCTGAGCTACTTCAGTTCTTGCACCAGGAGTGGAATAAAGTCACCCAAGAACAATGTGAACGACTTGTGGAGAGCATGCCAAGACGCATGAAAGCTGTGATTAAAAATAAGGGTTATTACAACAAATATTGATTTCTGAACTCTTCTTAAGTGTAAACATTAGTATTATGTTGTTTTAAAATGAATTTGATCTTGTTTCTTTGCATTGTTTGAGGTCTGAAAAGATGTATCTCTTTTATTATTTTGACCATTTGTCATTTTCTGCAAATAAATGCTCTAAACGATAATATTTTTATTTGGAATTTGGGGGAAATGTTGTCAGTAGTTTATAGACTCAAACAAAAATGTTTCTTTTGCCCCAACATATACCTATAAGTAGTAAAATCAGAAAAACTGATAATTTTGCAGTGGTCTCTTATTTTTTTCCAAAGCTGTACGCAATTGAATAATTTTATATTTGACACCAGTCTCTTGCTATTTTTGTTACTTATTTTGAATTTATTATGACCATTTATATTTTTGCTCTTTGATATTATTATATTACTGTATAATATATTGTGATGTGTGAGCTACTGTACCCAAATCACTTCCCTTATGGATCAATAAAGTGGTCAATATTTCAGTTCACCATGAAGAAAATGTAAAATAATGAGATAAAGTTGCACTAGGTGAGGGGTCCACCATCGGGTTGTTTCCATGGAGACGTTGGATTGCTTGACAGTACGCCATTGCACTTTTCTGTCTTGCAATAAATGAACAATGGGGGTTTCTATTGCTCAAAAATACAATGTATAACACGCATTCTAACTATGAGCAGGGTCACCTCTCCACAGATGTGACCAGTAACTTGTCCTGGTTGCTTGTGTCCTTGGGGATAGATAAGATTAATTCAGTGGCAATAATGGAGACAATGAGGTGGCGGACCAACCGTTAAAACAAGACTGATTGTGTTTACTTTGAATGTGTTTTAGTCATTGCTCAGTAAAAAAGCCATCGAAAGGGGTTTGGAAAACAAAACAAAAATAAAACTGTCATTGCCTCTATTTAATGAGTCAATAAAATGTTAGAAATGTTGAATAAAACAAAATAAATAAATAAACCAATCTACTAAAAAAACTTCTGTAGACACTATTTATAAAATACCGCTCTGTAATTTAGTGTTACAATTTTGTATGAAAAGCGCCTTATAAATATTGTTTGTTTGTGTTTATGATTCATCTTTCTACAATCAGGAAGGCTGCCATATTCTGTTCCTTTCTCCTTAGCTGATTTAAGAGTGAAACCTCTCTGTAGGATTGTGAATAAACAACACTATCATCTTTACTTAGAAGAGCGAACATTCCGAGCTAAAGACCAAACATTTATGCAAAATACTGAGGCTTCTGATGTGATCTACTGGGAGCTTCAGGTGTTTTATGGAAAATATTGACAGCTCAAATTCAGTGCCATCGTCTCCTTTTGCACTGGAACTATTTCTGACTGTTGTCTTAATATAGCAAAAATTTAAATATCAAAAGTAGTGGAAGGTAGTATAAAATATAGTGCATTCCTATATTGGTTATTAAAGGTGCACTATGGCTACATGCACACTGCAGTTTATGGCCCAATTTGGATTTAGTTTTGATCAGATTTATTTATTTATTTTTTTATGTTGATAACATGTGCTGCACGAATGTGACTGGAGCGGTCAGACTGCATATCGGATACGTGTCGGATTTATGACCACATCCAAAGAGGCCAGGGTCGGATTTGAAAAAATATCTGACCTGAGCTGTTCACACTGACATGAAATCAGATACAGGTCACATATGGGTTAAAAAAAAAGAATAAAATAATAAAATAATAAAAAATTGATATATAAAATTGACGTAGCCTATGTGACTTTTTTGTATACAGCTCTGGAAAAAATAAGAGACCACTGCAAAATTAGTTTTTCTGATTTTACTACTTATAGGTATGTGTTTGGGCAAAAGGAACATTTTTGTTTGAGTCTATAAACTACTGAAGACATTTCCCCCAAATTCCAAATAAAAATATTATTGTTTAGAGCATTTATTTGCAGAAAATGACAAATGGTCAAAATAACAAAAAAGATACATGTTTTCAGACCTCAAACAATGCAAAGAAACAAGATCAAATTCATTTTAAAACAACATAATACTAATGTTTCTCAGTTCAGAAATCAATATTTGGTGCAATAGCTCTTATTTTTAATCACAGCTTTCATGCGTCTTGGCATGCTCTCCACAAGTCTTTCACATTGTTCTTGGGTGACTTTATTCCACTCCTGGTGCAAGAACTGAAGTAGCTCAGCTTTGTGTTTGTGTTGGAATTCAACAGACGCTGGAATGGAATGGCTGTAATACATGTAGAGATGCTGATTTCAGAAAAAAAAAAATGCAGCGGTCTCTTATTTTTTTCAGAGCTGTATTCTATAAAATATATATACTGTATAAAAATATAAAATATATGACAACTATGTTTATACATTCTGCTGTGTTATGTATTCTTTACTCCGAATTCATGCTCCATTTTAAAATAGGCACCCACAGCAAACAATTCCCGTTATTTAATTCCTGGATATTCCGAAAGCCAAGTGCACCAATTCAAAAAATAGATTTTTTTATAACCAAAATGATGGCTATCCTCAAAAGCCTGTCAGCCTTGTCACACTGTATCCACCTCTCCTGTACCTGTTCCTTGAGTCCATTTTTATTCTCTGCCGTCAAGCACTGAGTAGGTGGACCCCTAACAGACAGCCCCCTTCAGTGACTCTCTTTCAAGTGTCTTTGCTTTTATACTGCATTTTTTTATTCGCAAATATAAATATTCACCTCCAAAATGCACACCGTGACTTTTTGTTTCTTTTCTTTGAGTTTTTCGATGCTTTTTGATTTTGGCCTGGTTCAGATTTGTTGTAAATGTGGGTGTGAGGCTATAATAGTATGCGTATGTGTGGGGAAGATTATAGCAGTTCACCCTTCACTAAGCACAGAGCACCCGTGGGCTCACTTACTCATGCTGGTTTGCTCCACTCTTTAGCTGGTTGCAACATCACCGCTGTCTATTCTGCCAATACTTGTATTACAGCAGCAGCACGCACCTTGTACGCCCATTCCTACATATCCATCACAACATTTTGTTCTGTTTTAGATTAGATTTCAAGCTTTGTGAAATTTTGTGCTGAACTTAAAGTACTATTACTCAGTACGTATGACCTTTGATGCCACTGTCACTCCTTTTCTAATAAAATGCATTTTCTCATTTACTGTAAAGCACACTGGTTTCACCCACAATATGTATTTTTATTCCATTTCCAATCTCCCTAAAGAAAATTCTGACAAGTGCATCCCACGTCAGTCCTTTGCCAAACAGCTCAAATCAATAAAATCTAAACGAAAACTTCTATGGTGGAATCAGTCACCTGCTTGTTATTAATGCCCTGTATAGAGTAAGCCAAGTTATAGATCAGATCTGAAGAGGAGCGACCCCGCTCACAGTTAAAATCACTATGCAGAATAAGTTACTTGTTTTACTATTTTTACATTCTTTTTTGTTTGTTTGTTTTTACATATTAGTAGTAAATACACCTGTAATGGAATACATGCAAGATAGGTAATTTAATGCTTTGTTGTGGAACATTATGGGAAAACAAACTAAACAATTTTATAGACACAGATACAGAGACCACTGCATTTTTTTTCTGAAATCAGCATCTCTACATGTATTACAGCCATTCCATTCCAGCGTCTGTTGAATTCCAACACAAACACAAAGCTGAGCTACTTCAGTTCTTGCACCAGCAGTGGAATAAAGTCACCCAAGAACAATGTGAAAGACTTGTGGAGAGCATGCCAAGAAGCATGAAAGCTGCGATTAAAAATAAGGCTCATTGCACCAAATATTGATTTCTGAACTGAAATTTCATTGTCGACTAGTCGTATTATTTAAGTATAATTTTAATTTGGAACTTAATACTCGTCTGTGTCAAGAATCCGCAGGGCCGACAGCAAACAGTTCAATGTCTTTGTTACACATCTGCTCCTTCACTGTACAGTGTCCAGGTTTACACCATTTCTGGTTCAGAAACAGCGCTAGTCCACCTCCCTTCTTCTTCCCGCTCTCCGTGATTTGCGGTGTTAGCCATGTCTTCGTAAAAACAATGATGCTGTACTCCCTCTGAAATCTAACCAGCGCCGCGAGCTCATCCGTCTTGTTGGCGAGGGTGCGCACATTCCCCGTTACGACAGAGGGGAGGACCGGCCTGCAGCGTCTCTTCTTTTCCCGGAGTCCCGCGCGGCGTCCACGGCGTGTCGTCCGCAGGATCTCGTCAGGGATAACATGCCTGTCTCGGGGAACACAACAGCGCTGCGCAGCGCCATCAGCTGATCCTTTGTGTAGACGAGCGGAGGACGGGGTCCCTTACACATCTTAAGCCGAGACAGGTAAATAATCCACCAAAAGTGCGGAAAAAATGCACCGTCGAGTGCAGCCCAAGCTTAACGAACAGTGTTGACAAAATATTCACTAAAGTGGGGCGGTTTAAAGGCAAAAAGTTAGGAAAGTTACGGAAAAGTGCGGGAGTGTTGTGACGGGCAGCTAGCTCGCACCAGTCACTGTATCTGCATGTGAGGAATATTCCAATATTAGCACTAGTGCTAAACGGAATGGTGGCCATACTCAATTTGCTCACGAGTCATGGACAATCTTTTTCATTCCGAATGTAGTCTAGTCATGTTTTGGCAGTATTCCCTTAACAGAACGCTGTTGAAACGGAATGCTTAAAGCACGCACGCGTAACTGAGCTCACTAAATACCAACGTTAGTGTCGTGTCCATTATCCTAGTAATATTTTTTTTCGTGACTAATCGTGACTAATCGTCACTGGATCTATAGATTAATCGACTACTAAAATAATCGTTAGTTGCAGCCCTAAAAATGTTCCTTTTGCCCAAACACATACCTATAAGTAGTAAAATCAGAAAAATTGATGATTTTGCAGTGGCCTCTTATTTTTTCCCAGAGCTTTATGTTATAATGTTTCCTCATCAAAAACATACCTGGAGTTGTGTTTTGTTTCATTCACACGTTTAACACACAAATCCTCCAAATTTAAACTGAGTTCTCTCTCTAACTGAAGACGTACTGTTCCACCTTGTGATGTCATGTGGTAATACAAGAAGTAACACTGTGTATTTAAACATTTTTTGAAAATTTCAGAACTGGAATTTCTAATCTCTACTGGTAAAATAAAAGGCAGCTGTTACTGTAGCATGAACACTACCACTACATGACATCATGAGGTGGAACAGAGCATTTTGATGTTTAATATTAAAGGATTGCTCAAACATGTGTGAATGAAAATGGTACCATTTACCATTTAGTTTATAAGATAGTTGGAATTCCAGACAGGATATAGCCTACTTCAGGAAATACTCTATTGAATAAATTACCACCTAATTAATATTTATCTACACAATTCAAAGTACAATGCCCAAAGACATGCATGACACAAAATTTCCCGATTTTGGGCTGAAATGTTGTCTTTGCGCATATGTCTGAGTGATAGTTGTGTGGCAGCCAGCACTGGTTCAGCGTGTACTCCACATCTGGCCGGAATTTGCTGGGAGAGGTTCCAGCCCAACCTGCTACAAAATAATCAGAGCCAAAGACAATGAATTAAACATTGAATGACAAAAATATGCAAAATAGACTTTCTTATCGTTTTAGCACTGTATGATGGTGCAGTGACAAAAAAGTGAATCCATATACATATTGTTACTGCAGTGATACAAAAATACTAAAATATTAAACTCAAATTGATTAGGGAAAGCTTGATTCTGATTTAGATAAACACAGTAGTTATTTTTAAAAAATAGAACGTAATTTTCAGTACAAAATCATGGTATATTAAACTGGTTTGAATATTGAAGTAATAATTCTAAAATATTCAAAAAATATTTTTGTATAAACGGCTCATATTGTGGTGTTTTCTGATTTTGTTATAATACAGTGGTACCTTACCTTATGAAATTAATTCGTTCCAGAAGCGGTTTCGTAACGTGAATTTTTCGTAAGTTGAGTAGCTATTTCAATGGAAAAGGCCTGATCCGTTCCAAGGTTTTTTTTTTTATCGTGTAACTTTTTTTTATAGTGTAACATTTGTGTTCTGCATCCTGATTGGAATAAACCAGGTCTAGACCAGAACTAAACCAGGTCTAAACCTGGACTGGACCTGGACTAAACCAGGATTATCCCGGGACATGGCAGTGCCGTTGGAGGAGCGCGTTGCTCGTGTCTCCGCGCTCCTTGCGCGTTCCGCGCTAGAGCTAAGAGGCCGAGAAAGACGCTCTTTCAGCGGGAATAAGAGCGGGGCGGGGCGGGCTCTGGTTCTATGTGACTTCCAGAGCCGGGGGGCTGACACTGTGAGCTAACAGGCCGAGAAAGGTGCTTTATCGGCGGGCAAGACCGCGGGGTCTCGCTCGGGGCGGGCTCTGCTTCTATGTGACTTCCAGGTCTAGACCAGAACTAAACCAGGCCTAGACCAGGTCTAAACCAGGACCGGATCAGGTCCAGACCCGGACCAAACCGGGACCAGACCAGGATTAAATCACCCTGTGCTCGGCCCGCGGCCCCGAGGGGGAGGCCCGGGCGCCGCGGCTCCATCCCGCGCCGTGTCGATGTCGCTTTTTGATCCTTCGATGTCGGCTCTTCCTATCATTGTGAAGCAGAATTCACCAAGCACTGGATTGTTCACTCACTAATAGGGAACGTGAGCTGGGTTTAGACCGTCGTGAGACAGGTGAGTTTTACCATACTGATGATGTGTTGTTGCGATAGTAATCCTGTGTCTCCGCTTCCCTCACACGTTCGGCGCTATATTGAGCCGTGTCTACCCCCACGCTTCACTATCAACACATTCCATTGAAAATATATGAAAGTTCGAGTGTTCAAACGAGAGAGAAATGCGAGAAAAGCCCAACTCCAGTCTGAGAAAAGCGTAGAATGTGTGTGGTGAGGCATTTACAGCCCTAAAACATGTAGAACAATTGCAAAATACAAAGTTGTCCTACCTCGTGGACCTCTCCCACCGCGGGCCACCTCTGGAACCTAACTCCGTGTGTGTTGATAAAGTGTATTTACGTTTTGGGGCGTGCATCTGAGCGCGCATTAATTGAATTTTTGAGATTTCGCGTTTCGTAACTTGAATTTTCTTTCGTATCTAGAGACCAAAATTTGACGTGAAGGCGTTTCGTAACTTGGATTTTTCGTATGTAGGGTCTTTCGTAAGGTGAGGTACCACTGTACTGAGTCCCTATCAAAATACCTGACACAAAATACATAAAACCTCTGTTCCACCTTGTGATGTCATATGGCAATACAGGAATTGCTCCACTGTTTAAAAACTTCATACACCTTCACTAGAATGCATTTGAATAATTTCAGCCCTGTAACTGCCAATCTCTGCTGAACGAAAGGTCAAAAGACGCTTAACTACCACTTCATAACATCACAAGATCATTTTGAGCTTTAGAGATGTAGACAGACTAATAATAAAAGATTACCCAAACATGTGTGAATGAAAGAAGATCTTAACAACTTGCAGATCTTAACAACAGGGCCACTGGACGCATTGCACTTTCCATAGATCAGGACCCCACTACAGGAGCACCTCACCCCTCTGCCCCCAGAATGGAGGTCCGGGGCGCTCAGGTGCAGGAGGGCTCGTTTTGGCAGAAGCCTGATCCCCTCGGCCATCACATTTTTGAACACCAGGCCCCGCTGAGTGTGCTGTAATGTCTCTAACGTGAACTGAACAGCTCTGGAAAAAAATAAGAGACCACTGCAAAATTATCAGTTTTTCTGATTTTACCACTTATAGGTATGTGTTTGGGCAAAAGGAACATTTTTGTTTGAGTCTATAAACTACTGACAACATTTCCCCCAAATTCCAAATAAAAATATTATTGTTTAGAGCATTTATTTGCAGAAAATGACAAATGGTCAAAATAACAAAAAAGATACATGTTTTCAGACCTCAAACAATGCAAAGAAACAAGATCAAATTAACTTTAAAACAACATAATACTAATGTTTACACTTAAGAAGAGTTCAGAAATCAATATTTGGTGCAATAACCCTTATTTTTAATCACAGCTTTCATGCGTCTTGGCATGCTCTCCACAAGTCTTTCACATTGTTCTTGGGTGACTTTATTCCACTCCTGGTGCAAGAACTGAAGTAGCTCAGCTTTGTGTTTGTGTTGGAATTCAACAGACCCTGGAATGGAATGTCTGTAATACATGTAGAGATGCTGATTTCAGACAAAAATGCAGTGGTCTCTTATTTTTTTCCAGAGCTGTATATGTGTGTTTGTCGCTGTATATGTCAAAGAAGCTCTGTGTGCATGAAAATCAATTTCCCTTTGGGGACAATAAACGTCTAAAATCTAACACAACTCCAGATCTGTTTTTTGATGATATAACAACATTATAACATAGCTTAAATATCCCAAGTGAATTTTGTGTAATATATGACCTTTAAATTACTTGCTCAAATAAATCTAGTTTTGATACTGCTCCTGGATGCAATAAACTAAGTAAATTTAATTTCTGTATTTTTTTTTATTAATTCATTTATTTATTTGAATTAGGACAATGCATATTAATCAACATGACAACAAACAGCATCAATGTAAATATGCCAGAATTAGCACAATATCTACTTTACATCCGTTGTCCTAAGCCAGGTCAGAACAGAAGAACATTTAGAGGAACACACAGAAGAGACAGAAGTAGACATGACAGCACACCACAATAGACCATTCTCTGTGTTTAAGAGGTCCAGAGAAGATGAAAAATCTACCTGTGTGAACATGTTTCAGCGTGTTTTTGAAGGTTGAGAAGGACCCACAGTTTCTGCATGAGCAGGTACTGTAATTTGGCCAAATTTGGTCCTGCGTCTCTGTATGTTACAGTGTCCTCTGGTCAAAGCTTTTTTTTTTACTTATAAAATCCATTAATGGTGGAGGAGTGAGTCCATTTAAAACTTTAAAAACAAAGCAAGCATCCACACAGCCACACAAGTCATGTTAAAGCAGCAAGAGAAAAGCTGAACGCATGTGAGTGAGAATGCAGCTATAACAATTGATTTTAATTTAGTCCTGCTTTATTGCCATACGGTGGGCTTTAGTGAAGTGTGCTAACAGCAAAACAACCCAATCCTTCGAGACTATTTACTTTATCATCCAGCGCCATATCCTACTTCATTAGCCTGAAGGTGCTGTGAGATGAGATTTTTTTTTTTTTTTTACAGGCAAATTGATCCTTTTGGTCAGAGAATGTTTCAAATAAATTGACAATGCAGAAAAAGTACTAACCACTTGCTTATGTGTTCTCTTTTCAGAAGCAGGACAATGCAGTAGGTATCTCAAACATGACACACAACTAATTAAAAGCAGCGTGCTCCGTGATAAATGTTCCCCTCGTCTCTGAACTGTTGGAGCTGGGAATAGACGCAGGCCTTAGTCAGCAGTGGTGTACAGTTTCACCGCTGTTTCCCCCGTGCCCTCTTTTCAGCATCTTAATGGGGCAAAAGCAGGAGAGGAAATAAGCTACATCTGCCGCGTCAACGTACATGCACTAATGAACAACACACAGGCTGAGCTCTCGTGTTAGCACAAGTAGTTCACTGCAGAAGATGGCCCAGAGTGAGTCTTTGGCGTCCTACTTCAGCGTAAGTGCAGGATGTATGCAAATTATGGAGCTAACTTTTGGACTAATTCCTGGGTTTTGACGTGTGATGGGAAAGTATGTAATTAAGATGAGGTATGAACTGTTGCCTTATAACAACAAAGCGCTAGGTTTGATTCCCAGACAGTGCGTTTTGTGCGTGCGCATGGACAGTTACTTATCACTAGAGATAGACTGATATATTGGTTGGCCAATGTAGTGCGCCGATATTTGGACTTTTTAGTGTATCAACTATAGGCCTTAAATCTCCAACACTGGCCAACATCAGCTCAAAAATATCGGCAACTTTATCGGCTCTGTATTTTAAACAATCAGGATTGGCCGTGAAAAAACCCATACCAGTCGATGTCTATTTATCGCATCATGGGGACCTGCCTATCTTATGGATGAGGTATTAAACCACACAGTTTAAAGTTCAGATATGAGTTCAAATTAGGCAAGTATAGTGACTATGGTTGCGGTTAGGATGAGTCCCTAATGAATCTAAGCCAAGGGAATGTCCCCAGAAATGTGCATGTGCCTGAGCATGCCCATGTGTGTGATTGGCTTGATTTTGCATATTGGTTAGTAACACAATTAGATTAGAGGGTTTGGAACATGGTTTGTGTGATGTTCACTGTGTGCTTTGTGCTCAGTCCATTTGTTATGATATTTAGCATCACAGATTAAGTATTTCAATGATTAAACAAAAATGAAATAGATAGAGGGGGCGGCAGTAGCGGCAGTAGCTCAGTTGGTAGAGCGCTTGCCTAGTGATCCAGGGGTTGGCGGTTTGAATCCCGCTCTTGACGGGTGGACCGCGTGTGATCCCAGCTCCCACAGATGAGCGCTGCCGTTGTGTCCTTGGGCAAGACACTTAACCCCACCTCGCCCCCAGTGTCTGCGGACACTGGTAGCCCCCATGGCAGAAGATACATCAAGGCCCGTTGTGACGTGAGCCGTCCTCCTGTGGACCCACCACCCGCGGGAGGATTCATGAGGGCTGGTGCATTGTGTTCTGATCAGCGGAACACTGCTTGGACTGCTGCCCCCGCGACCCAGAGAATGGAAAAAGCTGAAGAAGATGAATGAATGAAATAGAACAGAATAGACCTAATTCAAACTCAAAACAATGTGAACCTTGGAGCAATAAGAACTTGTTTTAAAGCTGTATGTGTGAATATAACAGTGAGAAATATATTCAATATATGATGAAAAACAAAGAATATGATATTAAATGTGGATTATCTTTCAGAAGTGCATGTTATGACAGAAAAACTAATACATTCTAAAAACCTTGCTGGGGGCTCATATGAATTAAAAAGCATAATTAAAGAAATGAAGAGGGTGGCGTGTCCCTGCGGATAGGAAACAGAGAGAAGAATAGATAAAAGGAGATGAGATGGGACTTCCACATGCTGGTAAACACACACAATGTGAGTTATGTATGGACGTGTATATGCATAAGGATTTAATGACACATCAACAACCCTGTGGACAGGCAGGGGATGGGAGGAGAGCCCACGATTAGTCTTTGGATCTATCTCAACCCATGGGGAAGAGGGGGAGGAGGAAGAGAGAGAGTGAGAGAGAAAGGAAGAGGCAGTGAGAGTTACAGAGAGACAAAGAGAGAGTTAGCATATGTGTGGACTGGTCCCATGTCAGTACTGGTTGCACTTGTCTGGTCTAATCCTAACCATGGCTTTGATCAAAGATGTCTCCTTCTTTCCTGGAAAAGTCAGAGGGATGTGTAATAGAGGAGACAGGCCAAAGCTCTGAAGATCAGATCAGGAGTCTTTTAGGCCAGGTTAAAGTGAGATACATAATACTTTTCTTGCCTGTCCATCACACTAGGGACACTAGGGAATTCCATAACTTACCTATCCCTACATGTAAAATGTGCCAAACTTTTGGAAAGAATTCTCATCATCAGTGTGTTTGAACTCCTACTTCCTGTAATTTTCAACATATTTTTCAACTTTTCTTCACAAATTGCGTCTTTATAATTTACATTTAGAGTAGTCATAAAGGCATCAAATTAAGTCAAAATTAGACAATCATAAAAATCATACGCACTTTAAGGTATACAGCTCGCAATTGCCTCATAAAAATCATTTGAAGATATTTATCCAGAACACAGCAGAAGATGTTTTTGTCACATATCACTCCTCTTCAGAACAATATGATGCAGTAGATGCGGTGTGGGTTTTTTTTTAATTGAAAAGGAATAATCTAAACCTAACACTGCATGTGACGGAGGAAGAAAAAAGTGAAAAGATAAAAAGGTGAAGACTAGAGAAACAGAGAGTGGCCGCTGACATTATTGATCCATACAGTGACCACCTCCCTCTGCCTGCACTGCCCCCAGCATGGATTACCCCGCCGGCTCTCGGAGCATGTACAGGTTACATGACTAACATTAACAGACATGGGACCAGATAACCACAAATGTGACCAATGTGTTGACAGTGTATATATCCCACAGACAGACCACAGCCCATGCAGACACAGTTTCCTTAGGGCCAGACCAGGACGCCATTCTCTCTACTCATTGATCCAAAGCAAGAAAAGTCAGAGTATTCAAGCTGTGACAGAATCTTGGCTCAAATACACACTCATGCACTCACATTTGGAGGTCAGGGTACTGCGGCGGGGAAAGAGGAAGATGAATGAAATGAAGGAAAGAAGGGAAAGAATGATTAGGAAAAAAGAAGAGAAGTTAAAATGATGAAAGGTAGAGAGTAAAGGCAGAGGTAGTGGCTTAGTATTTACAGTACGACAGCAAATGGTTTTGTGTACACAGATGCATGGGGGATGAAAATGGGGCCGGCGGCAGCTGGGTGTATCCAGACAGCAATCCCAGCTCAAGGCCACTGCCGCATAGATCACGGCCCAATCATCTGACTGCCTCCAGTGTAGAGCAGGGGAAGAAATATGAGCACAACTGCACTTATTTGCATTGAACATCCAATTCCTTCTATGTTTGATTGTCAGTAAACAAACTTACCAGCACCAACAAATGCATGAGATCAATACCTACAACAAGCAGTGCAATATGAGACTCCCATTCACAGAGAAAAATAAATGTATGAAATAGTCAACTTGCTACATTGGTTTAGTTAGTATTGCTATAGCATTGCCTGACCAGCCAGTCACTTCTACATTCTGCTTGAATACAGAAGGATCTGGAATTGGACCCTAGAGCATGAAAAACTTGAGACGATCCAACCACAACTACTAATTTGTAGCACTTGTCTCTCAAATGTAGAAGACATCTCTTCTTGATAATTCTCGTAGCATTCAGAACAAAATATATCACTTCTTTTACCTGAGATAAGATAATTTGGTGTTTCAGTTGTTGATTCTGAGAAAATCCACACTGTTTCTCAGTCCTTCATCTTGTTTTTGCTGCTTTTTTATGTGTAAGCAGCCATGTTTGTTTTTGACGCAAACAATGGCGCAAACAATGTCTCTCTGATTGGTTAATCAAGTGTCAATCAGGAAGACAGGCTACAGCTCCAGATCAGCTCGACTTTGTATAAAGTTTTAAGCATGTAGTTCTGGCTGACCAGGAAAGCAATAACAGTCCTGCAGAATATACCTTTGATGGTCAGAAAGGAGAATTTTTGCCATTTTTAGCGTATGCCTGCTGGGAGTCTTTTCATCTACAGTGCTGTGAAAAATGATTTACCGATTTCGTATATTTTTTTTTTGCACCTTTGTCACTCTTAGCCATTTCAAATCACGCAATCTTAAATATTAGACCAAGATAACTCATAAGTAAACACAAAATGCAGTTTTAAGTGCAGATTTTATTCATTAAGGGAAAAAAGGCATCTGAACCTACATGGCCCATGAGAAAAAGTATTGCCCCCTAAACCTAATAACTGGTTGAACCACCCTTAGCAGCAACAACTGCTGCCAAGTATTTGCGATAACTGGGAATGATTTAACATCGCTGTGGAGGAATTTTGGCCCACTCGTCTTTGCAGAATTCTTTTAAATCAACCCCACTGGAGGGTTTCTGAGCATGAACCCCCTTTTTATGGTCATGCCACAACATGGGATTAGGTCTGGACTTTGGCTGGGCCACTCCAAAACCCTCATGTTTTTTTAAGCCATTCAGAAATGGACTTGCTGATGTGCTTTGGATCATTGTCCTGCTGCAGAAGCCAAGTGCACTTCAGCTTGAGGTCACAAAATGATGGCCGGACATTCTCCTTCAGGATTTGTTGGTAGAGAGCAGAGTTCATGGTTCTTTCAATCACAAGTCGTCCAGGTCCTGAAGCAGCAAAGCCTCAAACCATGATGACACCACCACTATGTTTCACTGCTGGCATGATGTTCTTTTTATCAAAAGCTGTGTTCATTTTACATCAGATGTAATGGGATGTATTCCTTCCAAAAGTTCAACTTTTGCAGTCCACAGAATAGGCAAAAGCTTTGGAGATTAACGAGATGTTGATCAAGAAGTGAGACGAGCCTTCTTTTTTTTTTTTTTTTTTGTCGACCATGGCTTTTACCTTGGAACACTGCCATGTATGCTATTTTTGCCTAGTCTCTTTCTTATGGTTGAGTCATGAACACTGACCTTTACTGAGGCAAGCGAGGCCTGCAGTTATTTAGATGTTTTTCTAGGTTCCTGTGTGACCTCTTGGATCAGTCGTTGCTGTGCTCTTAAGGTAATTACTGTAGGCCAGCCACTCCTGGGACGATCACCACTGTACCAAGTTTTCTCTATTTGCGGATAATAGCTCTCACCATGGTTCACTGGAATCCCAAAGATTTAGAAATGGCTCTGTTACCTTTTTCAGACTGAGACATGTCCGTTACTTGTTATCTGCTCCTGAATTTCTTTGGATCGCAACATGATGTCTTGGGTTCGATATGGCCTACTTCATCTTATCAGACAGGTTCTGTTTAAGTGATCTCTTGATTTGAAAGGTCTGGCAGCAATCAGGCCTGAGTGTCGCTATGAAATTGAACTCAGCTTTCCACAATAATATGATTAATCACAATGACCTCATCATTTAACGTGGGGGGCACGTACTTCTTTACCCAATGTTTACCTAAGTAAACATAAAAACTGCATTTTATGTTTACTTGGGTTATCTTTGTTTAATATTTAAATTTGTTTGATGATCTGAAACAGTTAAGTGTGACATACATGCAAAAAAGTAAGAAATCACAAAGGAATCAGGTTACTTACAAAACCGTATGTACAGCGCTGGAAAAAAATAAGAGACCACTGCAAAATTATCAGTTTTTTCTGATTTTACTACTTATAGGTATGTGTTTGGACAAAAGGAACATTTTTGTTTGAGTCTATAAACTACTGACAACATTTCCCCCAAATTCCAAATAAACATATTATTGTTTAGAGCATTTATTTGCAGAAAATGACAAATGGTCAAAATAACAAAAAAGATACATGTTTTCAGACCTCAAACAATGCAAAGAAACAAGATCAAATTCTTTTAAAACAACATAATACTAATGTTTACACTTAAGAAGAGTTCAGAAATCAATATTTGGTGCAATAACCCTTATTTTTAATCACAGCTTTCATGCATCTTGGCATGCTCTCCACAAGTCTTTCACATTGTTCTTGGGTGACTTTATTCCACTCCTGGTGCAAGAACTGAAGTAGCTCAGCTTTGTGTTTGTGTTGGAATTCAACAGACGCTGGAATGGAATGGCTGTAATACATGTAGAGATGCTGATTTCAGAAAAAAATGCAGTGGTCTCTTATCTTTTTCCAGAGCTGTATAACAATGATGATGTAATTTTTCAAATGGTAAAAACAGTTCAGCAGATCGGTAGATGATATTAGTTGTAAAAAGATACATTTCCCGATCTGAGTTAAGTGTTGCTTTCGCTGTCTGTCCTGTGTGTGCTCCTCTCGTTCACCCTGCAGTGAGACCAGCTGTCTCATAGCAACAGGACGACACTGTTTCTGACTGCCTGGCCACCTACACACACACATACACACACACACACACACACACACACACACAGCATACCTCACTGTTTTAGGTGCCATTTTTTAGATTTGCACTTATTCTGAGGACTTGTTCTAACCTCCACTTAACCTTAGATTCGACAAAGGCAGTGAAATGGAAAAAGTCTAACTGAGTGTTTACTTCAGTTTAGAGTAAATTTGTGTAGTTGGCTGAGTGCAAGAATGTGTTAACCCTGAAAGTGAAAATTGAAATCCGCACTTCACTGTTTAGCATAACACTGATTTAACCCAGAAGTTCTCAAACTTTTCACACCAAGTACCACATCTAAACCAGGTCTATAACAGGACTACACTGATACTAAATCGTGAACTGCTCCATTGCTATAAAATTCTATCCAAGGAACCCAAACCCAAAGCTAATTAACTTCAGAAAAATACTAGAACTAGTGTACCAGTACCACAGATACTAATGTTCTTTTAGTTGTTGCATCTAATTTTGCTGCTTGTAATCACTCCACCTCATCACACCTATAAAACACATTTTACCAATTTCCCTTTACAACAAAAACATTCAGTCTCAGAAAAGTAACTGTTCTGTTCCACTCACATAACTCAACTAATAATAGCTTTAGTTCAGGCTTCCAACCAAGGACTTCATTATTGTTATTATTATAAGTATTTCAGGTTTGCAATCATTACAAAACTCAGCAGCACGTGTCCTGACTAGGACCAGAGGGCGGGACCACATTACGCCGGTTTTAAAATCACTGCCTGTGAGTTTCAGGATGGATTTTAAAGTTCTTTTACTGTTTTTTAAATGTCTTAATAGTCTTGGGCCTTCTTCTTGGGCTCGGCTGCAGCTGCTGGAGTCTGTCCCGTGGGCTCCTGGTGGAGAGGGGTGGTGCTTGGGTCTCATCTCTCCCCTGGGCCCTGTGGCGGTTCCTGGTGGCGGTGGACGGCTCTCTGTTCTTGGTGTTCGCCTGTATTTTTTTAAAGGGATATGCCACCCCCAGGTCAAACTTGGGCATCTCCCCACAGTCCACAGCTGCCAGGGGAATCCCTGTTACGCACCAGGAAGGGAGTTCCCCTGTTGCGCAGCGTGCTCTGTGCTTCGGCTTTCTTTTTCCGCACTGAAAAATAGTTCCCACCCAAAATGACCAAGTCAAGCTCTCCGTGTTGATTTGCACATTTATTTGCACTCGATATGAATGCGCACTACACAGAAAGTAATTGGGAAACGCATCGAGCAAATTAATTCCTTTTGGCCGAAATCTTTCTCTGGCGACGTTAGACTCCAGTCTAAGGCGGAGGAGCTGCAGATACCGCGGCGGTCAGTGGCGACAGACTCGGACAATGGCTGGGTGACCAGGAAAACGCTTTCCACCACTTATTTTAGTCTCTGGACTGTGGGGAGATGCCCAAGTTTGACCTGGGGGTGGCATATCCCTTTAAGATTTAAGATTTAAGTCTTTATTTGGTCTCACACACAATGACACACGGGAGAAATTTGACTTCTGCATTTGACCCATCCTTTTCAGGAGCAGTGAGTGACTTAAATCTTAAATCACTGTAAAGCACTTTGCATTACATTTTTTTGTATGGAAAGTGTTTTATATATAAGTTTGATTGATTTATTATTATTATTAGTAGTAGTAGTAGTAGTAGTAGTAGTAGTAGTAGTAGTAGTAGTAGTAGTAGTAGGATTAGGCAACATAGTTCAAGGGTGAATTTGGAGTTGAAATATGTTGAAATATGTAAGGTTAGTCTATTACTAATTACTACTAATGTTTACCTGTTACAATACATTTTCTAACTGCTAAAAACAGTAAGACTAGTTACAATTTCAAGCTACAAAAATTGTTCCAGGTCCAAGAAAACTTCATATTGCATCTTGTCCAATCACTTTCAGAAAACAAAAAATCTTAAAATGATGATTATTATTATTATTATTATTTTAAAAAGAGCAAAGCAATGTGGATAGTAAAATGTCCACGTTTTGAATCAGACAAAGTTGTCCAAAACCAGAAGGATCTGGAACCTCTTTCATGCCAGTAGCCAATCAAAACAGGGAAAATTCAATTAAAAAGAGACAAAGAGAATTTTTTTTTTTTTTTTTTTAAAGGGCCCTCACATGGAAAAGTGTCATTTCAGAGCTTTTTCTTTTGTGTTATTTGCTTCTGTTAAAGAAAACGGAAACCAAAAGAAAACGACATGGTTGAGAGTCACAATGGGAAAAAAGAGAATCACTTCGGCACAACAATGGTGATGATTTCTAAGGTGGTTTGGACTTGATAGAAATACAGTCAAGAGAACTGAGAGCTGCTTTCAACTACCCTCCACGCAAAGTCTATTATATTATCATCACCAATGCCAAGAAATGATATGAAATGTACAAAATGGAGTGAAATGATTTAGAAACGTTGTGGTATTGAAGATAGGTATAATCTAAGTTAGTTGGTGGTTCTATTTGTGCTCAGAGTTGACAGTAAGGTATGTGACCAGTGGTGGAAGAGGTACTAGTAAAAGTACAGAAACCAGAGCAAAGAAATACTCAATTAAAAGTAAAAGTATCACCTGAAAAATCTACTAAAAAGCAAAAGTACCTGTTTAAAAAATGTACTAAGAATAAGTAAATAATACAAATATTTTGCACAGATTTTGAGATCCAGTAAATCCTCAAATGTATTGATTTGGATAAAGACTAAAGAAACAAAATATATTTTTTTCTTTTTTCCTTAGTTGTTCTTATTTGAATATCAATCCTGTTAAAATGTCGTGGAGTAGAAAGTTGAGATACCTGTCCCAAATGTAATGAAGTAAAAGTAAAAAAATATCCACTTTAAAATGTACTGACTTGTAAAATAAAGATACCTGAAATTTGTGAAATGAAATAGGTGAAATTTACTTTGTTGCATTTCACCACTGTACAGCTCTGGGGAAAAAAAAAAAAAAGAGACCACTGCATTTTTTTCTGAAATCAGCATCTCTACCTGTATTACAGCCATTCCATTCCAGCGTCTGTTGAATTCCAACACAAACACAAAGCTGAGCTATTTCAGTTCTTGCACCAGGAGTGGAATAAAGTCACCCAAGACTTGTGGAGAGCATGCCAAGATGCATGAAAGCTGTGATTAAAAATAAGGGTTATTGCACCAAATATTGATTTCTGAACTCTTCTTAAGTGTAAACATTAGTATTATGTTGTTAAAATAAATTTGATCTTGCATTGTTTGCATGTATTTTTTTGTTATTTTGACCTGTGAGCTTTACAAAAAGGGATCAGAAAAGGGCGTAGGCTGAAGATTGAGTTTATCAGGCACTTTAATCTTAATTTAAGCACTTTAATCTTAATTTAAGCAGAATACAGACATGATGTTACACAAGGACACATATCGTCCACATCGTCCCCCATCGTCACACACCCAACTGAAGCACAGGCAGCTACTTATACAGGGACTGGTACGCAGGGACATATAGGTCGTTTTCACACCAGGAAAGTCCGATAGTTCACTTGCTTTGGTCCGGACCAATTTTTTTTTTGTTTTGTTTTTTTGGTGCGGTTCGCTTTCACACTGCAGTTTTTCCCCAAGCGAACTAACATCTATAAACAAAAGCACATGTGCTGAGGTCGCTCAGCCGTTGGACAGAAGTGTCCAAACCCGGAAGGAGGAGAATAACGGTGTTACGTGCTGTTTTCAATCTAGCCTTAGCGATATGGTTTGCTCAGTTTATACAGTTTGCACAAATGTTTGAGGAGCATCGTGAGGTTTACACTATTTTACCATCAATTTACAAACGAAGAAGACACAGGGCAAGACGACTACAGAGGACAGCGCTCACGTGCGCATCAAGTTCTGACTCTTGCTCTTCACGCAAAACGTAAGTAAGACTCGTAAGTTTTGTTTTGTTTCGTTTCGTTTCGTCAGCCTCAGTTTCCCATAATGCTTGACATACGACGGGAGCTCGTTAAGTACAAAAAGCCAACTTGTGTCGGATCGAGTCCGGTCTGCATTCTCACCTCAAACGAACCGCACCAGAGTTCGTATGGAACCGGTCCGAGACCGAGCTTTTTAGGTGGTCTCGGTCCGCTTGTTTGCTCCGGATCGAGACTTTTGGTTTTTATTCACACCAGAACAAAAGGTCCGAATCAAAGGAGCAAACGAACTCTGGTTCGTTTAAAACGAACCAAACAAGGCAGGTGTGAAAACGACCATAGTTTACTGCCTTGTAAGGGGATCTGTAGAGTAGCACCCAAAATTAGCCAATAGCAGAAGGAGTTAGCCAATAGCTGAAGGATGGGAGCAGGTGGATATCCCATTACACCCAAGCAGCTAAAACCCCATTTAACGTATGGACACACTTCCCAGTACTTGAATACAGAGAATACACCAGGTACAAAGAATATAATTTAACATAAGAGAATAAAATCTCACAGACCATTTGTCATTTTCTGCAAATAAATGCTCTAAACGATAATATTTTTATTTGGAATTTGGGGGAAATGTTGTCAGTAGTTTATAGACTCAAACAAAAATGTTCCTTTTGCCAAAACACATACCTATAAGTAGTCAAATCAGAAAAACAATTTTGCAGTGGTCTCTTATTTTTTTTCCCAGAGATGTATGTGACAATGACGAGTCAGGATTAATAAGGTGCACTGTATTGTAGAACCACAAAATTTGTTTCCCCAGATGAGTGTGATTGACAAGTGGATTAACCAATCAGAGAAATGTGTGGTCTGTCCGTATCAAAACAATCAGAGTCAGGTGACCAGACGCTAAATCCTATTCTGCAGATTTCAGTCTGTATTACATTTGGATTCATGGACACCGAGAGGCTTGCCATGTTAATTACTCTATCCACTCCATCACCACCACATCATTCACTAAATTAGAGTTGGAAGGATATTTTTGGGGCTCACATGAGAGACTCGCATGAGGCTCACCCTGCATTCTGATGGAATCATTTTATTGCAAGAACCAAGGCACCAAATTATAACATAAATAAATATCCAGTGTTTTTGTAATTCAATTTACATCAACATTAGAATTGATATCAGTAAACTATATTTGATTTGAACATGTTTACGTCATCTCTGGGAACACAGATGAAGTTTATGAAATGTAAAATACAAATCTTAATATTACATTTGTGAATGAGTCAGCTCTTTTGAACAGTTCCTTAACGTGAGGATGTACCAACACAGACGGGCGTGCCAGAGTGGACCGTCTTCTGCCGTACATCTTCACCTAGAAGCCACGGGTCATTCATTTGAGGACAGTGAGGTTCAGATCTTAGCCAGGGAAAAGAATTGGTTTGAGAGGGGAGTTAAAGAGGCTATTTTTGTCAAAAAAGAGAATCCTTCTCTGAACAGAAATGGTGGAGTAAGACATAATTTGCATCCCATCTACAATTCCATTATTAAGCCTAGATCAAACAAACAGGGAAACAATAGGGTTAGCCAGGTCAGGGCCAGAGGTGTGAAAAACAGGCGTGTAGGGATGAATAGAGATCGTCAGCTAGACGCCAGAGAAACAAAAAGACGGAAACCAATGAGATAGTTCCGGAAAGTAGTTAGCTAGGTAGCTCCTCCCTACAGCAAGATATAAGCAAGTGTCTTACCAGTATTCTTATTAGAGCTGACGAAGCCTCTCGGATGAGCGGCGAAACGTTTTCAACCAAACAAACTTTGTCCAGTTGACAAATTGAACTTCTCCTGTTATCATGGATTCTACCTGGACGACTGAGGGACTTTTCACGCATCTTAACGTGAACAGTTGGAAGCAGATCTCATTTTTAAAATAATTTCTTTCTTTCTCATTTCTGTGCATTATTCAAAGTCAAAGTGTACGTTATTGTCAATTCACTATGTAACAGACATTACAGACATTCAGAGGACTGAAAATTGTGTTTCACCAGACACCAAATATGCAATTTAAACTAAAAACTAAAAACACGCACACACACACAGGACAAGAAGAAAAGTTCAAGTTTGACAGGATATCATTTCCACTGTAGTTCTGAACAATAAATTATTCAATGGCGGACAAAAAGTAGATAAAATTTAGGCAAACTCACAAACTGAAGAGCTGTCCAAGTACGACATGAAGGATCTGCACTGCTACTCTAGATCATTGTTGAACCATTTTATACTAGTGTTAACACTAAATTAATATAATACAAAATTATGATCTTTATAATTAACTTCACCATAATTATTTTGGTTATGATAATTGTGATACTAAATTTCCATATTGTCCCATTTGTAGTAGAGAGCAAATTTCTACATGATTTCAAGTCAAAGTGTACTTTACTGTCAATTCACTATGTAACAGGTATTACACTAATTAACATTGAACCAACAAAAGAAAAAGCACAGAAGCAGAGTAGGCAACATGAGTGAGAGGTTTTTGCACTAAAAATAGATCTGCCATCATACTAACAGTTTATTTTTACATTATTGTTATTATTAACATTTGATTTAGATCATCCATAATTTCAAAGGGTAAACACAGTCCAACTCTAAATTTAATGGTCCCATGGCATGAAATTTTCACTTTCTGAGGTTTTTGAACGTTAATGTGAGCTCCCCTACCCTGTTTAGCCCCCCCCCATGGCTAAAAGTTGCGAAATGTCTAAACTGAGCATTTGCGGTCCTTTTCTGCGTTACACAAAACCAGTGCTCAAACGGGCGAGTTCGGACAAGGCACCTGATTGACGTCAGATCGGCAAATGCAGCTCCAGCCCCTCCCTCTGTCTCCGCTCAGCGTCCCTGTATATCCCGCCCATAGAGTTTGGACTGTGAATGCGCTAGGCAATGCGAAATGCGTTTTTTTATTTGCCTGGAGGCACGTCCGAGTGTTTCTAGGCTCGCAAGTCCCTTACCCGACCCTCTGGACCTCTGAAATACCAGTGGTTTCATTTTATTTTCTGTGTAAATATGCTTTTTTTCATTGCAAAGTCTCTCATCTGTCTTCGTGCGTAAAACACGGAAGAGAGGAGACAGCGGAGCCAAGCTGCGCTGAGGAGCGGGGGAAACCCGGCCCCCCCGCTCCTTAGCCAATCTCTCTGTCCTTCTCATTTGCATTGAAGCAGAAACACCCAGAATAAAGAATTTTAGACACATATCTAGCCTGATGAAGACTGTCAGAGTCATATCTCATGCAGTGAGTGTTGATTTTGAAGAAGGATTCATTTACAGTATTAACCATTAAGGAGCCATATAAAAGCATCAAGAAGTACCATGTCATGGGACCTTTAAACCATTTCTTAGTTTAGTTTTAACTTAGTTTTCAGTTTGTTGTCAAAATAAGTTCTCGTATTGGCCTCTGTCATATAAATACATTTAAGAAGAAACAGTTTATCCAAATCCAAAAGATTCAGATCTCATGAAAGAACCAAAAGTCACCCATGCCCACTCAAATGTGTTATTGTGGCAGGTTAGCATAGGGAGGGAATGACAGGAGTGAATGCATGTATACTTGTTTATTGTCTGCCTGTTGATATGATGCCAACAGCTGAAAAAGACAACAAAAGACATCAAACTTTTCCAACGCAGGCACACAGGTGGTGAAAAGATTGCACATGGTTACATCTGCACACAGCACCAGTGACTGCACAAGGAGCATCAAATCAGGTATAAGGGCAAGATCAAGAGAAACCACATGAAAAAGCAATAACAACACAATATGAAAATAAGTCCCTTTTATGTCGAGGAAAAAAAGGAATAACTTATTTTCCCACAATGCACTCTTCAGTTGTAACAATGAAAGCCTTGCACACTGTCAGTTTTCTTTTGTGTGCTAAAGCTATTTCGGGGCAATAAATATGGAAGAATAATCATCTCAGGCACAGCGGGTGGTCAAGCTCCTGTTGATTAGCATGCAACACAACGCTAATAAAATAAATCTTTCAACTCCAGAGCACGCCCCCGGTAGTGTTGTAAGAAATAAATGGCCTCAGTTTAAGTGGACAGTGTCTTGGGTGATAAGAACTAAATTTTTACCACCGCAGACCAGGAACAACTCAACGGAGGTGGTTATATATGGATATTGTGATACCACCATATATCCCTATCGTGGACTTCTGTATAAATATACCATCAGTATTTTTGAGGTATGTTTTAATAATTCTGTGACAGCACGCATATTGTATTTCATATTCATACTGCACTTGTAAAATGTATGTTTATATTGTAAAGTGTGTCATATATCCCCCATGAATATACTAGTCCATCATTCCACGAGGTCCTGGATGCGACGCACGTTGTTTGTTACTGCATCAGACGTTTATTGTGACACCAGGTGCCCTTTTCTCCATGTTTCTCCAGCTGAAAAGCCTGGACAGAGAAATGTGGAGCGACCCGTAATGTAATTTTGCCTGTTTGATGCATGTATGACAGAACGGGTGTCAATTTTCCCAATAGTTAATATTAAAATCTCTTCCTATGCGTATGCTACACTGCTGCGCTTAATGCTGTTACTGCTTTGGTGTAAACTGGGATTATGTGATGCAAATGTTAAAACAATGAATACAGAAAATATCAAGCACAGTCCTCCAACTTCACCAAATCTTAAACATAATGTTATTCAAAAGGCTGAATTTCTCCAAGTATAATGTCTACCGAACCATGGCTCCAGCAGCTGTTGTATAGGCAATGATAAAAGTGTTATAATGTAACTCAGCTCACCATCTGATAACATGTGTTGTGTAATGATTAACACTGAAAAGAACATTTGCCAAATGTCAAACGGATGAATAGCAACACAACTAGCTAATATAAAGAAATGCTCTGCTAACTGCAGTGATCACACAAAAAGTATGGCCACATATTTCAAACTGGATCTTAAAGGTCCCATGGCATGAAATTTTCACTTTCTGAGGTTTTTGAACGTTAATGTGAGCTCCCCTACCCTGTTTAGGCCCTCCCATGGTTAAAAGTTGTGAAATGTCTAAACTGAGCATTTGCGATCCTTTTCTGCGTTACAAAAAATCGGAGCTCAAACGGGCGAGTTTGAACAAGGCACCTTATTGACGTCAGATCGAAAAAAGAAATGCAAATGTAGTTCCACCCCCGTCTGTCTGTACTCAGCGTCTCTGTAAATCACGCCCAGAGAGTTTGGACTGCGAATGCGCTAGGCAATGCGAAATGCGTTTTTTTATTTGCCTGGAGGCACGTCCGAGTGTTTCTAGGCTCGGAAGTCCTTTATCTGAGCCTCTGGACCTTTGAACAGCAGTGGTTTAATTTTATTTTATGTGGAAATGTGTTTATTTTTCAATGGAACGCTTCAAATCTCTCCCCCGTGCAAAAACAAGGAAATGGATCAGCTGAGCGCTCTGAGCGGAGAGTTTGGCCACGCCCCCACCCTCTACTATTGGCCATCTCTTTTCTCCTCATTTGCATTCAAGCAACAACGCCCAGAATAAAGAGTTTGAGAGAGATATTTATGACTCTTTCTCAGCTTATCTCTGTTTCTCATGCACTGAGTGTTGATTTTGAAGAAGGATTCATTTACAGTATTAGGGAACCATTAAGGAGCCATATAAAAGCATCAAGAAGTACCATGTCATGGGATCTTTAAAGGCACAGATTTTGACACCACAATGATTTTTATTAAAAACATTCATTTTAGTTAAGAGAATGTAATTTTTTACATAAAACAGTAGTCCTATACTAGTTCTGATTTGATTCTATCCTAGTTATTTATTATACCTATTGAATATTTCAATCATCTTTTGTTGTATTGTAATGTTGATAGTAATAGTGTGTGAACATTTAACCTTTGTCTTCAGAAATAGTTAACAGTTCAAACAGTACGTCTCCTTTTCTACAATGGTGTGTTTATCTCTGAATGTCATACATACACAACGGACAGGACTGTGTTTTTAAGTCCTGTGTCCCCTCGATCTCTTTAAAAAGACGCGATGGACAGCATACTGTATTTTCTAGCACTGTACATATCAAATAATGTATGCAATGTATGGTATATTTGTTATACTTATCACTGCACACTGAGAGTACTCTGGTATGTCTTGTAAATTCATCCTTCGCAACATGTTTTACTTTTAGAACTATGTGCAAATTGAAGTCAAAACAGACGATGCAAACAGATGGACAGTAACCATTGCCAGTTTAAAATAGTGCGCAGCAGTTATCGAGGATTGAATGATTCACCCAGAGTCCCTAAACACCTCATTTGGAGAAGATTTGGGGGTGAAATATGCCTCTATGTGTAGTTAATTGTCCGATAATCTGCACTCATCATTCCATTGGGCCTCTAACAGTTGTAATTGCAGCATTACAAACAAATCTTCATCTGTGTTTACAAACTTGTCACATGACTCACACCAGCCAATCAAGCCATTTTCCCATTTTCCCAGCCATTTATTACAAAGGTAAATCTATAACTGTTTGACAGGTTTTAATGCATCTTCTTTTACTTTGATATTACTTCAATATTTTTGTGAGGAGACATGATCGCTACCTCCTGGAATGCAAATCCAAAACTGGAGATATTTAAATCACTACATTCTTCATTGATTACACCTTGCTTATGTTTATATTCATGTATTATGTATGACTTTGCATATAATGTTACATAGAATACATAAGTTATTCAATGGTGTGACGGAGCAGGTCCGAGGCAGTGTAAGTGCGCTTTGAAACTCTGCATTCAGTATTAGCCAGATTATAGTGAGGTAACAGCTGTGGGGAAATTCGTATCCGGACCGAGATGACGTTCTTGAAGAATCCTGTGGTTTATGGAAATGTTCAAATGTTACTTTTTTTTTCATGTTTTTTTTGTTGGGAGATTAATTGTGTTTTATGCAGAATTTTTTGGGCGACATTTAGTGACAGGATATTGCTTATCCGGTGACAAACCCTATTTCTTGGCGGTGTAGCCTGCTGCTCTCTCTGTCCCCCTCTCTCCCTCTTTCTCATTCCTCTCTATTCTGCTCTTCCATCCACCATCTCGCCTCTGTGCTCTACTCCTGCCTCCGAGTGCTTCATTTGGCTCATGATGAGGTGTCACCGGGCTGTCCTTGAGTGTGCCTCAATCCCCTCTGACATACACTGCAATATAGTGTTTGTGTACAGCTGTATTTCTAATGTGTCTCCATGGTGACATACATGTGTGGGGTCTGGGACGTTGTGCGGAAGTGGCAGACGTCAAACTCCTGTTGTCATGAGATGATTTACCTGTCGTGGGCTGAGGGACAAGAGGCAGATAAGCAGATAGTGATAAGTGCTAAAGCTAACGTAAAGATGCTACAGTGTAGGTTCCTGGGACTTCAGCTTTTAGAAGGACACACGTCCATCTGCTGCAGCCAGACGAAGTGGCTAGAGATTGTCATGTGCGTTGTCATGTGAGTCACGGACTGTCTCCTCTGCTCCTCACACACACAACATATATATTATGTGTGTGTGCTGTGCTCCCGAGAGGAGAGGGACAGTTAGAACTATCTGACACTCTGTCGTTCATATACCTACTGCTTATTGGTATGCTCACATCTGTCTCCTGTTTTATCAGATTCTTGTTTGTCATCAGTATGTGTCATATTGTAGGATAAAGTGGAGTGTTAAAGGTGCACTGCGTAACATTTCTAATGGAGGCTCCTTCACCTGCTTGTCTCCATGGAAATGGAAATATAGTTTTGTCTAGAATGTTTCACAGTATAGAGGGATTACCAGACAATGTCACTTTACGCTCTACTGCGCATGTCTCCTGCACAAAGAGCCGCTGTCGTGTCTTGTATCATGTCAGTGTCTCGTAGGATTTCAGCAGATTTCAGGTATGAGTGGATGTCCAGCGACTGAAGTTTTAGCCATTTCTTCTCGTCATTTACACACTCATCTGCATTTAATGCATATGGGTCACTAAGACCTATCCCACGCCCTAATCTGCTGTGTTGATAAACAAATAATCCATCTATAGACTAAATCTATCGATCACAAGGGAGACAAGCAGGTTACAGTACAACACAACATTTACAATTCAGATCTGTGGAGAGTCACCCCTATTTACAGAAGGAATTATTGTATTTTTGAGCAACAGAAACACCAGTAATGAATAAATGCCAGATGGATATGTTTAATATCATACCCTGGAACATTCCAGGGAAAGCAATAACATCTCCATGGAGACGAGTAAGTAGCGGACCCTCAACCAGAAAAGTTGGCCTGTGCAATTTTATATTAATAAATAAATATTGATTTGTCACACGTTACCCTGTATGTTTCAGCCGCATTCGCTCTTTCCAATAATGTGAGAACCCTGAGAGTTCAAAAGTCTAGCACTGCTTAACATTCACCACACGCAAAGACCAAATGTCGTCCTTCAGAGCCCATAGTATCAGCGGAAAAATCGCCCTCTAGTATATGCCCCGCTAAAGACACATTAAGGAGGCATTGATTTGTGTAACAAAACACAGGTACTGATTAGCTTCTTGTTGCTGCATCAGCTAATAATTGTTCAACCCAAGTCTTGTCGTACCAGCATAATTCTAATTAAAATGATGATTGGTTGTTGACGGAGTGAGATGTCGCTCAGTAATACAACGGAAAACATGAAGACAGTGTGTGAGAGCACTAACAAGTACTGCATTTTTCACATAATATTTGATGTAACCTTACATTGAACCAGATGTCACACAAACGGTTTTCTTCATGCTTAGCTCTTAGTATTATTAGAGATTGATATTATTAAAGAAATCAGCACGAGTACTGTTGACTGCGGTCCTTGAGTGTCCCAAATGGTTCTACTGTTCACTGTGAGCCAGACAGAAAAGGTAGTTCGACAGCCCAAGGACACCAGCTGATATCATTGTATTGAAATCTCATTTATTTCACTGGCATTGGAAAGCGTCTGAATCAGCACTTGCACAGGCCTCGGTGTCAATCAATATGATGTCTTATTGTCTTGTGCAGCTCTCAGTCTCTAGTAAGTTTGGCCACTGAGATATATAGGGCGTGGCTGCAGAAGCATTACAAGCTCATGTAAACTCCAAGAAAGGAAACATGATCATTCCCGATATAATGAAAATAATGGTCAGTCCTTGAGTGAAAATCATGTCCGATGTTCCACAAACCACCTTTTTACCATTTACACTCAATAAATCATGGCACTAACTTTTTATGGAGGGTCTGGCACCTGCTTGCCTTCATGGAAATATTATTGCTTTGTCTAGAACAGGGGTCGGCAACCCGCGGCTCCGGAGCCATATGCGGCTCAGTACAGTGGTCCCTCGTTTATCAAGGGGGTTACGTTCTTACGTTTTAAAAATAATCCATGACAAGCAAAATCTGCGACGCTTTAAATTTTATAATTATTCTCCATATTTTAAGGCTGTAAACAACTCACCACACACATTCTACACTTTTCTCAGAGTGGAATTGACATTTTCTCACATTTCTCTCTTGTTTAAACACTCAATCTTTCGTAGATTTTCAACAAAAAAGCACAGTATTAGAGAACGAGAATGTATTTAGTGTGTATTTCACCGTTCTTATGACCGCTTCGCTGTCATGGGTTTTGTCGGGGAGAAAACTTGCAAACATACAGCACTTCAGAGTCATACTGCAATCGAAAATTTATATAAATCTGGCAAACTCAACGCATTCAGCACAGGAGACACGGCACAGAGGAGAATGACTGACGAATCGACAAAGGTCTACAGTCCCTTAGCCAATCAGGACACAGAAATGCGCGTCGATACACTATAAAAAGAATTGGAATAAAAATCTGCAAAACAGCGAGGCCACGAAAAGTGAACCGTGATATAGCGAGGGACCACTGTATTTAATTAAAATGTATTTATTTTAGTTCATTCATTTTCAAAATGTAATTCTATGGCACAAAGCAAAAAAAAAGCCATTATATGCAGTGTTATTTCATTTTAAATTTCAAAAGGGTTTTGTGGCTCCCAGTGTTTTCTTTACTGTGTGAAACGGGTCCAAATGGCTCTTTGAGTGGTAAAGACTGCCGACCCCTGGTCTAGAATGTCCCACAGTATGATATTAATCTATATCCATGGAGACAAGCCTACAATGCCTCCAGGCCAAGTAGGAATTGTATTGTAGGAATGCATGTTTTCGTAATATTTTTGAGCAGTAAAACAGTATAAGTGTACTTGAATAAGTTTAATGTCACACTGTGAAACCTTTCAGGCAAAGCAATAATATCTCTATGGAAAGTTTGTGATGGAACCCCTACCAGAAAAGTTACACAGTGCACCTTTTAAGATGTCTGTGTCATTGATGGTTAAACATGTTTTTTTTTTTAAGAATATTCACAATATCTTACTAGATAGTGTAGTGGGTGGCTCTCAGACCATTAGACTAACACACCTAGGTTTCCTGGACCGAGTTTCTGGCTCAAAATTTGAAGATTGTTGTCCAGTCTGCTCATAACAAGTTATGCTACTATAAACCTACATAACAGGCTCATATTACACTATTTTCTGATTTATATTTTAATGTTGTTTCTTCACCAAAAACATACCCAGTGAATGAAACAAAACAGAACTCGAAGTATGTTTTTGAGGGCATTCTAACATGGTTTAAAGTAAATTTTGTGTAATATATGACCTTTAAATATTTGGTTAATCAGGTTAATTTAAACTGCTTTCAGGATACTATTTTTAAAGGGCCAGCTGGACCAACAGAACGCTAGTGCAGGTCTCGAAACGTAACGTAAATACTTACTAATTTGATGTTTGTCCACTTTTCTCGCCCTTATTTAGAAAAACAGGCAGTCTGGTGCTGGGTAGAGAAGATTTTGACGCTAGATTTTGCACAACTGACTGTCTTAATGTGTGTTGCCATGGCTGTAAATTATAGATTCAGATCACTAAGCACAGTCACTTGGAAACAGCTCAGAATTGGCTGCTATTAAGCATGCATTATTTACATGCCATGATTAGATTAGCGCTTACGTTCTCTGTGGCATGACCAGAGTGACAGAAAATATGTAAATGTGCACAGCTGGGTGTTCTTTAACATCAAGCTGATCTAAATGTTTGAAATTTGGTTAATTAAAACTCAATTTTCCAGTTGGGATTGCTTTGATTGTACTTGTCATTAGCAAGAGAAAAAGTGGGGTTTGATTCCAAAATATTATAGTTTGAGTGCAGCAAAATAGACACAGTTGTAGGTATTGAATGTCCATTGTGTAATTGGTCCTGTATTCACACAAATCTGGTGGTAAGGTCGCTTTTAGTGTGTCTGAGTTCTAGTTCACTTCTAATATAGTCCTGCTATTTCATGCATTTACTTGGTTCTAATCATGATTAAGTCTTGATTTGGAATAAGTTAGTAAAAGTTTAAACATGGCTGGTTCCATTTGTGAAACATATTTTCTACTCAAAAGTTCATATGAAGTGCATTCAAATAATAAGGAAACAGAATGCATTAAATGTTATTTTACACTGAAATAAGTTTATACTTCCACCCACTCATTTTTATATGTAAAAAAAAATCCTTGTATATAAGGATTTTTGATACTTTTTTCCATGTTTGAATAAATAACAACAATAACAAAAGTCACACATTTATCTGACCGTGTCAAATCAGATGCCTATCCCATACAAACACAGCTTTTTCCAGGAGGTGGAAAAAGCCAATTACTCTAATTGGGTAGATTATTTATGTATTACAGTTTGTTTTTTTTTCTTTGAGCTGATTTTTAAATGTGTACTTATACTTGTTCCCCTACATTGAATCTCCTGTTTTGATTGGCCAGTGTGGTATTCAAAATTCAAGATTGTTTATTTGTGCAGGGGAGGAGGTAATCAATATAATTTAAAAAGTATGTCATAAAATATAATAAAATACAAAGGTACAGGTAGGATTAAATAATGTGTAAGTAGAGTATTTCACGGATTGCACATAATATAGTGTAGTATAAGTATTGCACGTGGGTTATTGAACAGGTAACAGCAGTATTTACAGTGAGGTAGTGGCATACATGATACATTCATATACCGGTATAGGTATTAGGGATGCAAATTATCGGTTAATTCATTAACTGATAGTTGATTGACCTTATCGATCGATTAACGATTAACTGATAAGCGGCGTTTTTCACCTGAATTTTAGTGTTTCAATAGGGTCTTTAAGAATATAAGCTATAGTAACATAACACTGAGTCATAAATATATCATAGTATTATTATATTGTATATTCCTCAATTAATTATTCCTTGGTGAAAAGCAGACAAATGTATTGATGCTGAATAACAAAATACAGTAATCCCTCGCTCTATCCAATTTTTTTTTTTTTTATAGTGTAACATTTTTTTATAGTGTAACACTGTGTTCTGTCCTGATTGGCTAAGAGACTAGACCAGGACTGAACGTGGACTGGACCAGGTCTGAACCAGGTCTGGACCTGGACTGGACCGGGACTCGACCGGGTCTAGACCTGGACTAGACCAGGATTAAACCACCGCTGCTGGTTTCGCCGCGGCTCGCGCCCCGAGCCACAGGCCAGCCGCGCGGGGCTCAGGGCGCGAGCCGCGGCGAAAGCAGCAGCAGCGGCACGCATTCCGGGTTCGATCTCGCATCGCGCGTACACCCGGGGCTGCTGAGCAGTGCCGTTGGCGCCTGCGGTCGGCTGTGAGTCGAGCTTGGCGCAGCGCGGTTGCCTTGTTTCGGGTGCGCGTGTCCGCGGTTAGCGGTTAATTACAATTAATGCATTTTGATCGACCAACGTCTTAATCGACAATTAACCGTTAATCGATTAATTGTTGACATCCCTAATAGGTATACATAGATTGCAGTTTAAAAGTACTTAATTTAGCTTTAAAATGTTTAAACAAACATGTTTAAACCAAATTTGAGTAACTAATAATTAGTACTTTTAGTAGTATTTGCATAAATACTTTATACTTTTACTTAAGTCGACATTTTGAGGAAGTACTTACACTTGTAACTGAGTACATTTTTAGCCAAGTAACTGAATTGAACTTAATACTGTTTCCAGCAGTAGCACTGTCAAAATTAGTATTGTTTCATAGAGAAGTTATTGCACGATTGTTCTGGCAGATTACCCAGTGTGTGCTTGTGTTAGGTCTGGCTAACATGGCTCTACACCCAAACCTTGAGGCTGCAGTGAATGTAGGAGGAGAGTGGCAGATTGTAAGGTAAGGCAACACTCAGCCTTCGGACTGGGAGAAATCTACTCTCTTATGGGACCTAGGTGAATGTGCTAACTGCGAGCACTTCTGATATGGAGCCTTATCCAGTGTAAACACGCCTCGGGCTAGCGCACACGTTCTTTGGTTTTTGTGTGCGAGTGTGGCAGGTTATATGTTAATGTGTCCACCCGTTCTCCCCACAAGCTATTATTAACTGAACATGTTGGTCTGCGGGGCTTCGCCAGTGTCCATATGTGGGCAATTATTACCACTATCCTGTGATGTAGACCCTGGAGCGTCCCTTGGGCCAAGTTCAACGCCATTGTGTTTTTCTCTGCTTGTACAAAACAGCTCTGCAATCGAGCGCTGCCTTCACCTCCCCAGGTACTTGACAATGCTCAGTCCACATGGCCTCTTTACACTGCCTGTAATTTTGTCCCTTTTGGTCAAAATAGACGACAAATCTATGGGCAATTACACTCTGTGGATGTGCTTCCAAATCATCTCCAGGGTTAGAACTGTTTCATTTGAGCTGAATTGCTCACTCACACAACTTTCAACTGGGTGGCACCAATATTTCTACATGTAAAAAGATCTCAAGATACACATTAGGAAATGCTGACTGTGTTTTTAAAGTAGCTGACCTTATTTTTCTCCATTTAGTTGAGCAAAATGTGTCTTGCCTATGAACAGAAAGATGTTGAGAGGAGTTCAGATGAAACTGCCATGGTCTGTTATCTTAGGAATTCATTGTCTAAGAATTCAGAAGCACGTTGTTGGCATGCTATTTGTTTTTAGTTTTATAGTGGAAACTAAAGTGCGCTCTGGCCTCCTGAAAGTTCGAAGACTGTAAAATTAGGCATAGCATTTAAAGCTACCATCTGTAATTTGATTGGCTGACCTGCCCCCTGACCCTGGGCTCAAACTGCATGCAGTGCAGATTTGGTCTGGTCGTTGCAAGTATTCTGTATAATTAAAAGTAAGTACAGTGGTACCTCACCTTACGAAATTAATTCGTTCCAGACGAGGTTTCGTAACGTGAAAAATGTGTAAGTTGAGTAGCTATTTCAATGGAAAAAGCCTGATTCGTTCCAAGGCCCCGATCCGAGTTTTTTTTTTTTTATAGTGTAACTTTTTTTATAGTGTAACATTGTGTTCTGCATCCTGATTGTTTTCTCAGACTGGATTTAAAATTTTCTCACATTTGTCTCTGTTTAAACACTCAAACTTTCATACATTTTCAACAAAATTATTAATAGTGAAGTGTGGGGGGAAGGAGGAGGGGGGAGAAGACTGCGCTCTGACACGTGTGTGATAGCGCAGCATGACCCGGCGCGGGGCTGCCAGCAGGTCTAGACCTGGACTAAACCAGGACTAAACCTGGACTAAACCTGTGAAATCAAAAAATATTTTATGTTAAAACTGTATTCATATTCAAATGTATTGGAATGTGCAGACAGGCTTTCAGATAGAACTGGTTGCTTGTAGACACACTGTACCTTCTGATAAACTACTGTTTTTGCCTATATTTCCATAAATTTCCTATTTTGCCCCAATACTATAACTATAGCCAATCAGCACTTCTGACTTATTTTTTCTTTATTAGTGACCTAAACCAAGAAAAATCTCACTACTTTTGTTCCGGAAGCATTTTGCTTGTAAACCAGTGTTACCTAAATAATGGCACTCTTTGAGATATGATGGAACCAGCTCACTAATCTCTATTTCCATTAGATTGCAATATATTGTGCAGCGCTAATGTTCAGTGAAAGTGGCCATTAAGAAGCCTCAGTAAAAACTTAGGAGCCTAGTTGGTATAGTGGCGATTTTGAGGAAATCAGCTATGTGAGATAAGTACACAAACAGGAAGTTGTTGTTTTTTTTTTCTTTACACACACCTACACACCACTTTGCTCCTTCTGCCAGGGCCCATAGGATTTTCACAGCCTCCATCTGGCTTGGTGATCTTTGGCCCGCTAAGCTCCCTGTGAGCTAGGAATCAACACTCCCTGCCAATCAAGACAGCATCTAACCTACATGCATTTAGCCAATAACTACAGTTGTGTGATTTGCAATGTTTTCGAAAGTAAAAGAAGTGAAGAATACAGATAACTGCAGCCTTGTGGTAACTTTAAACCAAAGCCAAAACAGACTCATTAGACACAATGCCAAAGAAACAGATAAATGATGAAGACCCACTCTCTCAGTTAATATTGTTGTGGCCATGGGCAAGATCTGAAAAATGAATGTAAAGGAAGCTTGGAGCCTTGGAACACAAACAAAGTGTCTTTGTGAGCTAATGGCATGTACTGTATGCTGAGTGACAATATATCAAACATGATATGGGGATTAGCTCAGTGCATTTTTTTTTTCTTTTAGCTTGAATCAGTGTTTATGTGGGATGGAAGTCTGTCAAATAATTTAATATAAAACATGAATTTATGAATAATAAAGTAAGATAAGTCAATCTAATGTCAACATGCAACACAGTGCCCCCTTTAACAACTAATTTTTCACTTAAAATCAATGACAAAAGTAAGCCTCTGCATTGGGGCTGGCACACGTGAAATTGGGTTGCATTAGTCTAAAGATTAAGGAGGTATAGACCTGGAGATGACTGTTTTAAATGGATGAGTAATGTTCATCCATACCTGTTGAAGTGCCCTTGGAAAGCCAACCAACCCTCAATCACTGCAATTGAGCTGCTCGGTGTCCGGAAATCCAAAAGTGGGTCCGCACTGGGCATATACCAAAGTAGTTTATGTGAGAGAGTATCCAGGGCCAGCACCCAAAAGCTGCCTCATCTGGCTCCCTGGTGTACAGCGAATTAGTCTGGTTTGCCAGTCACTTTGGCAACCATTCACCCATGGACTTGGAGAAAAGGAGTGTATCTATTGAAAATCACGCTGGATAGCTAACAAAAGCTAGTAATTTGATGTCTATTTCTAGAATTATTTATTGGTTTTAGTACTTATTAAATATTATTGGAATAAACAGATTTGCCACTTGCTACTACTACTACTACTACTACTACTACTACTACTACTGCTACAAGCTATAAAAAAATATTCTACTCTATAGTAAAACATAATTGAATATGCTAACTATCCACGCCATCATGTTAGTGTAACTATCATTCACTGATTATTCTAGTTTTAGTATTGATAAGCATTGGAGTATTTATTTATTGACAATCCCAAGCAAAAACATTCAAGTTGATTTCTCCATCCATCACTGTCTGTTTAGTTCTGTTCCCATCTGCTTTTCACTTGTTGAGATCGTAATGCATTTTCTACAAGTTAAGCATCCCAGTTCTGGAGGGTCAAATTCACTCAGGGCCTTTATTATACTGCATATAATTTATGGAGGAGCTATTACTAAAGATCAATAGCACTTAAACTACTCCATTGATATTGAAACCTGCTCTGATTTACAAGCAGATAGGCCTTGGTGCATAACTACACACACGCAAATGCACACGCATACACACAAACACTCACTGTTTGTGATTGGCCTCCCACAGTACTAAATGTAAAAGCTATTCCCTGTTTATTTTGCTCTATCAGCTGCAAAAGCATGCCGGCATAAAGACACAAGCAGCACCCCAGCAGTGAGCAGTAGCAAGGGAAAGTATAAACAACTAATGCAAAAATGTATCTCTGTATCTCTTGCCCAAAAGAAAAAGAAAAAATTCTATATACAGCCACCCATAAATAGTGAAATAGTTGGAGAAAACCACCATTAGTGCTACTGTATGCCCTCGGGGGACATGTCCGCTATACCTTTCCAGAAACACATTCAAGAAACATCAAAAGCAGATGCTAGCGTTATCTCCATTGGCTTCTAGTAGTACAGAGGAGCAGCAGTTCTACGCTGAGCCCCCCCCCCTGATGTTATCTCTAGGCTTGTAACAATAACAAAATTAAAAGCATGATATATTGCTACAGCGATATACTGCGATAAACAATCATATTGAAGCTTTACTTTATGCCACTGAAAACAATCATGCAAGATAATCCCTGTAAACCGTTTTAAACAGACAGTATCATTACAGTAAGTGACATGAGCTGCAAGAAATAAATAGCAGAATGAAGAAATATTTAGCCACAGAAGTTACATTTTCAACCCTCTTCTGCTCAAATCATATTACACCAGAAATACCCCAAATCTCTCCAAAGAAAAGAAAACAAATTTGAGCCCCAAAATAGTTCAAATTTTCATATATTAGTCTATGGAGTAATTATGGTGAAGGCCATCGTTTTGACCTAGAGCTCTAAACACTATCCACACAAGAAATTAGACTGTAAAATGTTATCTTTTAAAAGTACAGGAGCCTAAATGCTGCCAAAAGAAAAAAACACATCGATACTGTCACATTTCCAGAGGTCAAGTTCAGTAGCCAACAGTTACGGTCATTTTTAAATTAAAATGTCAATATCTATCTGAAGAAGCTGCAAGGAGGAGTCCAAGGCAAAGTCAAGTATGAATGCTTGTATGGGCACAACTGTACTGGGGTCCTTCTTCCTCCAAAATGGCATTACAGAAATTTATACTTGAAATATCGAAATATCGGGTCTCGACGATTTGCTGATATATATAATAGGTATTTTCTAAGACTGTCTCAGACTTTATTTTTGCTAGAGGGTCCGCCACCTGCTTGACTCTTTTTTCCCCGATATGTTCTTTAACTGAACTATCTCCATGGAGACAAGGCCACATCACCAAGCCAAATTACAGGTCAGATCTGTGGAGAAGTGGGCCAGCTCACAGTAGAAATGCGTGTCTTTGTGTTAGTTTTGAGAAATGATTTGTTCAGTGCGGAAGAATGTGTAACATACCAAGCAAAGCAATGACATCACCATGAGACAAGCAGATGGCGGACCCACCAGTAAAGTTACGCAGTGCACCTTTAAAGGTCCCATGGCATGAAATTTTCACTTTCTGAGGTTTTTGAACGTTAATGTGAGCTCCCCTACCCTGTTTAGCCCCCCCTCCCCATGGTTAAAAGTTGCAAAATGTCTAAACTGAGCATTTGCGATCCTTTTCTGCGTTACAAAAAATCGGAGCTCAAACGGGCGAGTTTGAACAAGGCACCTTATTGACATCAGATCGAAAAAAGAAATGCAAATGCAGTTCCACCCCCGTCTGTCTGTACTCAGCGTCTCTGTAAATCACGCCCAGAGAGTTTGGACTGCGAATGCGCTAGGCAATGCGAAATGCGTTTTTTTATTTGCTTGGAGGCACGTCCGAGTGTTTCTAGGCTCGGAAGTCCTTTATCTGAGCCTCTGGACCTTTGAACAGCAGTGGTTTAATTTGATTTTCTGTGGAAATGTGTTTATTTTTCAATGGAACGCTTCAAATCTCTCCCCCCGTGCAAAAACACGTAAATTGATCAGCTGAGAGCTCAGAGCGAGAGCGGAGTTTGGCCACGCCCCCACCCTCTACTATAGGTCAGCTCTTTTCTCCTCATTTGCATTCAAGCAACAACGCCCATTATGGAGTGTTTAGAGAGAGAAAAATTACTCTTTCTCTGTTTCTCATGCACTGAGTGTTGATTTTGAAGAAGGATTCATTTACAGTATTAGGGAACCATTAACTCATTCAGTGCCGGAGACGTCTATTGACGTCCCCTCGAATCCAACCGTTGAGTGCCGTGACGTCTATAGACGTCAATTGCTTTTTTCAGCGGGGGTTGCTAGGTTACGGCCTGGAGCAACTTTTGAGGTGTAATTCACATCTCTCAACCTGTAGATGGCGATGTTGTATCATTATTAGCCGATCAGAGCCGGGGAAGAAAGGAGGAGTGCAGCGTGTGTATGGTGTATTGGCCAGAGTAGTAAGATGGCGAGGCCATAGAACCCGGAAAAGCAGATAACTGTTGATCAGCGCCTATGGAGCGATCAGATTGCTCTTGGGACCCAGGATCCTGGATCAGAGGATCGCAGAGACAAGCCGGATCAAGCAGCAAGGTCTGAGCAGAGATCTACTGTGCCCGAGGAGGGGGCGTGTCCTGTGTGCGCTGCGCGGACCAGGGAGTCTCCTCAGAACTACGACACCTCCAAAGAAGAAGTTTACTGACTTGGAGCAGTGAGCAGTGTATGGTAATTGTAATGAATGAAGTTGTGTGTGTGTGTGTGTGTGTGTGTGTGCGTGCGTGCGTGCGTGTGTGCGTGTGTGCGTGCGTGCGTGCGTGTGCGTGCGCGTGTGTAGCTGTGTGTGTGTAAAGGTTTATGCATGGGCTTGTGTGTATGTACATATATATATGTGTGTGTGTGTGTGTGTGTGTGTGTGTGTGTGTGTGTATTAGTTTTTATTATGGGTCTGTACTCTGGGCCTCAGACAAATCCTCAACAAAGTTCTATTTTATAGGAAAAGATATTATATCCTGTAAACATCTCTTGGCACTATTGATTTGAACGAATTTTCAATTCACAGAGCCTTATATTCTTATATTTGTAAATAAAAAATGTACTTTGTCATCAAAAATCTCTTTCTCTGTTATTTTAGATGTTTGAGGTGTCACTAAATCGATAAATATTGATGTCAAAGTCACTGATCTGCTCGAAATCCTTCTCTGAACTAAACGGTCGTTTTCTCCATTTCTTGCTCAAAAACCAGTGTTTTTGCTGAAACTTCCCTATGTTCTACTATCAGTTATTTGAGAACCGAAAAGGTTAGAAACATAATTTTTTTCCAGGTGAAAGAAGAGAGTCGACACTTTATTTTGATGTGTCCCATGTTTATATAGTCAAAGAACTCAGTATTCTGTGGGTCTTGGAAAATCAGTGAAATTCTACTGAAACCTGTGGCACTCTGGGGTTAGAATTCTGAAAACAGGCCGGCACTGAATGAGTTAAGGAGCCATATAAAAGCATCAAGAAGTACCATGTCATGGGATCTTTAAGGATATACAGATAGGTGACGTGTGCATTACATTTGAAAAACTAATACAGTATAGTGTGTAATAGATTTATGTAGCAGTGCTCTCACAGTTCTTATGTGCGGTGATAGTGAATAGGCAACCTCAATGGTGTTCAGTAAAGGCTCTTCATGAATCACAATAAACTGGCAATTTCAATATTCTATGTATCTATAGAAAGAAGTGACCTTTTTGAATGTGTAATTCAAGGCTGTTTTTATTTTTATTTTACATCTGGTCATAAAGATATAAAAAAAGAAAGAAAAAAATACTTGAAAGTTGAAATGAAGTTATTTTTTTATATTATTTTCTGCTTCTGAACCAGCACTGATTCAGTATTATAAATCACTCTAAAATACTGGCTAGTCTACTTTTAGTAGTAGCCTAAGTAGTAAATACAAAAATGAAAAAAAAGAGTATAATCAAGTACTTTACTTTTCAAATAAGATTCATGCTTGATTTTTTTTTAATGAACTATGTAAGATAATAAGATGCAAGATAAATAGGGAAACTATAAAGAGAATTACTTAAATGCACTATACCATACTAAGGTGGAGAATCCGCCAACTGCTGTGAACTATTTTGCATTTATACTGTATATACACACAAAAATACATTTAAAAACATGCATTCTTACTAAAAGTAGCTTGCCCTCTCCACAGACCTGACCTGTAACTTGGTCCGGTGGTGTCACCTGCTTGTCTCCATGGTAATAAGTTAAGTTCCAGGCAGAGCAATATCATCTCCATGGAGGCAAGCAGGTGCAGGCCTTTCACCAGAAAAGTTACACAGTTCAGCTTTAAAAACTAGGGATTCACTTGAGCATATTGGCCAATAGTGTAAACATGATTGTCTTCAGGAGAATAACTAAAGGTTAGATTTTCTACAGATCTCTTCGAAAGATACCTGCGCTGGGGTTTGTGAAGCCATAAGATTCTGAGCAGGTAGAAGCAAAATTAGTGCAAGACTTCTAGGATACTATAAAGTATGAACCATGATGCCTCTGCAGAAGGAAAGCCACCAGAACATGCTGTTAGTTTAAAGGTCTAGTGGGACATCATAGCACCCCTAGCTTCACTCTCCAGTTGCATTGCTTCTCTGTCTATCAAACGTCCCAGCACTGCTCTTCTCTTCACCACCATAACAACACTTTAAGCGAAGGGATTGAAATTCACTTCACGCTACTGGCACGAACCCCGCGTTTTTTTTATTCCCCAGTCGACACAGAGGCGCATGCAGAGGGGGGGAGGCAGAGAAAATGTGCTTTTATTAGGGGCTTAAATCGCAGCGCAGCCATCAGCACCTCTTCCAGACAAGAAGTCGTCTCTTTGGTTTTATCCGCTGTCAGACCACCCATCAGAGAACCCAAAGTCCCGTGTCTTACCTTGAGGGCTTCTATATCCAAAGATGTGGAGCGGTCCATGACAGTGGCCGAGAGTGGTAGTCAAAAGTCCAGTGAAATCAGTCACGTAATCACAAGTCCCACAACAACGGTGAGATGGAGCGAAGAATGAAGATTGGAGAGGGAAAAGTTGCACACTAGAGTCCAAAAGTCTGCTGCAACATCCCAATTAGGAGTCCAATATTTGAGCAATATCCCAACGCAGCATCAGAAGAACGCTCGCACTTTCATCTCTACAGATGTTTTGCAGAATCACGGCTCCATACTGTATAATATAGTCTGTTCAAAATGTAAAGCGATGGTGCCGCTTCTTTATGCGGCTTTTTACGCACCAGACCTATCCAAACGTTCTGTCTAAATCAAGTTGTGAAATACTGCATCTTGTTGAGGTGACACACTTTCCTATAGAGACAGTAAGCAAAAATGCCACATTATCCAGCGGGCTACCCGGTGTGGCCGTCAGCGGGAGGAAATCTGGACCGCTATCCGGAGTCACACAGAAGATATTCTTCCAGCCGAGCCTGAGCGAGTTCCATGCGGCAAACCGCCAGAGATACAAGCTCCCCCGAAAAGAAGGGACGACAGAGAACAAACAGAGAGAGGGGAAGAGCGAGGGAGACCTTGTGGAAGAGAGGTGGTGCTGAGGAGAAAGAGTGAGAGGAAGCGGGGAGAGTTGAGACGATGCGGAGGGAAGGAAGGTTTATGCTGTATATTATCCCCACTGACTGACGCACCGGTGTGTGCGCGAGGATGGAGAGAGAGAGGCGTGCGCGTGAGTGTGTGGGGGGGCTGGAGGGGGGTGTACAGGAGAGGGGGTTGCTTACTAATCAAGTAGATGAATGGAGAATGCTGCTCTGCCACTAAGAAGATTTAAACGCATAGATTTTGGGGAAGGTTGTTGCAAGAGCCATTTCTTTGGATGGATTTGTAAGTCAGGAGGTGTCACAAGTTATTGATCTAGACTATGTTTTTTCCCTCACACAGAACATGCATGATATTTGTAGGCTATGTATGCTATCCACCATTGATTTTAATGAGCTGAGCAAACTTTCTTCTGAAATCTCTCTGTCCTTCCATGGCGCAAATTGTCTGGATGGATCCCCCGCATAATGAGGTGTCGCCGCCTGCCGACCAGCAGGACTCTTCATTACGTGTCACACGGCTCGAGCGCTGTGGAGATGAGACTACAGCAGTTAAAGCCAGTTTTGCCCATGAAAACAATTCCAGTAGGTACACACATCCAATCCTCCACACTCTCACACGTTTACTCTCCCAAATAACCCTCAAGTGTTGAGTAGCCTGTATTAAATCAGAATTATTTTACATGTTAAAATGCAAACAAGCTGCTAAAAGGATGAGACATGTGGTTCCAAACTGGAAATTAGACTTGGAAACTCTCCAGCCAGGTGAGGTATAAGCAGATTACATTTGAATTCCCATCCTACAGGCTAAAACTGCATCCTACAGGATCTGCCAAACCTAGTTTCAGGTCAGCCAGTTTGCAGACCGTACAGTCCGACAAGGTAACCCATATTATTTAAATGACATTAAAACTGCAGGTAAGAAATTAGACTGCAAATACATACGTGGGATTTTTTTATTTATTTATTTTTAATAAAAAGCACTCTTAAAGGGATATGCCACCCCCAGGTCAAATTTGGGCATCTCCCCACAGTCCAGAGACTAAAATAAGTGGTGGAAAGCGTTTTCCTGCTCACCCAGCCATTGTCCGAGTCTGTCAGCACTGACCGCCGCAGTATCTGCAGCTACTCCGCCTTAGACTGGAGTCTAACGGCGCCAGAGAAAGATTTCGGCCAAAAGGAATTAATTTGCTCGATGCGTTTCCCAATTACTTTCTGTGTAGTGCGCATTCATATCGAGTGCAAATAAATGTGCAAATCAACACGGAGAGCTTGACTTGGTCATTTTGGGTGGGAACTATTTTTCAGTGCGGAAAAAGAAAGCCGAAGCACGCAGCACGCTGCCAGGGGAATCCCTGTTACGCACCAGGAAGGGAGTTCCCCTGTTGCGCAGCATGGTGCGTGATTCGGCTTTATTGTTCCGCACTGAAAAATAGTTCCCACCCAAAATTACCAAGTCAAGCTCTCCGTGTTGATTTGCACATTTATTTGCACTCGATATGAATGCGCACTACACAGAAAGTAATTGGGAAACGCATCGAGCAAATTAATTCCTTTTGGCCGAAATCTTTCTCTGGCGACGTTAGACTCCAGTCTAAGGCGGAGTAGCTGCAGATACCGCGGCGGTCAGTGCTGACAGACTCGAACAATGGCTGGGTGAGCAGGAAAACGCTTTCCACCACTTATTTTAGTCTCTGGACTGTGGGGAGATGCCCAAATTTGACCTGGGGGTGGCATATCCCTTTAACTGGGTGTGCTTCAAAGCTTGTATGGAGGATTTTATTTATTTATTTATTTATTTTATTTATTTATTTATTTTCAAATTGTCAATGATGGCATTATAAGGATGCGGCAGCCTTGTAATTATAATGATCAAAAAAAAATAAAATAATGAAAATCCATCAACTGTGGACGTGTTGAGGCCAGATAAACATTAGCCAATAGATAACAAGGCTACTTCGTTATCTATTGGCTGTTAGGTTGTCAATCAAACTCCCTATGTTTCTTATGCATTCCACATACGCAAGAAGACGCTGTTTACTCAACCAACGCAACGGTTCTTGGCAACTTTTTCCAACTGCACTGCAAATGCTCTGATCAGGTCAAGATTTTAAAATTCCTATCAGGTTATGAATCTTAATTTATTTTTAATTAATTAATTAATTAATCTTTATTAATTTATTATCTACTTACTAGTTCTAAGACTGCTTAATTCTAGTATAGAGGTAGTTTATTTTAAGATAACTTGTCAAGTAATATTATCTTGCTGCATGGACAGATAATTTCACGACTTTTAAGTCATTTTCTGATAGATTTATATCTTAAATATTGGACAAACTTTTTTGCAGTGTGTAGCTTCCTTGCAGTTAGCACAAAGTTTGTTGCAATGGCAAACAAGAATCCACCACATTAGCCACAAAGGAAAGTCCATTTTTGAGGATGCTGAAAGAAGAAGAGAAGGGGAAAAGGAGCAAAGCCAAACTAAGGTGATTCTCAGAGATTCCTTCCAGCGATGGCGTGCGCTGAAGCAGAGGGTCTAAAGACTGATGCACTGGTCTCTAAGGAAAATTCTGCATATGATTTGAAAACATAGAGTTACAGCAGCAACAGCAATTTTGAAGGTGCACCGGCTATAAACAAACATGGTAAGGAGGACGTGGGAGGAGGCGTTTCTACTTAGGGAGCTGCGCAACATTTGAAAAAGCACAGTCGTAGTATTTCTCGTTCCTTGGAAAATCCTCCATACAACCTTTAACTGACTTATTGTTTTGGCCCTGCGGCTTTGTTTTAGCTTAAAGCATTTGAAATTGTCTTAATAGCGTACTTGAATAATAGCAAACACAGTAACACACCAAGATAATGGACATCATATTAATTAATCTGCATTACTCATTTTATCAGACCTTTACCAGACAAAGGCTTTTCTCAGCTCCCATTATCTCATATGTCTGCTTGCTGTTTTTGTTAACCATGTGAGTTTTCTACAAAATGGCTAACAGCTAATTTTCAGTTAAAAACAAACAAACAATGGACCATGCTGCCATGTGTCGTGTCCTGCTATGCTTTTATTATATAGATGATTGTGGTACACTGTGGCCAGTTTGCTCATTAGCCATATGCAAACACTGAATGTACTCTAAGGGCAGGCTTTGAGAGTCATATATATCATAATGAATTAATAATCCCATATTATGTTTAGTCTCTCTCTTATGGGCAGTGATGGCTGAGAGCTTTATGTATCTGCTCAAATGCAAAGTGCAGATGTTCTTTAGATGCAGAGTGAGCAAAACCTCTTTGGTCAGATTTTCCTGACTTTGCTGCTGAAGTCTCCCAGTGTGAATATTTTGCAAGCAGCATTACAGCAAACAAAACAGGAGGATCTAAACAGTATCAGTAGTATGCATATCTCACAAAGGTGGCATGATTTAAATCTTTGTTGGGGGATTATGTACGTAGATTACAGATAATATTATTTACAATCCATAATAAATGTGCTAAAAAGTGCCTTTAAATGTCTTTGTTATAGCTGAAGTAACACATAAAACATAAAACATTACATGCTTATTTTGCAGCCTTTTTACCAGTGTTTTGTGGATTTACCATAGACTATAAAAAAGTGGACTAAACACGTGTGTCTCCCATAGCGTGGCGTCACTCAAGTGAAGCTCGTGATGCGATTACAGGAGCAAATTTGGAGCCAGGCTCTATATTATGAATACGATTTTTTTCATGGACAAAATAGTGGAAAAAAAACAGGTTCACGTAGCGTGGGTTAATACGAACATTTTAAGACCAAAATGACAGGCTCATTGCAGCAGTTACACAGAGAGACACCACAATATTCCAGTGTAAGTCAATGGGAGCCAGGGTCAGAAGGAGCCGGAAGAGCCGCATGCGAACTTCCTATCTGGAACGCGGCGGCTAGTGTATTAGTTATGTCCATAGTCTATGGGATATACTAAGTTTTGAAAAGTAGTTTTATAAATTTTCTCATGTCTCTATTTTAAAATTAGATTATTTCAGGCAAAAACGTGCATGCTGTAAGTTTAACAGCAAATACAATAAACATAAAGTAAATAGCCTACATAAAAAGTGCAAAAAAAAAACTTTTTGGACTTTTAAAGAAAAAGTAATAATAATATTGTTAATGGACTGCACTTTAAACAAATTGTACAAACCATTAACAAGGGCAGATTAAAGCTATTTCAGTGGGATTGAGACTTTTTAGCTGGAAAACTGCTGTCAGTTTGTCTGAATATGGCTGGTGGCTCCTTTAGGGGGCGCTCTAACAGTCGAGACTGTAGAGGTCTGGTTCTGTCAGGACCTGTTTTTGCATGTGTGTGTGTGTGTGTGTGTGCGTGCATGCGTGTGTGTGTGATTCTCTGCTGTTGATCCTTTGCAGATGATGTCCTCAACATTGGGGGTGTGATGCTAACTATAAGTCCTGCTCTATCTGAGGCTTGTTAGACATTAAAGGGATAGTTTAGGTTTTTTGATGTGAATCTGTATGGCATCCCCTTCAGCAGTGTCGTGCATTAACACTGACTTACCCCTGACAGTGTCCTGTGAGCCGAGTTCTGCCCCAGTTCTGGAGCTGACGAAAGTAGGTCCGGCAAGTTAGCCAGGACAGTTAATAAAGCTTGTTTTTCTTCTCAAAACAATATTTGTCCAAAAAGTGATATATTTTCATCACAAAACAGTTGTCTATGAAAAAGTCAGAAGTCATAATCACTTGGTGCTATTTTCTCTCGATTCCTATCACTGTGCGCTGCCCCCAGCTGGACAGCCACGCGCAAACCCAACACTTTTTCAGTTGTTTGGCAGGGTTTACGTCCTCAGACCGCAGCGAGCCAATTTAGAAATGTCAGAATAAAAATATAGCTATCGATATAAAATGGGGCGGATCTGTGATTACCCAGGTTGTACCAACAAAGATGAACCGTTTTCCTGTCACAACCTGGTCTGAGGCAACTTTGGCTTCTTGCCATAGGGTTCAATGTGGACACCTGGATTGGCTAAAATAAAAAGCTTTGTGTGTGCAATCCAGACATGGGACCAAGTCACACATGTGCAAGTCACAAGTAAGTCCCAAGTATTTTTTTTCTTGGGCAAGTCAAGTCAAGTCAAGTCACAGGCTATGACAAGTCAAGTCAAGTCCTGTAATAGGTCAAGTCAAGTCCAAGTCAAGTCACCTTTGGCGTATTGTTGTAATTTTAGCTGCAGAATCTGATCTTAATAAAGTGAAAGGCAATATATAAGAAAGTGTAAGTAATCATCACTGGCTAATGTGCCCAACCTGTTATAAAATATTTGTATTGTAAATACTCATGTTCAGTAAAATACATCATAGACTCAAACAAAACAGTGATAATGTAATTATTGGTTATTTATTGGCAAAAGTGATCTGTACATCGAAAACCAAACTGTTTCACATGTTTTCAACATTGTTTCAGCATTGAGTTGAAACCAGTAACAGCTAAAACAAACTTGTATTAAACTTTGTTACACTCAGTGTTGTATAAAGTACTGGAAAATCAAACTCAAGTAAAAGTATAGGTACCCCTCCCAAAAATGACTTTGGTAAAAGTCGAAGTCACTGACTGAAATGTTACTTGAGTAAAAGTCTTAAAGTATCTGGAACTTCTTGTACTTAAGTATGACAAGTAATGTAAAAATAAATGTACTCAAGTAATGTAATTAAAAGTACAAGTAAAAGTATCAAGCAAAGCCAGTCTGAAGCTGACCCTTGCTTTGTTACTTAGCACAAACACACAGCGCTTGTTTAAATTTTTAAAAGTAGGCACATGTTAATGTTATTTTTTGTCCTTTTGAACTCGTGTGCCCTTTCTCATTCGTTACACTTAGCCTACAGCTATGCCTTCCCTTGAGCCGAAAAAGCTAGGTAGCCTGTTAGCTCCAACATCGTCAAATACGCTTTGTGTAACCGAAACAATGTCACACAAAGTTAATTTCTACATGTTATGCTCAAGGTTTCACAGCGGTGTCTAGAATGTCCATGCTATGGTTACTGAAATTGGAATATAGACGCTAACAATTTCATTAATCTAGAACTTACTTTGATGTGTTTCTTGAGGTTGGACGAGGAGTTTCTGTAAGATAAGATTTCCACGTTTCTTGGAAGGCACAAGAGGCACTTCATTCGATAGGACGAATCCTTCATATCAGCGTAAGAGAACATTGTGTTTAAGTATGGCCAGGGATGCTCATCGTCTCATCTACACCAACAGGTGTAGGCTGATTGTCATGCGCAAGTAGTGAACAAGCCCAGGCACGTCCTGGCTTCCTTCAGTCAGTAGAGGGTTTTTTTGTAACAAGTAACTAAACGGCACATTGAAAATGTATTGGAGTAAAAGTATGCAATTAAATTCGGAAATGTAGTGAAGTAAAAGTAAAAGTTATCATTTTTTTAAAAACTCAAGTAAAGTACAAAGTCTCCCAAAATTTACTTAAGTACAGTAGTGAAGTATTAGTACTTCGTTACTATACAACACTGGTTACACTTCCTAACTCACTCTGTCCCACACACACTTTCTAACACACACACACACACACACACACACACACACACACACACACACACACACACACACACACACACACACACACACACAAAGAATATCCACAAGTAGCTATCCTTTTACAAAGTAACAATAACAGCTAAAACAAATACTAACTTACAGTAAATTAAATTCACATTCACATTTCTTTGCTCTTTTCTTTGCACATTTCTCTCTCACACGCTTTCTGTCACTCACACTCACACAGTATATCCATAAGTCATTCCCTTTTTGTGAGGAAACAAATAATAGCTAAAACAAATAGCTTATTAATATTAAACTTTGTTACATTTCTCCTCTCTCTCACGCACACACAATCTCTCTCTCTCACACACACACACACACACAATTCATTAATCTATAGTTGATTGACCTTATCGATTGATTTACGATTAATTGATAAGCGGCATTTTTCACCTGAATTTTAGTGTTTCAATAGGGTCTTTAAGAATATAAGCTATAGTATATATAACACTGAGTCAAAAATATATCATAGTATTATTATATTGTATATTCCTCAATTAATTATTCCTTAGTAAAAAGCAGACAAATGTATTGATGCTGAATAACAAAATAGAGTAATCCCTCGCTCTATCGCAGTTCGCGGATTTTTTTATTTTTTATTTTTTTCAATTTTCTTTTTATAGTGTAACTTTTTTTTTAAATAGTGTAACATTGTGTTCTGCGTCCTCAGGCCCGGCGCCAGACATAAAATATTAAGGGGGCGATGAGTTTATCACAGGGGGCGGGGTCGCGTCGCACACACACACACACACACACATATCCCACTCCTCGCGTGCGTAATGGGTCGAGAGCTCGAGAGCTTGTGTATTTAGACTACACCTTTGTAAGAGACTGACTGAGTAAGAGTAAAAAGTGATAGTGATCGTGATAAAAAGTGAGTTTTTAAAATTATTATTATTTGAACGTAGACCCTCGGTCAAGTGATCTCCTGCATACCACAAAACCAAGCCAACAACTGATCTGAGCAACGCTAAGAGACAGTACATTAACGCCACATAGCCCTCCACCACAAGCGCAAACACAGCGCAATTGGGCAATGCGCAACACAGCGCAACTCTCACATCTGAGGGGGTGTGACTGATTACGTGAGGGGGCGTCGCCACCAAACACCCCCTCGTGGCACCGGCCGTGTGCGTCCTGATTGGCTAAGAGACTAGACCAGGACTAAACGTGGACTAAACCAGGTCTAGACCAGAACTAAACCAGGTCTAGACCAGGTCTAAATCTGGACTGGACCTGGACTAAACCAGGACTGGACCAGTTCTAGACCTGGACTAAACCGGGATTAAACCACCACGGGCCACTCTTTGCTGATTTCGTGCGGCTGGTTTGTGGCTGGGGCTGAGAGTACGCGGTGATCCGGGCGCCGCGGATCGTTTTCGTGCTCGCAGCCCTGGTGTACGCGCGGCCTCGTGCCGGTGGTGGTGCATGTGGTGCACGCATTGCATCCCAGGACATGGCAGTGCCGTTGAATGAGCACGAAAACATTATGTGAACATTATGTGAACACACAAGTCATCGTGTCTCAAGTCAAGTCAAGTCCCAAGTCCTAGACTTCCAAGTCATTCCAACTCATTTCCAACTCATTTGCATTAAAGCAACAGCGCCCATAATAACAGAGTTCAAAGCTGCCTTTGAGGACAGTCTTTCTGGTTCTGTTTTTTTTTCCTGCACTGTACCAAAAATGTACCAAACCGTGGGGTCTGAACCGAGGTACGTACCGTACCGTGAGTTTTATGTACCGTACCACCCCTATTCGTGACTGAAATATATCACTTTTTGGACAAATATTGTTTTGATAAGAAAAACAAGCTTTATTAACTGTTGTGGCTAACTTGCCGGACCTACTTTCGTCAGCACCAGAACCGGGCAGAAACTCAAGATGTTTGAATAATCCCTCAGTCATCCAGGTAGAATCCATGGTAAAAGGAGAAATTCAATTTATCAACTGGACAAAGTTTTTTTGGTCGAAGATGTTTCACAGCTCATCAGTTCGGTTCATGAACTGACGAAGCAGCTTGGATGAGCTGCGAAACATCTTCGACCAAATAAACTTTGTCCAGTTGACAAATTGAATTTCTCCTTTTACCCAGCAGAAACTCGGCTTAGAGGACACTGTCAGGGATAAGCCAGTGTTAATGCACAGCACTGCTGAAGGGGATGCCATACAGATTCACATTTAAAAACCGAACTATCCCTTTAATTTGAGGTTTATTTTAACACAATGTGACCATAACGAGCTGACTTATCTGAACTACAACAGGTCAACTGTGCTGTTAAACAAGTCTCTCAAATAACATTACAGTCACATGCTAGCTAGCATTAGCCAACCGTTTTTTGTTCACACCTGAAATCACGAACGGTCGTATTAATCACAGACTCCTGAAAATGTGTTGTTAAATCCACTTTGCATTTTACATATTCCACCGGTGGGCGGCAGTAGCTCAGTTGGTAGAGCGTTTGTCCACTGATCCATAGGTTGGCAGTTCAACTCCCGCTCTTGACATAAGAAACATCAGTGGTTGAGCGGTTAGATCCACTGACCCACAGGTTGGTTGGTATGATTCCAGCTCCCACAGATGAATGCTGCCGTTGTGTCCTTGGGCAAGACACTTACCCCCACTCACCCCCAGTGTCTGCGCACACTGGTGTGTGAATGTGTGTGTGAATGGGTGAATAGTTCCTTGTTGTAAAGCGCTTTGGGTGCCTTGAAGGTGGAAAAGCGCTATATAAAGATGTGACCATGACCATTTACCATAGCAAAACATGCAGAACACACCACTATCAGTAGAGAATGAATAGTTTTTACATGGCTGAAACATGTCCGGATTGTTTCACGGTACATTGACTTTTATAGTTAATGCATTTCATTCCCCCTCTCTGGAGTGTCTGTGAGGGAAATAGAGACCTGGATGTGTGTGACAAATCCTCATTCATAAATAAATAATATTTCCCCTATAGCTGACTTTTGTTCATTTGTGTGCTTGTCTTATTAAATGTGATACAGCTGTAATGTATTCAAATGGAATCAGTTTTAATTACCTCTGCCATCGAGGTAATGGAAATGCCAGCGTCTGTTTGTTGTTTTATTGTGAGCTGGTCCGACAGCAGGATTACTCTCACTCCTCAACACTGATGTGCCTCAAACTGTAATGACACGTGAATGAAATATTACAAAGTAAATGATATTTTGAAAGGAAATCAATATAAAAAGTACACAGCTTTATCCGAAACATGTCTCTGAGTGGCAGCTATTTTAAAGAAAGAATTTAGGTACAGCACTTTGACACAAATCTATTAGGTTCATTATTTAGCTCCACTGCGCAGTCCTTCAACACACGACCGGGGATGTTGTCCAGGCTGCAGGCCCAGACATCATCCCTGGTCGTGTGTTGAAGGACTGCGCAGAGGAGCTCAAGGATGTCTTCACCGACATCTTTAATGCTTCTCTGAGCTAGGCTGCCGTTCCCTCCTGCTTCAAAACCACTACCATCATTCCTGTGCCAAAGAAGCCCACTCTGACCACTTTTAATGACTATCACCCTGTTGCACTGACCCCCATCATAATGAAGTGCTTTGAACGTCTAGTCATGTCACACATTAACCCCCCCCCCCCTTCCTCACTGAGAGGCCACAGGCAGTGCGGGTCGGCAGAAACACCCCAAGCTGCATTAGACTGAGCACAGGAGCCCCCCTCCATGCTCAGTCCGATGCTCTTCACTGTGCTGACCCACGACTGCGCACCAGCCTTCAGCACCAATCACATTGTGAAGTTTGTGGACGATACGACTGTGGTGGATCTCATCTCTAATAACGATGAGACAAACTACAAGAGTGGATGTGGAGTTAGTGTGTGTTTGCTCAGACACATTAAAAAATAGGGGGAACATTGGCCATGTCCCAATTCCAAGTATTACTAGTCGCAATAGAATAATATTTTTTTCTTTAGGGAACAAGGAGCAGACCACCCGGCTCATTGAGCTGAGGCAGGACCTGTTCCATTTCGCAGACCGCCATGTGAGAAACGTAGTGCACTAAGGACGGAGCGAGTGTGCACCGTCTCAACGACAGACCGAGTGCACACTTCGCTGAATTGGGAAACGGCCTCTCTGTCTTTTGATGCACACTGCACATTTTTAGACATCTGTGAATAGGTATTTATTTATTCTGTTGCACGGCTTTCAGATTTTGAAGAAGTGACTTTATTGATCTCACACTGGAGAAATTCTTCTCTGCATTTTAACCCATCCTATATATATATATACATATATTAGGAGGAGCAGTGGGCAGCACACACATTAGGGCGCCCGGGGACCATCTCCATGATCTTCTTGCTTCGGTTTGGTCAGGACCTAAGCTGGAGGTACCTATGGTGCATGTTTTGGGTTGATGGGGGAAACCGGAGTGCCCGGAGGAAACCCATCCAGACACGGGGAGAAACATGCATTTTAGATTGTAGATTTAGATTTTTTGTCTTAGATAGTTTTTGTTTTGTTTCATCTTATATTGTATTTTGTACACTGTCTTTTTGCACTACCTGGCCAGAGAGAAACGAATTTTCGATTCACTGTATGTTGAACACATATGGCAAAATTGACAATAAAACTGACTTTGATCTTTGATCTTTGATCATTGATTTAGGGGTAGTGGGTGCAGTAGCCTATAGTTGTAGTATTTTCTCAGTCTAGAAATAGCTGCAGTAAACTACTGTGCATGTTTTAATTTCGTAGGCAGTTTCATGGCATTATCCTAATATTATCCTAAGAAATTCATGATCAAAGTAGGCTTAATAGAAGTCAGCACACTTCTTGTCCATTACTAAAGAGAAATATTAATATATTTATGCCCATTGTGTTTGTAATATACATGTATACATACAAATACATACAAATATACACATAACATAGGCCTATGTCAGACATGGGACCAAGTCACACATGTGCAAGTCTCAAGTAAGTCTCAAGTCTTCACCTTCAAGTCCCAAGTAAGTCCCAAGTATTTTTTTCTTGGGCAAGTCAAGTCAAGTCAAGTCACAGGCTATGTCAAGTCAAGTCAAGTCAAGTCCTGTAATAGGTCAAGTCAAGTCCAAGTCAAGTCACCTTTGGCGTATTGTTGTAATTTTAGCTGCAGAATCTGATCTTAATAAAGTGAAAGGCAATATATAAGACAGTGTAAGTAATCATCATTGGCTATGTGCCCAACCTGTTATCAAATATTTGTATTGTAAATACTCATGTTCAGTAAAATATACTCAACAAAAATATAAACGCAACACTTTTGTTTTTGCTCCCGTTTTTCCTGAGATGGACCTAAAGATCCAAAATTCACTCCAGATACACAACACTACCATTTCTCTCAAACATTGTTCACAAATCTGTCCAAATGTGTGACAGCGAGCACCTCTGCCCCGCCGAGACAATCCACCCCACCTCACAGGTGCGCCACATCAAGATGCCGATCTGACATCATGACCAGTGCACAGGTGCACCCCAGACTGCCCACAATAAAAGGCCACCCCGAAATGTGCATTTTTTTTGCTTTATTGGGGGTCTGGGGACTCAGAACCAGTCAGTATCTGGTGTGACCACCATTTGCCTCATGCAGTGCAACACATCTTCACATAGTCAATTGTCAATTGTGGCCTGTGGAATGTTGGTCCACTCCTCTTCAATGGCTGTGCGAAGCTGTTGGATATTAGTGGGAACTGGTACACGCTGTCGTATACGCCGGTCAAGCACATCCCAAACATGCTCAATGGGTGACATGTCCGGTGAGTATGCTGGTCATGCAAGAACTGGGACATTTTCAGCTTCCAAGAATTGTGTACAGATCCTTGCAACATGGGGCCGTGCATTATCTTGCTGAAACATGAGGTGATGTTCATGGATGTATGGCACAACAATGGGCCTCAGGATCTCATCACAGTATCTCTGTGCATTCAAAATGCCATCAATAAAATGCACCTGTGTTCTTCGTCCATAACAGCCTTTGAAGAGGAGTGGACCAACATTCCACAGGCCACAACTGACAATCTGATAAACTCTATGCGAAGAAGATGTGTTGCACTGCATGAGGCAAATGGTGGTCACACCAGATACTGACTGGTTCTGAGTCCCCAGACCCCCAATAAAGCAAAAAAAAAAAGCACATTTCGGGGTGGCCTTTTATTGTGGGCAGTCTGGGGCACACCTGTGCACTGGTCATGATGTCGGATCAGCATCTTAATGTGGCGCACCTGTGAGGTGGGGTGGATTGTCTCGGCGGAGCAGAGGTGATCGCTGTCACACATTTGGACAGATTTGTGAACAATGTTTGAGAGAAATGGTAGTGTTGTGTATCTGGAGTGAATTTTGGATCTTTGGGTCCATCTCAGGAAAAATGGGAGCAAAAACAAAAGTGTTGCGTTTATATTTTTGTTGAGTGTACATCATAGACTCAAACAAAACAGTGATAATGTAATTATTGGTTATTTATTGGCAAAAGTGATCTGTACATCGAAAACCAAACTGTTTCACATGTTTTCAACATTGTTTCAGCATCGAGCTGAAACCAGTAACAGCTAAAACAAAGTTGTATTAAACTTTGTTACACTCCCTAACTCACTCTGTCCCACACACACTTTCTAACACACACACACACACACACACACACACACACCACTCCTCGCGTGCGTAATGGGTCAGGCGCGCTCCTCGAGAGCTCGTGTATTTAGACTACACCTTTGTAAGAGACTGACTGAGTAAGAGTAAAAAGTGATGAGAGTTTTGTTTATTATTATTATTTGAACGTAGACCCTCGGTCAAGTGATCTCCTGCATTCCACAAAACCAAGCGAACAACTGATCTGAGCAACGCCAAGAGACAGTACATTAACGCCACATAGCCCTCCACCACAAGCGCAAACACAGCGCAACTCTCACACCTGAGGGGACTAAACCAGGACTGGACCAGGTCTAGACCTGGACTAAACCGGGATTAAACCACCATGGGCCACTCTTTGCTGATTTCGTGCGGCTGGTTTGTGGCTGGGGCTGAGAGTACGCGGTCCGGGCGCCGCGGATCGTTTTCGTGCTCGCAGCCCCGGTGTACGCGCGGCCTCGTGCCGGTGGTGGTGCACGTGGTGCACGCGTTGCGTCCCAGGACATGGCAGTGCCGTTGAATGAGCACGAAAACATTATGTGACCACGCAAGTCATTCAAGTCATCGTGTCTCAAGTCAAGTCAAGTCCCGAGTCCTAGACCTCCAAGTCCGAGTCAAGTCTCAAGTATTTCATTTTTTGTCGAGTCAAGTCACAAGTCATAAAAACAGCGACTCGAGTCGACTCGAGTCCAAGTCACTAAGTCTCAAGTCCCCATGTCTGGCCTATGTAGCCTACTGCATGAATAGCATTTGACTCAGATAAACTACATTACCCATGATACTCCGCGCTTGGACATTTCTTCTCTAATTGGTCGGATTGCAGTCCAATCCCTTTCTCGACCGTGTACTGCAGTTGGAGCATCCTTCCGTCATGGCGTCTGTGTGGGGAAAATTGCTTACAAACCCAGCAGTTTTGACCATATTTTTCCTTATTTTGCTCTGTCTCCCGCCTGGAGGAGGACAGAAGAAGAAAGAGGTAAGCTCATTTAACCAGATTATCGATTGAAAAGTGCTGCTATTCTAAACATTGTCGCAAAGGCTCACTACCGGTGACTGCGAAGCTGCTGCTGCTACTGACAGATCCCATTCTCTGATCAGAGCATTGCGAAGTCATTATAGCTTTTGCACCCCGCGAATAACATGTTATATGTATTAACAATAAACTTATTTAGTGGCCATTACTTCCTTTGATCTCATCGGCTAAACATTGACAGCTAACCAGGAGATAACGTAGCCAGGCTAAACAAGAAGCTAAACACGAACATGTCTGCGCGAAATTTAAACTTTGACTATTTCCTCTTCTGTATCAGTAGATAGTATTAATAAAATAGCAATTACAGTTACAATTAAAACAGTTGTAACATCATTACAATTAGTCTTGATGGCTGTTTAGGCATATATTTATCTCTTACAATAGCCACCTATCTCTGCTCATAACTTTTATTTTTGCCCTGTCCTTGTCTCACCTATGCCCATTCGCTTATGTTTTTCCATGTGTTAAAGAACACATTGTGCTTGAGCCTGCTATTTGTAATATGGACAGTTTAAAACGTAATAATCATCTAAAATGACTTAATTAAAGAAATAAGACCATTGACTTCCATGTTAGAAAACTGCTCTGCCCAATGGGAGCAGATGTTGCGGTAAAGCACAACAAAGAGTCGAAACTCTGATGGATCTTTACCCAAAATCATGCTGCTTACATGTATCACGATTAAAAAATAAAATTGGAGAAGGAAGTAAGGAGAGCACAATGCACTGTATTGTGTTGGCGGAGTTTGGCAATATGTCTTCTTGAAAATGAGTGATTAAAGATTGCTCAAACATGCACAAGTCGCTCCAGAAACAACTTCAAGAGGGCAAATGAGAAAGGGAAACAACTGGTTAAAAGTTTGGAAAATGTCAATTATTAGCCAGTATAAGCCAGATCTGCTTTCCACTTGTTCTGGTCAACTGCGGAATTGCTTCCCCAAAATAGCAATACTAATTCAAAGTGTTCACTTTGTCTTTTCTAGCTATATTTTTACACAAGGATAGTTACATAAAGTAGCACTGGGTCCATGTGTGCATTAGAGCTATGCTGAGTCTGTTGGAAATAGGGGTGGGTATTGGCAAAGAAGTCACGATTCAATTCGAATCACGATTCATATGCCACGATGCGATACTATGACGATGCATCACGATACTTGAATTATTGCGATGCATTGCAATATATTCGACATACTTAAGTGAAAATGTACCAAAAAAAAGAGGATAACTTAAATATCAGTGGCTGTGTATCTGGGTAGTGTCTTCAATTGATACATAACTCTGAGCAACTCAATTCATAACTGAATTTATTGAATAAACCAAACAAATAACAAAAAAGTGCATAGGATTTTTTCGAAAACAAAAAATGATGTTCAAACATTTGGCATTTTGGAGGTAGCTACCATCATAAAAAACATTACCCTTTCACAAAGAAAAAAGTGCATAGTATTTATTTAAAAAAAATTAAAAATAAAATTAATTTATTATTAATTAATAAAAATCGATTTTTGGCATCAAGAATCGATGCAGTATATTGTGAAAGTTAGTATCGCGATGCATTGTCATGACGATTATTTTGCACACCCCTAGTTGGAAATTGTACAGTTAATCTGTCATTGATTGACTTTGATCTCAAATACCATTGGTGTTGTAATTGTTTCATGACTGATCTAGTGTTGTCAAGATACTTGCATTTCAAACTTGATTTCAATTCTAAAGAATAGACTTGTTACTTAAAGAGACAGTGTGTAAGATTTTTACCCGTTAATTACAGAAATTGAAGATACTAGGGATGCAAATTATCGGTTAATTCATTAACTGATAGTTGATTGATCTTATCGATCGATTAACGATTAACTGATAAGCGGTGTTTTTCACCAGAATTTTAGTGTTTCAATAGGGTCTTTAAGAATATAAGCTATAGTATACATAACACTGAGTCATAAATATATCATAGTATTATTATATTGTATATTCCTCAATTAATTATTCCTTAGTAAAAAGCAGACAAATGTATTGATGCTGAATAACAAAATACAGTAATCCCTCGCTCTATCCAATTTTTTTTTTATAGTGTAACATTGTGTTCTGTCCTGATTGGCTAAGAGACTAGACCAGGACTGAACGTGGACTGGACCAGGTCTGAACCAGGTCTGGACCTGGACTGGACCTGGACTGGACCGGGACTCGACCGGGTCTAGACCTGGACTAGACCAGGATTAAACCACCACGTGCCGCTGCTGGTTTCGCCGCGGCTCGCGCCCCGAGCCCGCGGCACGCATTCCGGGTTCGATCTCGCCTCGCGGTACACCCGGGGCTGCTGAGCAGTGCCGTTGGCGCCTGCGGTCGGCTGTGAGTCGAGCTTGGCACAGCGCGGTTGCCTTGTTTCGGGTGTGCGTGTCCGCGGTTAGCGGTTAATTACAATTAATGCATTTTGATCGACCAACGTCTTAATCGACAATTAACCGTTAATCGATTAATTGTTGACATCCCTAGAAGATACCCATTCAAAAATACAGTGTTTTCCAAGCCTTTTCACTTCCATCATGAACTCAAAGAAGTATTCTGTTGGACTTAGATATACCTGCATAAAAGGGGGGTCATCCCCATATAGAGGCAGCCATTTTGATTACGAGAGCCACAGAAGGACATTTGGGCTCCGCCTTCGGCTTTCGGTTTTGGATAAACAACGACAAGCATGTTGCCGTATCACACGTCGTAATGGATCTAACACGTGTTTTGGACTAAATTGTTTTACTGGATTTTATTCGCTGGATCCTTACGGACAGATTGAGACCAAGTTTATGGTGAAATACTGAAGTTTGATCTGTCCAGAGCCTTCAAAGGTAAGCTAAGTAACAAACCTCGTTTTGTGCTTTTCCGTATAAAAGCCCCATGTGTTCGGGGAGTGATTGTTGTGCCGGGAAATGAATTGCATAGTCAAAAAGATGAGACTGTGTAAGGTTTCATTTGATATGCAGATTGTCATGGTACACGATCGGGAATGTGTGCTTTCATGCGAAAAGAAAAAAAAAAACAGTGAACGGGACCGCGTTTTATTTATACCGTAGTTGTCGGCGAGGGCTCGCACAGCGCCAGGTGCGCTTCACGCGTTCGTGCGCGGGTACGCGAGGTGTCCGCGTTACGGCGCGCCCGGGTGACCCTCGAGGTCTGCCGTAGCTAAAACAGGAAGTGCAATAGCTACCATCCACCTATGTGCCACGAATCCTACACACTGGACCTTTAATACCATTTCCGATACCACAATAATAATTAAAACATTCTTTCAACAACAGAATATGATTTTCAACATTATATCATAGTACTTTCTTTTATATTACCATGTGGCCTTATAGTATATCTGTGTAATCCCTCAATTATCCAGGTAGGTTCCATAGTGGTCCATGGGAGTATACTCGTCTATGTGTTCAAGATCATTCAAAAGCTTTTAAGTTGTCCTGTGAGTGTGAATTACTTTTTTTTAATATCGATACCTGCTCAAGTAAGTCTCTCATTTCAATAGAGTATAGTATATAATTTTCCATTTTTCTGAGAACCTTAGATTGATCTAATGAAAATGGAGTCAAAAATTGACAGTTGAATGTTATTAATATTTCGGTCTGTGTTTATTGCTAAGATGAATACATTATGAAGTAATTAGTCTTACGCAGTTAATTTGACTATTAAATTCTTTTCCTATTGGCATTTTTTTTTTCTCTTTTCCTCTTTGTAGGATTTGAACACCAAATACTGATCATACTTGCTAAATCATGTGCTGAATTTGTTATTACACCCGCGAGTTATACAAGTCCTCCTCTGACTCTTAACTCCAACATTGTTAGCTCCAGTGTCTGATGTGTCTGTGAAAAGAAGATGGCTCTTGGTAATATGACCACACACACAGGCGTGCTTTCAATGAGCCACGGGAGGCGTATCAAGAGTTTTAATGTGAGAAATGTACTTTGCCTAGTCTCCAACCCAGGGCCACTGCTGGGAAGTTAGAGGAAGATGTTATTTAGGTGGCAATGGACAAAATGGTGAAGCAGCACTTTGTATTCACTCCATGATTTGTACTCTCCATCTGTGCCCTTCATCTCCTCCTTTTTGCCACGATAGCTCTCTGCTCAAACCTTTAGCGTCTAGTCCCCACGGCACAACGGTATTTAAATATCAAGTGACCATTACAGCTGTTTCAACTCGCCCATTCCACATCATGGCTGCAGACATTTGTAACTTTTATTACAGATACTTGGAACTGTACAAGATTATTAGGAAATGACTGAAAATATCTAAATTTCAAAAGAGAGGCCTTATGCTAGTTTCACATGCATCATTTTGTATTTAGGCCTGTCACGATAAAAAATTTTGATGTGCAGTATATTATTATACTATATTAAGTTAAGTATAGGTGATAAAAGGAGAAGTTCAATTTGTCAACTGGACAAAGTTTGTTTGGTTGAAAACGTTTCGCCGCTCATCCGAGAGGCTTCTTCAGTTCTGGTTCTAGTGCTGGTTAGACCCTGTTTATATCTAGCTGCAGGGAGGCGCTCACTACACTGAAATCGTTCTGAAACTATCTCAACTAACCTGTATCTTTTTGTTTCTCTGGCGTCTATAGGGTATAGGTGATAGACGATAATACTGAAACAAATTTAATGCAAATTTAATGCCACTGACCCAATGACTCAAGAGCAGATCAAACCACAAAAAATATTCTTAATGTTCAATATTGTTCAAAAATCATGAGCTGGGAAAAAAAAAAAAAAATATATATATATATATATATCGATCGATTAACGATTAACTGATAAGCGGCGTTTTTCACCTGAATTTTAGTGTTTCAATAGGATCTTTAAGAATATAAGCTATAGTAACATAACACTGAGTCAAAAATATATCATAGTATTATTATATTGTATATTCCTCAATTAATTATTCCTTAGTAAAAAGCAGACAAATGTATTGATGCTGAATAACAAAATACAGTAATCCCTCGCTCTATCCAATTTTTTTTTTTAATAGTGTAACATTGTATTCTGTCCTGATTGGCTAAGAGACTAGACCAGGACTGAACGTGGACTGGACCAGGTCTGAACCAGGTCTGGACCTGGAGTGGACCTGGACTGGACCGGGACTCGACCGGGTCTAGACCTGGACTAGACCAGGATTAAACCACCACCACGTGCCGCTGCTGGTTTCCCCGTGGCCCGCGCTCCGAGCCGCAGGCCAGCCGCGCGGGGCTCGGGGCGTGGCGAAACCAGCAGCAGCGGCACGCATTCCGGGTTCGATCTCGCCTTGCGCGTACACCCGGGGCTGCTGAGCAGTGCCGTTGGCGCCTGCGGTCGGCTGTGCGTCGAGCTTGGCGCAGCGCGGTTGCCTTGTTTCATGACCGCGCGGGTCCGCGTGTCCGCGGTTAATTACAATTAATGCATTTTGATCGATCAACGTCTTAATCGACAATTAACCGTTAATCGATTAATTGTTGACATCCCTAATATATATATATGGTAGTGTTGTGTATCTGGAGTGAATTTTGGATCTTTGGGTCCATCTCATGAAAAATGGGAGCAAAAACAAAAGTGTTGCGTTTATACTTTTGTTGAGTATATCTTTGCCTGGATCATACAATAAAATCAATCAATAAAACCAGCCATTCAGTCAACGAATCAATCATTAAACTTGTTTATCTTTCATTTATTTAATTACAGTTCTGTTTATGGAAAATATATACGTTAAAAAGCACCTGACCTCTTTATACAAAGCAATAACATCTCCATGGTGACAAGTACGTGAAATATGACATACCAAGATGTACCAAGATGACTACACAACTACAGAATTCTCCATGTATTTACTTCAGCCCCCCCATGGCGTGGCCATGACATTGCAGTGAGGCGTTTGTTCGTCTTATTGAGATACACGTCCCTACCGAATTTCGTGCGCCTATCTTAAACGGTATGCCAGCCCCGAAGCACCTACGGTGCTTGACCCCTAATAATGGCCACAAATAATATAGTTCCAGCGTTCATATATTAGTTATGTAGTACTTATTGTGACAGGCCTATTTGTATGCATATTATATTTTCAAATGGGAACTATTAGATTTTTTTTTTGTAGTTTATGTATTTTTTGTATTAACAAAGGTTAAACTTTTGTTAATGTTTTGTTAGCAGTTGCAAACAACAGTCCTTGTCCTAATCTCCAGTTGGTTTACAGAGAAAAGGCAGCTGGACCGGCGTCACGCTAGAATCTTGCATCAGCACAGCACAGGTCTTTGCAAAGGTGTGCTGTATTGTTAGAATAGAAAATTATATTAGCCAAAACGCTGATGGGGGCGCTTTTATGGAAATGTTATTTTTAACCTATGGAATATGTTGTATGTGCAAAGACTCTGGCTTTCTCTGCAAGAATCAGATTAAATGTAGAGATGGATGAAGGAGTGGAAATGGGCAGTCTGCAGAAGTATGTATTTGAGACAATATAAAGAGTTAAAGCCCTGCAAAATATCCTTACTCCACACAATAACCTCCTATAATGTAAAAAAATAAAATGAATAAGCAAGGCTCTCCTAGGATCAGAACTCCCATGGAAATTGAGAATGTCTGGTTTAATAAGAAATGTAAAAATAAGACATTTCTAAAAGTCTGAATGAGCAAATAAGTAAATAAAAACTTTACAAATATAACTATTGAAATATTGAATTTCTGAGAATGAAATAAAAGGAAAGTGCATGTTTCTTCATTGTTCATCATTCATGCACTGTTGGAATTTATATGTAGCCAATGTTATGATTCTGTCTTAAGCCTGACTGCAGCACAAAGAAACAACTTGTGTAAGCACTTCCAGTTCCCCAGCTTATGGAGTCAGGGGAGCGACCAGAAAAGTCCAGGCCAGCACGATGGAGAATTATATCAAGTATCCAGAGAGTACTATATCTGTGGAGAAATATAGATTGCAAACTGTGCAGCCATACCCCAACCAGGGACCCGGGACCAGTCAAATAAGTGGATTGGAATAACAAGAGGCTGGCCCCACACACCCAGGCACAATAACCAGCTTAGTCCTTTAGGGCACGTCCGACCAACTTCAGAGTCTTATGAAGCTCTGAAGAGGAGCTAAACTGTGTAAGCAATACTCCGGTCTGCAGATTCAACTGAGGATAAAGTGCAGTTCAGCATCAAGACATTTTTATGGCTTTGTTCCCATCAAATTATACTAAGACAGGTACAATTAGAATGATGAAGGCTCATCATTAAACTCCGCAAAAAGCAGGGTTATTTAGGTGATGATTTTGTTCCGTCCTTGTAAAGTCCCAGGGATATTTCTTTTTATGAGGATACACTTGACAAAACACTATAGTGTAATTTTCTGCTTCTATTAAAACAATTTATTTTAAAAATGGCATCTTTCTGAATATATTAAACTAGCACCTACCATGCTAACGGCCCACTTCCTGATTCTTGGCCAATAAAGTTATAATTAGATGCAGTCAGAACACAGTTGTCTAATTTTTATCTCAAGAGCTGCTTTTACAATATATGTGTAGTGGAGCAAGACAAATTTAGCTCAAATACTGGGATAACAGAAGTACTATTTATTCCAAAAATTGCCAATACTCAAGGACAGGGATTTTATATCCTCTGTAAATGGTAAATAATTACTAGAGATGCACCATTATGCAGTTTTTTTTCCCAAAACAAGTATGAGCATGAATACTTTATTTTGAGTATGTGAATTCTATAACTTCCATTATACTGGTAAATCTAATTAATTTCATATGATTATAGCCTACATTTACACAGGAATACTTTTTTAGGGTCTTTTTAAAATTTCTACTTAAAATCATTGTAGTTGGGTTTAATTCCAATATTATTTAGAGAAGTACCTTTGCCTTTGCGGACGTCTTTGACTGCACTGCTAAGAAATCACTTTTAGCATAGCAGTGAGTGCTTTCTCACTTTACCACAACCACCCTTTGACCAATGTGGACATGCTATACCTCCTTTAAATGCTGAACCCCCTCTATTCAGTCCCTAAATTTGTTTGTCAATTACAATATGTCACAATTTATGCACAAGCTAAGAGGCACGAGCACCACTAAGCCACATTAGCCTGCTGCTATGTAAACACAAGCACTGCGCTGATATCCTTTGTGAACTGTTTAAAATTTTTAAGAGTTCTAAATATTATTCATGTAACAGTCACATCTGATTATAGCTGAGCTTAATATGCAGTTAACATCATTCTTTATGCTCAGCTCCATCCATCCATCCATCCATTTTCTTCCGTTTATCCGGGTCCGGGTCGCGGGGGCAACAGTCTAAGCAGGGACGCCCAGACCTCCTTCACCCCGGACACTTCCTCCAGCTCCTCCGGGGGGACCCCAAGGCGTTCCCAGGCCAGCCGGGACACATAGTCCCGCCAGCGCGTCCTGGGTCTTCCCCGGGGCCTCCTCCCGGTGGGACATGCCCGGAACACCTCCCGAGGGAGGCGTCCAGGAGGCATCCGAAACAGATGCCCGAGCCACCTCAGCTGGCTCCTCTCGACGTGGAGAAGCAGCGGCTCTACTCCGAGCTCCTCCCGCGTGACTGAGCTCCTCACCCTATCTCTAAGGGTGCGCCCAGCCACTCTAAGGAGGAAACTCATTTCGGCCACTTGTATCCGTGATCTCGTCCTTTCGGTCATTACCCAGAGCTCATGACCATAGGTGAGGGTAGGAACGTAGATTGACCGGTAAATTGAGAGCTTCGCCTTTCGGCTCAGCTCCCTCTTCACCACAACGGTCCGGTACAACGACCGCATCACTGCCGACGCTGCACAGATCCGCCTGTCAATCTCGCGGTCCATCCTCCCCTCACTCGTGAACAAGACCCCGAGATACTTGAACTCCTCCACTTGAGGCAAGGACTCCCCACCCACCCAGAGAGGGCAAGCCACCTTTTTCCGGTTGAGAACCATGGTCTCGGATTTGGAGGAGCTGATCCTCATCCCAGCCGCTTCACACTCTGCTGCAAACCGCCCCAGTGCACATTGGAGGTCCCGGTTCAATGAAGCCATCAGGACAACATTATCTGCAAACAGCAGAGATGAGATCCTGTGGTTCCTAAACCGGATCCCCTCTGGCCCCTGACTGCGCCTAGAAATTCTGTCCATAAATCTAATGAACAGAACCGGTGACAAAGGGCAGCCCTGGCGGAGTCCAACATGCACCGGAAACAGGTCCGACTTACTACTGGTAATGCGAACACAGCTCCTGCTCTGGTCATACAGGGACCGAACAGCCCTTAGCAAAGGGCCCCGAACCCCGTACTCCCAGAGCACTCTCCACAGGACCCCATGAGGGACACGGTCGAATGCCTTCTCCAGATCCACAAAGCACATGTGGACTGGTTGGGCAAACTCCCATGCACCCTCGAGCACCCGATGGAGAGTATAGAGCTGTTCCAGTGTTCCCCGGCCAGGACGAGGCTGAGGAGTGTGATTCCCCGATAGTTGGAACACACCCTCCAGTCCCCCTTCTTAAACAGAGGGACCACCACCCCGGTCTGCCAATCCAGAGGTACTGTCCCCGACCGCCACGCGATGTTGCAGAGATGTGGCAGCCAAGACAGCCCTACAACATCCAGCGACTTGAGATACTCAGGACGGATCTCATCCACCCCCGGGGCCTTGCCACCGAGGAGCTTTCCAACAACTTCAGTGACTTCAGCCAGGGTGATGAACAAGTCCGCCTCCAAGTCTCCAGCTTCTGCTTCCTCCTCGGAAGACGTGACGGCGGGATTGAGGAGGTCCTCAAAGTATTCCTTCCACCGTCCGATAACATCCCCAGTCGAGGTCAACAGCTCCCCACCTCCACCGTAAACAGTGTTGGTGAAGCACTGCTTCCCCCTCCTGAGGTGCCGAACGGTTTGCCAGAATTTCTTTGAGGCCGTCCGATAGTCCTCCTCCATGGCCTCTCCGAACTCCTCCCAAACCCGAGTTTTTGCCTCTGCGACCACCCGGGCTGCAGCACGCTTGGCCCGCTGGTACCCATCAGCTGCCTCAGGAGTCCCCTGGGCCAACAAGGCCCGATAGGACTCCTTCTTCAGCCTGCCGGCATCCCTTACTTCCGGTGTCCACCACCGGCTTCGGGGATTGCCGCCGCGACAGGCACCACAGACCTTACGACCACAGCCACGGGCGGCCGTATCGACAATAGAGGCCGAGAAAAGATCCCATTCGGACTCTATGTCCCCAGCCTCCCCCGGAATCCGGGAGAAGCTCTCCCGGAGGTGTGAGTTGAAGGTGCCCCTGACAGAGGGCTCTGCCAGACGTTTCCAACAGACCTTCACGATACGCTTGGGCCTGCCAGGTCTCTCCGGCTTCCTCCCCCGCCAGCGGACCCAACTCACAACAAGGTGGTGATCGGTTGACAGCTCTGCCCTTCTCTTCACCCGAGTGTCCAAGACACGCGGCCGTGTCAGATGACACGACAACAAAGTCAATCATCGACCTCCGTCCTAGGGTGTCCTGGTGCCACATGCACTGATGGACACCCTTGTGCTCGAACATGGTGTTCGTTATGGACAAACTGTGGCTAGCACAGAAGTCCAATAACAGAACACCACTCGGGTTCAGATCAGGGAGGCCGTTCCTCCCAATCACCCCTCTCCAGGTGTCGCTGTCGTTGCCCAAGTGGGCGTTGAAGTCCCCCAGGAGAACAACGGAGTCCCCGGTCGGTGGACTGTTCAGTACCCCTCCCAGGCACTCCAAGTACTCTGCACTGCTGTTCGGCCCATAGGCCGACACAACAGTGAGAGACCTGTCCCCGACCCGAAGGCGCAGGGACGCGACCCTCTCGTTCACCGGGGTGAACTCCAACACACAGCGGCTGAGCTGTGGGGCAATGAGCAGGCCCACACCAGCCCGCCGCCGTTCCCCGCGGGCAACACCAGAGAAATGGAGGGTCCAGCCCCCCTCAAGGAGTTGGGTTCCAGAGCCCAAGTTGTGCGTGGAGGTGAGGCCGACTATATCTAGTCGGTAACGCTCAACCTCCCGCACAAGCTCAGGCTCCTTCCCCCCCAGCAAGGTGACATTCCATGTCCCAAGAGCTAGTCTCCATGTCCGGAGATCCGGCCGCCGAGACCCCCGCCTTTGACTGCCGCCCAGATCTCTCTGCACCCGGCCCTTATGGATCCTCCTGTGGGTGGTGGGTCCACAGGAGGACGGCCCCATGTCGCTTCTTCGGGCTTCGCCCGGCCGGGCCCCGTGGGGAAAGGCCCGGCCACCAGACACTCACTGGCGCGCACCCACCCCAGGTCTGGCTCCAGGGTGGGGCCCTGGTGACGCCAGTCCGGGCGACGTATCTGGCCTTGTTATTGAACTCATCATAAGGGCTTATGCTCAGCTCCTCTCTGCTCAATACGCTCAGCGCTCAGAGGAGAGCTGTGAGCGTTAAATTAACACTCGGCGCAGATATAGTGGTATTAGCTGTTGATGTTGGCAGTACATTGACGAGTACAAGCATCAGGTTGGATGGTACCCAATCCTGGTATCTTTGCATTCCTAGTAATTACATAAGAACTTTTCACCCATTCACAAGTATTCACTTGCCCCAGTGTACAGGAGGCAAGACTACTGCATGCACATGTTCCTTCTGCAAGTTCATCCCTCACCGCATCTAAAACCAAATGGAGGAAAAAAACAGAAATGAATGAATGAAAGTAAATATCAAATTAAATCTAATGCATTGTTACCCAGCTGGAAACAATTTTCATTTGACTTGAAAGTAATTTTTAAAACCTTTTATTTTAGAAAAATGACTGAAAAACAAAAAAAATTAGCAAACTTTACTTTTTCCCAGTCTGCTTCTCATCCCTCACATTTGGGGTACATATGTTCTTGGAGCAAAAACAGGATCATGGCAAAACGTCTGGGAGCGAGTAATCAATCAGAGAGGTGTCAAAGGCGTTACCTGCTGCAGTACCATTTGATTTGTCTGCAGCACTGTCAAACCCAGTCACACATAGGCCCACATCTTTTCTTTCATATCCTTTTTCATGTAGATTTCCTTTTGTTTGTGTTTCACCATTTTCATTTCTATATGCCTACATTCAATTGCAGGGCATTTAATGATTCTCTCGCCCTCTCTCTTTTGTGCTTAGTATATTTCCGAGCTCCATTACAGATTGATATAAAGTGCCCCATTTCTTCAACTGCTGCTAAAAGTAGGCATAGAGGGTGGCGTGGTTTGCGTAGTAAGATGTTTCAATGTTCTCCGTAGTGAATTCAGGGGTGATTTGTTTGGATCTCGCTCATTAGCTGTAGTCATCTGAATTATTGATGCAGGGATGTCAGGCCTGCTTTCCCACTGACGGATGGCCTGTGTTCGTAAGTCATTTTCCCCCCTCCACTAAGTCCCCGGCCCACATTTCTATAACAAATTTTCTGAGTGGCAAAAAGATCTCCCTCTCTCTGTCATTCCACTCCAATCACACCTCCCCGTTATATTTTGCAAATGTTCTACACCAGAATACAATCACAATATGATAGTAATGTTGTGTTTGCAGTATCATGAGCATCAGAATTTGTTTAGCAATCCAGTGTGCACACTGGATTTGTAATAGACTTAAACATGGCCTGTGCATTGATGAATCAACTAGAAAGAGGGAGTTGACAAAAGATCTCAAAATTACTTTGTTCTGAAGGAGCTCACAGCCATTCAGAGAAGTACTAACAACTTAAAAAGGAAGATTAAATTGTCCAGTAACTTCCAAAACTCCAGTCAATTCACTCCATGCTTTCTCCTTTCTGTCTGGTCTTAATAAATCATTTTGGGGGTTTTTAATCAACAAAAATGCCATCAACCATCAGTCGATTAAGATTACTGACAAAAGAACAGAAATGGCATTTATGTGATATACATGTATGTAAGATTTAAATTTTGATCAGCTCTGTGATAGCATGTAGAAAGTTGTCTTTTTAAAGGATTAAATCTGCACCCACATTTTTCACAATGTGATTCATTATATTGCCCATAACATTAGTGTTCATATGATACTAGCATTATCACAATAATACAATTTCAGACTTGATTTCTATACTAAGAAATAAACCTGACTGCATATGATAATAAAACATTCTTCATTTAGACAATAGTCCGTCAGTCTGCCCCAGGGCAGCTGTGGCTACTATAGTAGCTCACCACCACCGAGTGTTGAGTAAATGAACAATGAACTGTAAAGTGCTTTGGGTGTCTCGAAAGGCGCTATATAAATACAATGATTAAATATAGCTGCAAGCAGCAATGTGGGGCAAAGCACCGAAGGTGCATGTAGGCCTCAGCATGTATTATTAAAATTCCTGCAACTTTGACCTTAACAGGGTCTAACAGGGTTTAACAAGGTCTAACAGGGTCTGTTAGCCAGGCTTCCCAGGCTCCCAGGCTTCCTATGAAGGGTTCCCGAGATATGAGCTCACTTCGGCTAGATCAAAGACACATCAAAGACAGATCAAAGGTACATTCCTGAAAATTCCTGAAAATTCCTGCAAATTTGACCTGCTGGTGGCACTAGACGGTTGGGGGTGGGGGCCTATAAATTGCTGTGGGTAATGAGGAGACTGGCTGGAATGTGCATGCAAAATTTCACAACTTTTTACCAGACGGTTCTAGGGGTTGCCATAGACTCCCATAGGTGGAAGAATAATGTATTCAATTAATCCGGTGCTTGTCCCCAATTAATAAATTAATATAATGTAATGTTCAACATTAAATAATAGTACACAAGAGCCGCACGAAACAAGGCAAAGAGCTGCATGCAGTGGTTTAATCCTTGTTTAGACCTGGTCTAGTCCTGGTTTAGTCCAGGTTTAGACCTGGTCTAGTCCTGTTTTAGTCCAGGTTTAGACCTGGTTTAGACCTGGTTTAGACCTGGTTTAGTCCACATCTAGTCCCGGTCTGGTCCCGGTCTGGTCCCGGTCTGGTCCCGGTCTAATCCCGGTCTGGTCCAGGTCTGGTCCTCATGTCTTAGTCCCAGTCTGGACTTCCTACGAATCCAGTGACTCATGTCTCCGCTCCTCGTGCATCCAGCCGGACTCCCAGAGCCGGTCCCCCCCTCTATAACATCTATATAAATGTGTTAAACTGAACACATTCTGTACTGTACAGGAGACACAGCACGGAGGAGAAGCCAATCAGGACGCAGAACACAATGTTGATACACTATATAAAAAAATAAAAAAATTTTAAAAAAAATCTGCGAGGCCGCGAAAAGTTAACCGCGATAGAGCTAGGGACCACTGTAGTCTTATATCTGTGTAATCCCTCAGTCAATTAGGTTCCACAGTGGGCCTGTACTACTTTGTGGTCTTATACTTGTTCTGATTCAGGTCAAGATTCAAGAGTGTTAATTTCTCTCCTGTAAATGTGACTTTTTTAGTATCAGTACCTGCTCAAAAGAGTATCTAGATTCAATACTAGTTTTTGTGATTCATGTCTAATTTTCATGATACTTTTGGCAAGCCTAATAGATTTTATAAAGAATTAGCTGAGCAATGGGATAGATGAAAAATGTTCTTGAAATAAAAGAAAAAAATGATTTTGATTTCTTAAACCAAAGCAAAATATTGTTCAATTCCTTGAAATGAAAAAATGAAAGTTTGCATAATTGATTCAACTTCATGTAATTTTTATATTCAACCACTATTTTGCTACATTTTTGTAGGTCATTCTTAGTCTAAATGTGTCTAGAGCTACTATACCGAAGGCACTTCCATATAAAATCATATCCATATAATTTGAGCTCAGACTTCTTCTGTACTTTTATTTTGATCACTTTTCATCCTATTTTTCACTGCACTTTTGCTGCTGGTGTCTTTCTCCTGCTCCCCCCTGCTGGTCTGCCATCTTCCCCACCAGCCCCACTCTGCCCCCCGCTCTCCAGAGACCCTGAATCTTTTCTGCACACTCTCATCCCACAACTGTGTCCCTGCATGGCCACTTTGCACTACGTTTTAGCATCACTATTAAAACTCCGGCACAGTCAGTTTGACATTCTGTTGATTGCTGCCAGACTCTTTCGTTTTACTCTGAAAACTGAGTCACAGGTGGGGATGTCACAGTATTGGATTTTAGTGGTATGATTATTGTCAGAGGAATTAAGTTTAAGAATTTTAAAAGTTTAAGAATTAGTCATGATTATTGGCATCACAACCAACAGAATCAAAATCATAATTTTCTTTCTCTCACTGGCAAATGGATCACCATAGCTTTAGTGGCGTATAGTAGTATGGCCAATTAAAGCAAATGGGACATAAACAGCCAGATGATAGTTAATAATGTGCTTTTATACATAAAAATCCTCAAAAATGGATTGGTCAAGTCTCTGTATTCGTTGGGCTTATTAAACAGATTTTTGCTACAGTGAAAGAGAGCCTGAGAGGACTGAGGACTCTGGACTTGTGTTTGTCCCACTTTCTGTCAGGTGTCCTGGAGAAGCAGCTGTCATATCACTGCCTCAAAGAAAACACTTGTGAGAGGAAGAGTGCAGAGGCAGCCCCCTCTTTCCTCGTTTAACCTCACAAATGAATATCTCGCTCAGACTGAACCCGGACCACTGCTTTCCGGTGCTGTGCTGTTGCAGTCATTGCTTTTGAGGCTGCACGTGTAAGGCCATGTGTCATGATAACTCTTCTTTTACTAAGGCAAAAGGCTTGCAGTGGGCCCTGGTGTCTGGCAAAAATGTAATCCCAACGGAATGGATCTGGAGCTCTGCGGCATCACCAGACTGCACGGCATGTGGTCTAAGCTCCTCTCATTACTTTTGATTATTCTGAATACTTGGCCACCAGACCAGAGCTGCACTGCATGCAGTCTAAGCCCGGGGTGATGCTTGTAGACAGTGGGTTTAAGATGACAATCAAAATGACTGAATTTTTCTGTTCAACTTTGAAATTTTCAGTTATTGCATAGCTGCTATTGGTCGGACATAACTTCTCTGTCTAATACTTCTGAAAAGTAATGGATTTTTGACAAAAATTAGAGTTTCAAGAGTGGAGGAAATGCAGAAACATTCCTATCACGATTATCTCATTTATTCAGTTGCAGCTTTAACATATCTATCTACCTCTATTTTTTATTTTATTTTATTTTTTGATGGGGACAGAAAGAACAACTAGAAATGTGGTAATCTGATGCTATGCTACCAGAGTGCCTGGGCTAATTCTCAACACATAATGTTGTTAATTTTAGGTATTTTTTTGTGTTTGGAAAGGCCGCTGGGGTTCCACAGCAGTCCCATGCTTGGCTGATGTTGGTGGTTGTGTGAGAAGACCAAGTCCAGACTTGTCACACTTTAAAGCTGCAGAATGTCACAGAATAACTCGCTTGTTTGTCTTTACTTGTGGGCATATGCATAATAAGTCATCTATCACACTGTCCAAACTGTCACTGTGTGTATATACAACTATTCAACATGGCTGACAGCCTCCTGATTTGCCAAGTTTCAGACTTATGGTCACTTTTCCTGAGCTCTTTCACTGTAGAATGCAATAGATTTTGTGAAATATTATGTACAGCATACACATAGAAAATGGCTAATTGTAAAATGATATGATGTATCATGACGACAATAAAAGCCAGAGAATCATTCATTGCTAATCATTTAGGTAGTGTTACCTTTAATGTTGAGGTTATCTGATAAATAATAATATTTTTTTTAAAATTGCACATTATTTTTATATGCATCGTTTAATAAGATTCCAAATGAACCACAGCTTTCAGTTTTTTGTTTTTTTTTATGTAATCTCTTTTTGGAATCAGAAATGTAATCCAATTTTCTTTAAGGCAGTTTTAAAATTGTAACAACAGTGTGTAATCTTGTATATCCCTCTAAGCCCAGTGAGGGCAAATGCCTCCCTAAGCAGAAGCAAATAACTGTGTGAATGGCTCATAGGACTAATAAGCCACCCATAAGGGCCCAGCTATTACAAAAGTGTTACCAGAGGCTAATGAGCCAGCATATTTTGGCCACTTAAACATCTATGTGAAAGTGCATTGTAATCATATTCAGCTTTGACCATTAAAATGTAATAGAGCATCCAGATTGGGAATAGGCTGTACAATGAGGTTTTTTAAATAGGGAAAGTTTTGACCTGGAGATGATGTCATGCTCTTCTTTTCAAAAACCACAACATAAATTATTTACATTTTTTATATAAAACTTTATTCCAGAGCAGCAAATATTGCAGTATTCTTGAAGTATTCTAAAGGACTATACACTATATTGCCAAAAGTATTCGCTCACCTGTCTTGACTCGCATCTGAACTTAAGTGACATCCCATTCTTAATGATGTCGGTCCACCCTTTGCAGCTATAACAACAAGGTTTAGGAGTGTGTTTATGGGAATTTTTGACCACTTTTCCAGAAGCGCATTAGTGGCCATAGAAGAGATTGGAACACCTGATTTTGATTATTTGGATGGGTGAGTGAATACCTTTGGAAATATAATGTATCAATATGCCTTAGAAAAAATTGTACTTGGTTCAGTAACTAATGCAGTTTTGTATCAATCTTAATTTCTTATCCTTCAGAACTCACTCAAACGCAATCTTTGACATCCTTGTTTGAATTCCTTGAAGTTTATTAAACACATGAACACATTCTTCCGAATTTGGTACAAGATGATCTGATGGAAGATGCCTTTTAGCATTGTGTTTCTATTTTTCATGTAGAAAAAAAACAAACACACTATTTAATACATCCAGTGTTGTATAAATGACGATAACACAGTGTGTTCAGTGCAGAAGGTTGCTCAACTAAGGCTTCTTCCCCTATATGTATTTTTTCCAAGATCATTCATTCATTTTGTATTCATACTAAAATGTATTGGCACAATTAACATTTTAGTTAGTTCTAAATGTCAGCTGTCCGAGTGTATATTCCATTAGTGTTTAGAGTTGGACAAAGATGACAAGGGGGAAGTCCTCCCTTTAGATACATGACATACTGCACATGTCAGGCAGAGGCTCTGCTTATGTGAAGCCTGACTGCAACTCATCTGGTCACTGGTGCAGAGTTGAAAGCTGGCGGCTCTTAGTGGCTCGACTTCGGAAGTGCCACTGCCTAATGCCATCTTTGCCCTTTGGCGGTGATGACAGAAAAAATGTATCATCTACTCTTTATGTGTATGCTTCATAAAAATATCCAATTTCCCATTTTATGCATTTTTCTCAAACTGACCCTTCCCTTTTCTGCCTTTTACTGCACTGAGGTATATTGTGACCATATGCTCTCTGACTGCTCCCTATGGTGTCTTTATAGTTTATATTTTTTTAGAGAAGGGATAACCCTGTGCTTGTCCTCCCTCTGTTTTTATTGGGATGCCTTTATAACAAAATCAAACGCCGCTGATGCCCCATAAACCCAATTGGAGTGCTGCTCTCCCCTCCAGAGAGCTAGGACTTGCTTGGACAGGGCGGGAAAAAGAGAAATAAACTGTGAGGGCAGGTCTGTGCAGAGGTCAAGCACAAGAGTGGGAAAAAGCACACTGGAATGCAGAGGTTATTGAAAAGGATGAAATACACTATACAGGAAATGGCACAATGTGAGTATTATGTAAGCCTCCATAAGCCTGTAAAGCCTTCTTTATTTTAAGTCTTATTGTTGCTGCCACAGTGCTATAATCACATCTATTGACCATATTTCATTACCATTACCATTGTATTATTATGCAAAGGGCTGTCAACAAATAAATGCATATGCTGACAATAAATATATCCAGGGTAAGGATGTACTGTTGACTCCTTAGAGAACATGGACGTTGATCATTTTGCAGAAAATTAATCTTAATATGATATTTTAGCTGTATAATATAATCGTTTATATTTTTTTCTAGTGTCTGTTTAAATGAATGTGATTCCATTTTAAGCAGACCAAGCATGTGCAGATCAAAATATATATTGTTGGCAGAAGAACTGGGAGGAATAAGGTGCATGATATCACTACTTTACCTTGAATGTTCCACATTTACTCGTGGTTTTACTGCTCAAAATTCTTAGTGTAAAATGGGTTTGTAATCTGTAATTTGGCCTGGTGGTGTCACTTGCATGTCTTGGAAATATGTTTTAAGGCTATAGGTGCAGACCTAGCAAGATGGCACCTACGGTTGGCTGTGCTTCTGCTATCTCATCTTTCTCGTATTTTTGTGATTTTCCTTGTGCTATATTTTGCTATATTTGTCTTTTTGATGGCTGTCCAGATATAGAAAACTCAAAAATTTGCTCAAACATTTAATAGCCACTGTTTGTTCATGTTGAATGAGGTGGCTCCTGTAAAATGTAAATGTAATTTTAAAAAACTCCATGGATAATTGAAGACATTTTGTGGTACCAAGTACCATGTCATGGGATCTTTAAAGATCCCATGACATGGTACTTCTTGATGCTTTTATATGGCGCCTTAATGGCTCCCCAACACTGCAAACGAATCCCTCTTCAAAATCAAGACTCAGTGCATGAGAAAGCCTTGTGAACACAGCCAGAGCCAAAAACATCCCTCTCAAACACTCCATTATGGGCGTTGTAGCATGGTAGCTGAGTGGCTAGCGCTCTTGCTTCACAGCAAGAAGGTTCCGGGTTCGATCCCCGGGTCGCCTAGGCCTTTCCGTGTGTGTTCTGTGTGGAGTTTGCATGAATGGCCTGGGTTCGATCCCCGGGTTGCCTGGGCCTTTCTGTGTGGAGTTTGCATGTTCTCCCCGTGTCTGGGTGGGTTTCCTCCGGGCACTCCGGTTTCCCCCCATCAACCCAAAACATGCACCATAGGTAAAATCGTCCAGCTTAGGTCCTGACCAAACCGAAGCAAGAAGATCATGAAGATGGTCCCCGGGCGCAGTAATTCTCCGCTCCCTCCGCTCCCTCCTCTCCAGCGGCACGCTGCCCACACTTCCGCATTTATGCGCGAAGGAAGATATGAAACGATTTCCACTGAAAAATAAACACATTTCCACAGAAAATAAAATTAAACCACTGCTGTTTCAGAGGTTCGGAGGCTCGGATAAAGGACATCCGAACCTGGAAACACTCTCACGTGCCCCCAGGCAAATAAAAAAACACATCTCGCATTGCGTTGCTTGTTTGCGGTCCAAACTCTCTGGCCGTGAATTACAGAGACGTGGGTAGACATCCAGAGGGGGGGGTGGAACTGCATTTGCTTTTTTTCTTGAATGTGACATCAGAAACTTCCCTTGTTCAGAATCGCCCGTTTGGGCCGTCTTTTTTTCAAATGTGGAAAAGGATCACAAATGCTCAGTTTACACATATCGCAACTTTTAGCCATGGAGGGGGGCTAAACGGGGTAGGGGAGCTCACATTAATGTTCAAAAACCTCAGAAAGTGAACATTTCATGCCATGGGACCTTTTAAATGCCAATGTCATAAAATAGAGAGACTATGTAAATCATCATATCTTGAAGTTTATAGACTGAGCTCAAGGAGCTAATCATAACACTAAATGAAATGAATAAACAGGAGAAGCTCGGAGTAGAGACGCTGCTTCTCCACGTCGAGAGGAGCCAGCTGAGGTGGCTCGGGCATCTGTTACGGATGCCTCCTGGACGCCTCCCTCGGGTGGTGTTCCGGGCATGTCCCACCGGGAGGAGGCTACAGGGAAGACCCAGGACACGCTGGAGGGACTATGTCTCCCGGCTGGCCTGGGAACGCCTTGCGGTCCCCCCGGAGGAGCTGGAGGAAGTGTCTGGGGTGAAGGAGGTCTGGGCATCCCTGCTTAGACTGTTGCCCCCGCGACCCAGCCCCGGATAAGCGGAAGAAAATGGATGGGATAAACAAAGCTAGAACTAATTATTTTTCCAACCTTGTGTCAATGAACAAGAAATATCCAATGGTCCTGTGGTATTCATGGTGTGGCGGCACGGTGGCTGAGTGGCTAGCACTCACGCCTCACAGCAAGAAGGTAAAATCCTCCAGCTGAGCTGACCAAGCCTAGCAATAAGATCACAGAAATAGGTCCCCGGGCACCTGAAAGATGTGCTGCCCGCTGCTCCTGAAAGGATGGGTGAAATGCAGGGAATAATTTCCCTACAGGGATAAATAAAGGATAAAAAAAAAAATACTATTGAGAAAATTGTTTCGCTTTCAGCACCACAAATCCCTGTTCATACAAAGAATGATTATGATAAATTCTTACAGGTCTTTGTAAATAAGGTGGATGCTTCCAAAGCTAGCATAACATCATCATCCTTTTCCTACGCCTGCTAGTCTTGAGGATGTCATAGGCATTATGAAGAGTGTGAAACCACCCTCATGCCCTCTAGATGTGGTGCCATATTCACGGTTTGTAAAGGCATTCGATCTTTTTGGACCACATGTTGCTAACATGGTTAACAGGTCTCTTAAAACAAGCTTGGTTCTTAGCTCCTTCAAACAAGCTGTGTTTGGTCCCATTTTATTGAAGCCAAACTTGGATCAATCTGAGCCCTTTCAGGCTGTGGCCCTCAAATTATGGAATGCCCTACCCATAGCCCTCCGTGAGACTTTTTTGTCTATAAAAGGTGCTCTATAAATAAAGTCTTACTTACTTATTGTGGAACCATCCAAGAAAATTGATTAGTTGAATTGGAGAACTCCCAATGACTCAAATGTGAAGATAGAAAAGTTAACCAAAGAGACTACTGTAGCCTATGGCCTAACTGACATTTACTTACTTTGAGAACTTTCAGCACTTGTCATCATAAACTCAAACAGAATTGATGGCCCAAGGAGTCTTGTGGAATGGATGAGTTTGACTCTAAAACTGTCAGCCAATAGCCCTTTAGCATTACTACTTGTCCACGCAAAAATTCTCATGTTTTAGCAATTATTTTAGCATCTGTGGAAGTCCAACCATTGACTCTTAATAAGACGGGGTGAATATTGAAGTAAAACTGCTTGTGGATAGAAAAAGATACAAGGACAATAGCAAGTCAAAATGCATATTCCACACTGTTGTTAGTGGGCAGATAAGCTGACAAATCTCCCAGCTCGACTTGTCACCACTTTGCTGGAAACCTAGATTAAAGGCTGACAAATTTGGAGGCTGTGATATGAAAGTTTGGTTTGATTCATTGGCTGTGAGAGATAGGGGAACAATGGTGATGCTTGCAGCAACAGTCAAAGTGAAGGACAGCCACTGAGTTTACATGCCATTATACTGACATCATCTACCAAGGCCTGTTGATCTTTATGTGCATTTGACTCTGGATTTGAGTAAACCGGTGAATTCAATATTTGGTGCCTTTGTTTTCTTCCAAAAACATATTTTTATATACATTGTATGTTTTTTTTCCTGGTATTTAAAATGTATTACTCCATAAAGCTTAATAATAATAGAAACTGGTCTGCCAACTTACTGTTCAAAGCTGCAGAACTGATGGCCAGAATTTCATAGTGGCCTTTCCCAGTAGCAATTAATGGATTTTCAACATTGTTGTATAGTAATGAAGTAATAATACTTCACTACTGTACTTAAGTACATTTTGGGAGACTTTGTACTTTACTTGAGTTTTAAAAAAAATTATAACTTTTACTTTTACTTCACTACATTTCCGAATTGAATTGCATACTTTTACTCAGATACATTTTCAATGTGCCGTTTAGTTACTCGTTACAAAAAAAACCTCTACTGACTGCAAGGAAGTCAGGACGTGCCTGGGCTTGTTTGCTATTTGCGCATGACAATCAGCCTACACCTGTTGGTTTTATGCAGCTAGTTTAATCAATCAACATCCCTGATGGAATTACAAATAACGTATTTTGTGCCTGCATTTACTTGCTCATAGGACGGCGTTTCATGGATATCACCAAACCCAATATCTTCGACAGTGCTCCATATGACACAAACTACCATGGGTGAGCCGAACATGGTGTTTTACAGTAGAATTAAGGGTCCAATTGCAAAAAACCTTCCTCCAAAAACACTCCTTCAATGGTGTTATGTATGCCTTATTTTCAGCACTGTTATTTAAAAAAAATACTTGTTTTACTTGTACTTTTAATTACATTACTTGAGTACATTTATTTTTACATTACTTGTCATACTTAAGTACAAGAAGTTCCAGATACTTTAAGACTTTTACTCAAGTAACATTTCAGTCAGTGACTTCGACTTTTACCAAAGTCATTTTTGGGAGGGGTACCTATACTTTTACTTGAGTTTGATTTTCCAGTACTTTATACAACACTGATTTTCAATTGCATGTGGCATTTTTAATCCTACATTTACGATTCAGAGGGAGTCCATTTTTCTTTCTCAAGCCTTAAATGCAGGACAATTCAGGATTACTCAAACATGCATGAAGTAGTCAGCCTTGAAGATAATGTTTATAAGATGTCTATAAAACTTGATTTTACCTAATATATCCCCATTATGGGAACAGTAACTTAAAATAGTGCAAGTTAAAATAGTGGCCAGTCTATGTCCTAAACACTTACTGTATTGTTTGGTTAAAATCTTATTTAACTCAAACTCTGTGAGCCAGCTCTTGCCCCAGTATGTGTAATGTGTGTGTAATAGTGTGTAGTAGTGCATTTGTGAGCTGGGCTTTGTTGCCGTTATATGAAACCCATTTCCCATAATCCCCTGTTAACAATAGGAGAGTTGGAGGCCGTGTATGCAGCCGTTTAGCCTCACCAGGACTCGTTCTCAGACTGTGGACTGTGTTTAGAGCAAAGACCAGGATTTATAGACCCAACCATTACCATCATGACCTTTCATCAACAGTAATGGGACTTTAGCTACCATTTCAAGATTCAAGATTCAAGATTGTTTATTTGTCATATGCAGAATCAACACAGGGTCAACAATGCAAAGAAATGCTTAGGATCAGAAGAACCGTTGACTCGCTAAGATAGTCAAGAAGTACTAATAACATGCAATAATAGTACATGGTAAAAAAGTGTTGCAAAAGTGCAGGGGAAGAAGTAAACAATATAATAAAATATGTAATAAAATGTAATTAAAAAAAAAATAATAATAATACAAGGTACAATGTACAAGGTGCAAGTAGGGTTAAATCAAATAAGGTGTAAGTATTTCACAGATTGCACATAATATGGTGTGGTGTAGGTGTTGCATGTGGATTTCGTATTGCACATAGTATGATATAAATATTGCACATAGGTTATTGCACTGATTATTGCACAGGTAACAGTAATTTACAGTGAGGTAGTGACAGACATGATACATTCATACAGAGCAGCAGCAGTAAACATAATTATGCATAATGGAAAGTAGTTTAGTGCAGTATTATTGAGAGTTCAGTATTATTTAGAGTATTACCCAGAGTTCAGTAGTCTGACAGCTTGGGGGTAATAGCTGTCTTTGAGTCTTTTTGTGCGTGCTGGCAGGCTCCTATATCGTCTACCAGAGGGTAGCAGACGGAAGAGTCCTTGTGCCGGATGAGTATGGTCCTTAGTGATGCTGCGTGCCTTACGCAGACCCCTGCTGTGGTAAATGTCCTGGATGGAGGGGAGACTGCTGCCAGTGATGTCCTCTGCCGCTCGCACCACCCTCTGTAGTGCTTTGCGGCTCTGAGCGGTGCAGTTCATACCACACTGTGATGCAGCCCGTCAACAGGCTCTCGATGGTGCACCTGTAGAAGTTTGTGAGGATGCTGGTGTTCATACCAAACTTCCTCAGCTTCCTCAGGAAGTAGAGTCTTTGTCGGGCTTTCTTAACCACAGTGTCTGTATGTAGTGTCCAGGACAGATCCTCAGTGATGTGTACCCCAAGGAACGTAAAACTGCTGACCTGCTCCACCTCAGCGTTATTAATGGAGATGGGGGGATGCTGGTCTACACGCTGTCTCCTGAAGTCCACGATCATTTCCAACCCAGAATTCTATTGTATTTATGTATTATTTTCCTTTTGAATGCAACAGATTTGGTTTGTCAGCCCTCCCTTACATGATTTCGTAGAGTGTTCCCAAATGCCACTACAATGAGCAAAGTTCTAATACTGTATGAAAATATATTGTATAAAATATTGTATAAAAATAAGCAAGTGCACAAAGTGAATAAGTGTAAGAAGTTGATGCCTCCAAAAATGTTGATCAAGATTACTTTTGTTATACAACACTGCCCATCCCTAGTTTTGAAAAACTGCAATTTGTCCAAGGATCTTCTAAAATGTTTTGACCCACTTGTGAAAGAAATATTGTTCTGATTCATTTATAGTAAAGTACAGTGATCGGTGAGCACAGTGATCTGTGAGCCCAGAGCTTCTTTAATAAGAGCCTGACCTCACTGCTCTTCTGACTTATCCTGCTCGACCTTTACACAGGTGTTAATCACTACATGAGTCAGTCCTGCCTCAGATGTTTGTTCAGCTCAGTTCAGTTTTTCTTTTTTCTTCTATTTCTTTTCATTTACTTATTTTTATTTCTTTTTATTTACTTTTCCCCAAAAATCTGAATTTGTTATTTAAAGGTGCACTCTGTAACTTTTGAGGTAACTGGAGGTTGCCACCTGCTTGTCTCCATGGAGATGTTACTGTTATCCCTTGATTATTCCACAGTATGGAAATAAACTTGGTAATCACACTTGGTTAATGGAAAGATCTATGGAGAAGCAAGCCTGCACATGTGTATAGCAGCAAAAAAAAAAAACAGAAAAAGTTACTCATTGCACCTTTTAAATTATCAAAATATATGAAGGCACTCAAAAACACAATAGGCAGTATACTTTTCTATGACCATATGCCCAGTATGACTCTTTCAGCCCCTCTCAGCCAGTACTTGCATCTTGATGCCCAACGTTTGCCTGCTATAATCCAGTATTCACCATTCAGTTTCCAGGTGATAAGGAAATGTAATTACTTCACCTGTTAGTTGTAAAAAAAAAAAAAAAAGAAATGTAATAAAAGACAATGACTAATTGGCACCTCTTTTAGGGCCTGTTTACACGAGAACGCTTACGGGTAAAAACGACAAAATATTTTATCGGAAGCAGTGTTGGGAGTAACTTGTTACAAAAGTAATTACTGTAATGCATTACTTTTTGGTGTAACGCAGTAATGTAACGCATTACAGGGAAGAAAATCGGTAATATATTACTTGTTACAATGCCAGTAACGCACATTACAATGCATTGTTAACCTGCTTTGTTTTTGTGGGTTTTGCGTTTTCTTCATACAAAGTTCGCAGATCATCGCGAGATCAGCTACTGAATCTGATAAGTCCGCGCAGAACATTACATTTCATACAAAATTCCGCGAGATCAGCTAGTGATATAAAAGTCCACACAGACCATTCCATTTCCTTTTACTTTGTCTCGAACTGGCAGACTGACAAAGGATGACAGAACCAGAAGAATCGGATAGTGCTAGCTCCTTTTCAAGATGGGCATACGCCCACTACTTTCACTTTTGTTCAAAATAAGGACTCCAAGAACATTTTAGTTAAATGCACACTGTGTGTGAATCCCAAACCTCTTTCCACGTCGAAATGCAGTACAAGCAATTTGACGAAGCACTTGCAGAGGTGCCATAGCACCGTGAAATTAGTCAGGAAAGGAGGGGATGGGACAGGGAACGATACAACCCCAACAAAGCAGCCGAAACTGATGTTGACCCGACCAGAGAATCTCCAGCCACGAGAGGTGAGAAGGCTCGTTGCCGAGTATATTGTGGAAGACATGCTGCCACTCTCCACGGTGGAGTCGCCCGCAATTACTGAACATGTTGGTTTTCAGTCTGCAGGCTCCCAAAACCTCCTGGATGGCAGGTGAAAGTCATGACACCTGAGAGATTTGCACTGTAGATTGCCAAATCCTTATTTCCAGTCATTTTGGCGAGAGTAACTAAAGTAATGCAAAAGTAGTGTAATGCCTTACTTTTTATTTAGAGTAATATTGTAATGAAAGGCATTACTTTAAAATGACAGTAACAAGTAATAAGTAGTGCATTACAGTTTTTGAGTAACTTGCCCAACACTGATCGGAAGTGCCTTTCGTTTACACGTTGACGACGTTTTGGGGGCCTAAAAACGCAAACATTTGAAACCACCCTCCAGAGTGGAAAAGTTAAATACGCGCCGCTGTAGCATTTCCGTGTAAACTGCCCAAGACGCAAAACTAGTCAGATCTGCTCACGTCGCGTACGCGTTTATGTCACATAGATGCGGCATATCTTGATACCACGGATGTTCAAGCTGCGCTAGCAGCTCTAGTCAACATACAAGAGTCATTTCAACAATTGTATAAATCGCACCCACACACGTCTGCGGTCTTTTCTCTTCTTCCCGTACAAGTCTTTCTCACACTCTCACAGCCACACAGACAACCGACTTCCGCATGAGGCACTTCAAATGTAAAACCCGATGTGATTTTATATTTTCTAATTCACTGTAATCCTCCTGTAATGTAACTATTTTCAGTACAATATTCAAAAACATGTAAACAAAAATACAAGTCACTGAAATCTTTGGAGCGGAACTTAACAACTCATTTAAAACGCAACTAGAACATTTTATTTTTAAGTTTTACCTTTCTCTTTTCCGGTACAGTCGTGGTTAGAAATGTAACTTGACGCTGTTGTGATGTTTTTTGGGTTTTTTTCAGTCCAGTTATTTACAGCGCCTCCCTTCGCTGGCTTTTGCGTCCACTTTTGCGTCTTCGTATAAAGAAACATTTCCTCTTGAGAACGCTCGTCTAAACGCAGATAAAAAATTGAAGACGAGACGCCACTTTTGCATCTTCTGTTTTGATTGTCGCCGTATAAACTTAGCCTTATTTTATTCTTCAAAGAAAAATTCTATGGAAACGTAAATTGGTGTGCCTCAATCTTCACAGTTTCTAGCTTTTAAAAAAATTTGATAAAATGTTCTTTTTAGTATGTTTAACTCCAGGTGTGTGTACGTGTGTGTGTGTACGTGTGTGTGTGTACGTGTGTGTGCGCGCGCGTGTGTGTGTGTGTGTGTGTGTGTGTATGAACCAAGTACATTATTTGTGCATTTGTGATTGGCATCTGGGACTGACAGGTCTCCTTTTGCGCTGAATGCACACTGGAACTAGACTTGTCAGAAAACACAAATCTAAAGTCAGAGGTACTGCTCCTGTGGGATTGTCCATGTTCAGGTACTTCGGTTTAGCTTGAGTACTGTGCTTGAGTAATCCTCTTAATTTAACATCCCCCATTAAAGCAGATGCGTTGTGCTGTCTGTCCCTATTGGATGGAGTTCTCCCTCTGGACCACTGTGCTGACGGGCTGATCAGAATGTGTATGGCCTGCCCTGCTCTACCGTCTGCGTTCACTCAAAAGTCGTCATATTTTTATTTTGCTTTTAATGAAAAATTCACCAATTTATCAACTTTACCCACTTATTACCAGTAATCCTGGTTTAGAAATTGGATAGAGTTAGAGGTGTGAAATATTGAAAAATGTATATTATTGTACTTAGGCAACCACAGAAACAAAATTTATCCATCTACCTAGCATTTATTTAATTGAAGGTGTTATTAGAGCTGTACCGATAAAGGAAAGAAAAATTGGCACCTGGATCAGGTATCAGTTCTGTTATCCTGTTTAGGACTTTTATTGGATACAATAAGACTATTTACTGGCTGGATAAGTAACACTATTGGGCCAATGGTGTAGTAAAATAACTCTTTTGATGGAAGTAAATTAGTTGTACAGGATGGACGGGTAGCACAGGATGTAGCCCAGTTAATCCAGTTGCCTGTTGCGTTAGCTGTGACTGTGTAGCATCCATGTGGTTTATATATAAGGTTTAAGTGATTGTTTTTACCTGGAGGTGGCCTGGCATGCCCATCATCCAGTACCATGGAAAAGAGAAAGTCTTGACTCATCTTGGCTGCATAGAGGATCTGATCTTTATCCTTTTTCCATGGACATGTTAAGCTCTGCAACAAATACAGATGTAGAAAAGCAATAAAAAGATAGCTAGCTGACAGAAACCATGGTCTTTTAAAAAAGCTTTTGTGGCAAACGCACAGGACCTGCCAAACAGTGCATCTTGCACTGGTTATGAGTATGGATAGGCACAAAAACCCAAAGCAGTGATATTGCTATTTTTTTTTTTTACAAAAAAAATCAAATTTCCGATTATAATCGATTTTTCTCTGCCCTACTCAAAAATAAATAACAGATGGCAGACAATTGGCTCAAAATAATGCAACGATCTTTTATAAAACAAATACATTACACCTTGCATCAATTAAGCTATTATTGTTTTAAAAAAATATCACTTGAAGACCCTTACCTATAGCATTGTGCAGTCTGTATACAGCTGTGGCAAGGCAACTTCAGGAAAATATTTGCGGCTTGGTAGCACATACTTCGGATCCAAATCTTTCACCATGTTAATGAATCCGGGCTTTTCCACATTATGTATGGGCACCATGTCTTTTACACTATACATCGTGGTAGCGTGTGTGATTGCCTTCCATCTTGGCTCATGCTTATCATATGGTACACAGTTCGAAAAAGTTTCAGGGACTGTTGCTTGTTTGACTTTGGACGATGTGCTCATGCTGTGGGGACCTGCACTTCTCCCACTCCGCTGCGTGCCTCTGCTTTAGGTGCTAGAATAAATTTGTTGCGCTGCTTCCTTTGGTTGCAACAGCTTTTGAACAGACCTTACAGCGAGCACTCGTTTGTTCTAAGTCTGACACAAGAAAACTGAACCAGTTCCATATAACAGATGTAGCAACACCTTTGTTTGGTACAAGCTCCGGCTTTCCTCAGTCGCTGCCATGCTAGCTTGTACAATGTTTGGGTACGCCCCGCTAACTTACCCGTGTAGAACGTGACGGTACATTAGTTCCGCTTGCATGTAAAAAATAATTTTAAAAATCGATTTTCATAAAAACACATCATCCTGAACTGTAAATTCGAATTAATCGATTTAATCGATAAATCACGCACGTCTACGTCGTGTTTTCACTTTTTATTCTGCTTTTAGAGGAGTGTTTTCAGGAGGAAATTTGTGTGCATACGGTGACGCAAGAGTGTGTGGAATTCGATTGGTTATGCATGCCAGGCGGCTAGGTGGGCTGATACCAGATGTAGAGACAGCTTGGACATTATTTAGGGACATTTTATGGAAATTTTAAATAAACATGGCCCTTTAAGGAAACACAGGGTACAGGGGCGTGAAAACCCATGGTTCTCCCCAGAGCTGGCGGATGCTATTCATGAACGTAATCAAGCCTGGGCCAAGGCGAGAAAAACTGACTCTCCCACAGATTGGACAGTTTTCAGACAGTTAAGGAACAACATTAAAAGAGACAAATCAGAATATTATTTGTCCATCACAACTGAAAATCTAAATAATCCACAGAAATTCTGGAAAGTTATCAAGTCACTTTCAGTGAGTAAAAGCACTCTGGCTCTACCTACTTATATTTTAAACTACTCAACACCTGTATATAAGCATTTTATAGAATCTGGCTCTTTGTTTGACTCTTTTAGAACTGTCCCTGGGAAACCCTGCACAAATACTCAGACTTACACTGGAACTCCTTTTAATCTTGTGCCTTTCTCTGTGCAGGAAGTTCATAAAGCTCTCAAAAATTTAGATCACAGAAAACCTTCTGGTCCCGATCTGATAGATCCTTACTTTTTAAAATTGGCAGTGGACTTTGTAATCCTTTTTAACGTCACAGTGGAAAAAAATGAAATACTTTCTGTATGGAAATCGGCTTTTGTCCTCCCCTTATTAAATGGGGGTGACCCTGCAATCCTGACAAATTATAGGCCAATATCCAACCTCTCAATCTTGGCTAAACTTCTTGAAGCTCTTGTTAGTGAACAAGTAAAAGTTTTTGTACTCAAATGACATTCTATCATCATATCAGTCTGGCTTCAGAAAAAACATAGTACCATTACAGCAGCAATGACTGTTGCACTTGACAAGAAACAATATTGTGCATCTCTTTTTATTGATTTGTTGAAAACGTTTGACACCATCGACCATGATATTTTAATAATTGGACTGCTTCATTCAGGTTTTTCAAAGCACACAATAACTTGGTTTTCAAATTATCTCAGCAATAGATCTCAATGTATTAAATATGATGGTCTGTGTTCTGAGTTTCTTTCTGTCTACAAGGGTGTGCCACAGGGGTCTGTATTGGGCCCCCTTTATCATTTATATCAATGATTTAGGTTTAAATGTGTCCGATGCAAAATTGCATTTCTATGCTGATGACACAGTTATTTACTGCTGTGGAGCAACTCTTGTTCAGGCTGTTGAATCTTTGCAGAAAGCTTTTTATAACTGTCCACCACTCATTAACTTGAAACTTGTTCTCAATCCTGGTAAAACAAAGCTTATGTTGATTTCTAATTGTAAAATTGCCTCAAATGATTCCCACAGTGTCCACTCTTGAGGGCAGTGAAATAGAGGTGGTTCATATGTACAAATACCTAGGTGTCTTAATTGATTACAAACTCAACTTTATTTTACTTAATTTACTTTATAAATATAAATATCCAGAAATGGTGACGTAAACACGTACGCAACGTCAGCAGATTTGACCAGAGTTTTGCGTCTTGGGCAGTGTAGATAAAAACGCTACGGCGGAGCTTATTCAAGTTTTCCACTTTGGAGGGCAGTTTCAGTTTTTTGCGCTTTTAAGCCCCCAAAAGGCTGCCACCATCTAAACCAGTGCTTCTCAATTATTTTCTGTGACACCCCCCTAGGAAGAAGAAAAAATTTCACGCCCCACCTCCCTGCGCGCAACTATTAATAGTATTATTTTGTCTAGAAAATTGATATTAGTACACCTCTGTATAACATTGTATCCTTTATTAACATTAAAAACAAAAAAAAGAAAAACTTACAACAAAGACTGCGCTGTCTTTTTGCACTGAGGACTCAAATATTAATGTGTTTTTAATGCAGATTTGCGCACATTTGTTTATGTTTTACAGAAACGAAACTTAGTTTATGCAAATAAGCCATGTGGTTTTAAAAGCGCTGGAAAAATAAATAAATAACGCACTCTCCTTGTGCCGCTGATGCGTCAGCTTCTGTCGGACTAAAGGACACAACTCAGTGGAATATACGTGTTTTTTCTGTGACAGAGGATGTTCTGCTGATGGTGAGTCTGTTCTGTATATCGCGTGTGAGTGCACCACTGCCAACTACTGTTGTTGATGCGCAATTACACTTTCGTTCTAGTACAGTATGGCAAAAAAGCATGTTTACCCGGCATCACACCGCGCCCCCCCAGGGGGGCCTGCCCCACTATTTGAGAAGCACTGATCTAAACGAAAGGCACTTCCGATAAAATGTTTAGTAGTTTTACCCGTAAGCGTTCTCGTGTAAACAGGCCCTAACTTTGCCTTCATTTTTTTTCTCCATTTGGTCTATGTCTGCAGAACCACAGACGGGTCACTTCAGTGCTAAATATTCAACTACTTTCTGGCTAGGTAATGATGGTCATAATCATCATAACCTACTCCATTTTTTTCTTTCTTTATCTAACTTCTGATTGCAGTAATTATGAGTATAACTAGCCACTTAGACAGACCTGCATCTTAAACACATGCACCATTTGTATCACTGTTGATAACGTCTGTGTCGGCTGTGAGTTTGTTGTTGAAAATGAATGGCCTGCTAAATATACATATATTCCTTCTCCAAATGCTCCTCTCCCTAACTCGCACTGACTAATGTGATGCAAAAATAGCTGTGAGTTACAATAAGCCAAGCCATAATTTACAGACAGGAAGATGCCTGACTCCGCACTTCACAATGGGGAGGTGCATTGTGCAGATGGCAGTCACGCTCGCAGTTGTGTGTGAAATGTGAAAATGTGTTGATTAAATGGAGTCCCGCTAAGCCAAAAGGTCAGTCTGCGCTAAGGCAAACCTACGCACTCCTATACAAAGGATAACAGTCACAGTGGTTGTGAGTGCCTTTTCAAGATGGAGAGCGCAAGACACAGGAAGTTACAACACATCAAGAATGCTCTAAGCGAACTCATCCCCAGAGTGCCAGAAGAACTTGCACTTTGTTTTTTTAAGTAGTATTTTATCCCTCAATGGAACTATAAAAGAAATGTTTGAATTTTCTACTTCAACTGTTAATAATGAATTGATTTTAAAGCATCTTTATGTGAGATTGTAATGCTCAGTTTGTGTGACTTCACCTTAACTTGAAAATGGTGCAGTTTTAAGTTGATTTATTATAGTGCTAGTGTTACAAACATGTGTCTTGATTATCAAAAGAAAAAACACACACAGAGGACATCTTGTCACTTTATACTTGTGTCTCTATGTATGTCCAGAACCTGCTGTCGGAGAAGGTGGAGCAGATGATGGAGTGGTCATCGCGCCGCTCTGTCATCCGGATGAATGGGGACAAGTTTCGGCGCTTTGTGAAGGCCCCTCCCAGAAACTACTCCGTCATCGTGATGTTCACAGCTCTCCAGCCTCAAAGACAGTGCTCTGTGTGCAGGTACTGGAGATCTCTTTGATTCTAATAACTAAAGAGGAAGGACAAACTTACTGTTTCAAATCAACACCTATCAAACACAAGGCCGACCACAAAATAATGTGTTGAACAGTGGTGATGAGAGAAGGACTCATAATTGCACTAAAAGGTCAGCACAAGATCTGCTAAACCAAACTTGCACACTTTATTAAATGCAGTCGGTAAAGTGAAGGTCTGAAATATTTTTCAGCTTGCATTTGACGTTCATAAAAGAAAGTCGAATTTTTGTGTCAGGGTCAATTGTACCTCATTTTAGTGGATAAAAGCATTCTCTGTAGGAATCTGCAAACTCCTTTCCATAGCTGGACCATGATTGATTTCAGAACCACAGAGAGCTTCACAGCAGTTCTTAAAGGCATTTTCCCCACAAAGAAGGCAATTTCCAGTCTGAACTGGTCAGGCAAATTTTAATGACCATTTTTCAGTGTGTGTTTTGTCTGAATAATGCTATCGGAGCACAGAGGAGCATGGAGGAGGTCGTGGGGGCTTGTTTTTGGAGGATTTGTTTGTAGAATATTTGTCTCCAGTGGTTCACAAAACTCTTTTCATTCTCATTTAACTCAACTCATGTATCTTTTATGACTTTAATGCACTACAGTTAGCTTACCTTAATTTTAGCCTTGTGTAATCCAATCCAATCCAATCCACTTTATTTATATAGCACATTTCATAAACTAAAAGCGTTTCCAAAGTGCTGCACAGAAACATCATTTAAAATAAACAAATAATCACAGAAACAAGTGTGCATACAAATAAATATACCATAAAATAATAAAAACAATATAGAATAAATAAAAAAATAAAAATAAATAAATAAATAAAAATACAAACGCTAAAAAAATAAATAAATGAATACTCTTAAGAACAATAAAATAAAAAAAAAAAAACTAAAATACAATAAAAGACAACAGAGAACCACACAACTCACGCGGTGTTAAAAGCCAGAGAATAAAAGTGGGTCTTAAGACGAGACTTAAAACACTCCACTGAGGGAGCTGCTCGGACGTGGGGGGGCAGGGCGTTCCAGAGCTTAGGACCAACCACAGAAAAAGCTCTGTCCCCTCTGGATTTAAGTTTGGTCCTAGGCACCACCAGCTGGAGCTGGCCCTCAGACCTCAGAGCGCGCGCCGGAGTGTAAATTTGGATGAGGTCCGAGATGTAATCCGGGGCCAGTCCATTCAAAGCTTTAAAAACAAACAATAAAATTTTAAAATCAATTCTAAAATTAACAGGAAGCCAGTGCAAAGATGCAAGAATTGGGGTGATGTGCTCACGTTTTTTGTTTCCTGTTAAAAGTCGTGCCGCGGAGTTCTGGACTAACTGTAGGCGTGACAGAGCATTTTGTGATATGCCAGTATAAAGAGCATTACAGTAGTCCAGACGCGAAGAAATAAAAGCGTGAACGACTTGTTCAAAATGCTTAAAACTTAAAAACGGTTTAACTTTGGATAAAAGACGAAGATGATAAAAGCCTGATTTAACGACTGTGTTGATCTGCTTGCTGAGTTTAAAATCACTGTCCATGGTGACGCCAAGGTTGGTGGCGAAGGGATGAACAATATCTTTAAAGGGGCCCAAGTCCAATGAGGGATCAGTGTAAATCCTTTGACCAAAATTTAGGCAAATTTTTTTGATCCACAAGAGAAATTGTTTGGGTACAAAAACCTGTAGTAATCCAGTCTGTACTGTCAGTTTACATGCTACCATGTGCTCATGGCACATTTAGGACTATGGTTTATTGATAGAACATGCATTTTGAAGTTTACTTACAAAGTCCTCTCAGCACAGTTTAGTAACTAGCACTACCTGCTGTTGTGGAAAAGTATTGCATCACTACAATGAGAACCTCTTATAGAGGAGACAGGAGACAGGAGAAGTGTGAGGACACATGAGGAGAACAAGACTGTGATGGGGCTGGGGAGGGTGGATTGGTGAGATTGGTGAGATTGAGCCCCAGCCCAGGCTTGTTCTCTTCATGTGTCCTCACACTTCTCCTGTCTCCTATAATATGTTCGAGGACACATGAGGAGAACAAGACTGTGATGGGGTTGGGGAGGTTGTATTGGTGAGGTTGAGCCTTTACAACAAATAAGGATTCAATGTAATTTTTTTCTTCTTTTAGTATGTATTGATTTTAAAAATATGGTGTGCCTTTAATCCCCATTTATAAGTTTGCACTGACTCACTGCACCGAGTTGGCGAGTTGACCTGCGGCAGTCTGCGCATTAAAGCTGATGATCCTTATCCCCATGTTAAAGTCCAGCTACAGTAGATCATGTAATCAACTTGTGTGCCGTGACCTGCTCTGTAACTATAATCACTCACTCTACTCCTTCATCAGCCCTCTCATTATATCCTCTATTTATCACATATGTCAGCATCCCTCGGCTTCTTCCCGCGCTCTTTAACTGTCTATGCGCTTGTCTTCCTTATGCATTATGTAATTTTAACTCCCCAGTCTAAGCATAATGTATTCAGGTGCTGTTTATTGCGTGCCGTTTTGCTCATTAACATCTCTCAGAGTCTCCCATCAGAGGAGAAACGAAAGAGGAAGATAAATGTAGCGCAGTGACCTAAAGTAAGCTTAAGAACACTTGAGGGGGGGGGTGAGTCACTGGGGTGCTCCATGTCTCATCAGTCTTCTAAATGCCTTTGTTCTACACTTAACTAAACAAAGTATTCTCAAGTAAACAGAATGCACTTTTTACAGCAAGTATTATGCTGTTAAATTGGGTTACTGTTTTGAAAGGCAAAGTCAGGGTCCGGGCAACCAAAATTTACTGCATAGGGGATAAATCTGAGGAAAAAAATGAATATGCCTTTGATGCAAGTTTGTTTTCCTGCAGTTTTCTCAAAGATTGTTGCTAAGAAACTGTCGAGCAGAAAACAAGAAACCAAGGTAACAGTGAAAGGAAGCTTAACAAGTTATAACTTTTTGTATTATTGATCACTTGTGAAAAAAATTGTATCAGTGATGGAGACCAACAGCATGTTTTACAATGCAAAATTAGCTTTGGAACTGTTTTATAGACAGCGTAAGAAATTACACACGTGGACAAAATTGTTGGTACCCCTCAGTTAAAGAAGGAAAAACCCACAATTCTCACTGAAATCACTTGAAACTTACAAAAGTAACAATAAATAAAAATGTATTGAAAATTAAATAATCAAAATCAGCCATTACTTTTGAATTGTTGATTAACATAATTATTTAAAAAAACAAACTAATGAAATAGGGCTGGACAAAAATGATGGTACCCATAACTTAATATTTTGTTGCACAACCTTTTGAGGCAATCACTGCAATTAAACGATTTCTGTATTTGTCAATGAGCGTTCTGCAGCTGTCAACAGGTATTTCGGCCCACTCCTCATGAGCAAACTGCTCCAGTTGTCTCAGGTTTGATGGGTGTCTTCTCCAAATGGCATGTTTCAGCTCCTTCCACAGATGTTCAATGGGATTCAGATCTGGGCTCATGGAAGGCCACTTTAGAATAGTCCAACGCTTTTCTCTCAGCCATTTTTGGGTGTTTTTGGCTGTGTGTTTTGGATCGTTGTCCTGTTGGAAGACCCATGACCTGCGACTGAGACCAAGCTTTCTGACACTAGGCAGCACATTTCTCTCCAGAATGCCTTGATAGTCTTCAGATTTCATTTTACCTTGCACACATTCAAGACACCCTGTGCCAGATGCAGCAAAGCAGCCCCAAAACATTACTGAGCCTCCTCCATGTTTCACCGTAGGGACAGTGTTCTTTTCTTCGTATGCTTGGTTTTTGAGTCTATGAACATAGAGTTGATGTGCCTTACCAAAAAGCTCCAGTTTGGTCTCATCTGTCCAAAGGACATTCTCCCAGAAGCTTTGTGGCTTGTCAACATGCATTTTTGCAAATTCCAGTCTCGCTTTTTTATGATTTTTTTTTTCAGCAGTGGTGTCCTCCTTGGTCGTCTCCCATGAAGTCCACTTTGGCTCAAACAACGACGAATGGTGCGATCTGACACTGATGTACCTTGGCCTTGGAGTTCACCTTTAATTTCTTTGGAGGTTGTTCTGGGCTCTTTGGATACAATTCGAACGATCCGTCTCTTCAATTTGTCATCGATTTTCCTCTTGCGGCCACGTCCAGGGAGGTTGGCTACTGTCCCGTGGGTCTTAAACTTCTGAATAATATGAGCCACTGTTGTCACAGGAACTTCAAGCTGTTTAGAGATGGTCTTATAGCCTTTACCTTTAAGATGTTTGTCTATAATTTTTTTTCGGATGTCCTGGGACAATTCTCTCCTTCGCTTTCTGTTGTCCATGTTCAGTGTGGTACATACCTTTTCACCAAACAGCAGAGTGACTACTTGTCTCCCTTTAAGTAGGCAGACTGACTGATTATGAGTTTGGAAACACCTGTGATGTCAATTAAAGGACACACCTGAGTTAATCATGTCACTCTGGTCAAATAGTTTTCAATCTTTTATAGAGGTACCATCATTTTTGTCCAGGCCTGTTTCATTAGTTTGTTTTTTTAAATAATTATGTTAATCAACAATTCAAAAGTGATGGCTGATTTTGATTGTTTAATTTTCAATACATTTTTATTTATTATTACTTCTGCAAGTTTAAAGTGATTTCAGGGACCATTGTGGGTTTTTCTTCCATTAACTGAGGGGTACCAACAATTTTGTCCACGTGTGTGTATATTAACACTAATAGGTTTTAGGTTTCAAGATTTATTTGTCATATGCAGGATCAACACAAGGTCAACAATGGAATGAAATGCTTAGGATCCGAAGAACCGTTGACTCGCTAAGATAGTCAAGAAGTACTAATGCAATAATAGTACATGGTAAAAAAGTGTTGCAAAAAAGTGCAGGGGAAAAAGTAAACAATATAAGAAGAAAATATGTAATAAAATACAGTGGTACCTCACCTTACGAAATTAATTCGTTCCAGAACTGGTTTCGTAACGTGAAAAATTTGTAAGTTGAGTAGCTATTTCAATGGAAAAAGCCTGATTCGTTCCAAGGCCCCGATCCAAGTTTTTTTTATTTTTTATAGTGTAACTTTTTTTATAGTGTAACATTGTGTTCTGCGTCCTGATTGGTTTCTCAGACTGGATTTAAACTTTTCTCACATTTGTCTCTCGTTTAAACACTCAAACTTTCATAGATTTTCAACAAAATTATTAATAGTGAAGTGTGGGGGGAAGGGGGAGGGGGGAGAAGACTGCGCGCGGACATGTGTGATAGCGCAGCATGACCCCGCGCAGGGCTGCCAGCAGGTCCAGACCAAGGTCTAAACCTGTACTGGACCAGGACTAAACCTGGACTGGACCAGGACTAAACCTGGACTAAACCAGGACTAGACCAGGTGGATTAAAGCGCCGCGCGCAGTCTATTTCCTAGTTTCGTTTCGATTCACAGCTGAGGGGAGCAGCGAGGAGGACCGCACGCAGTCTGAGCGCATGAACGCATGAACGAGACCCATGCAAGAGCCGCGGTGGTCTAGACCTCCTCTAGAGGTCTAGAGGAGGTCTAGACCACCGCGGCTCCTCCTGGTTTAGTCCAGACCACCGCGGCTCCTCTAGACCTGCTCTAGACCTGGTCAGGTCTAGAGGAGTTCTAGACCACCGCGGCTCTTGCATGGGTCTCTTTCATGCGTTCATGCGCTCAGACTGCGTGCGGTCCCCCTCGCTGCTCCCCTCAGCTATGACTCGAAACGAAACCAGGAAATAGACCGCGCGCGGCGCTTTAATCCACCTGGTCTATTCCTGGTCTATTCCTGGTCTATTCCTGGTTTAGTCCTGGTTTAGTCCTGGTTTAGTCCTGGTTTAGTCCAGGTTTAGTCCAGGTTTAGTCCAGGTCCAGTCCAGGTTTAGTCCTGGTCCAGTCCAGGTTTAGACCTTGGTCTAGACCTGCTGACAGCCCCGCGCCGGGTCATGCTGCGCTATCACACGTGTCAGAGTGTCTTCTCCCCCCTCCCGCTTCCCCCCACACTTCACTATTAATAATTTTGTTGAAAATCTATGAAAGTTTGAGTGTTTAAACGAGAGACAAATGTGAGAAAAGTTGAAATCCAGTCTGAGAAAAGCGTATAATGTGTGTGACTGAGCGCGCATTATTTGAATTTTTGAGATTTCGCGTTTCGTAACTTGAATTTTCTTTCGTATCTACAGACAAAAATTTACAGTGAAGGCGTTTCGTAACTTGAAATTTTCGTTTGTTGGGTCATTCGTAAGGTGAGGTACCACTGTACAAAGGTACAGGTAGGATTAGATAAGGTGTAAGTAGAATATTTCACATGTTTGCACATAATATAGTGTAGTATATTATGATTATGAAGCAGGTTATTGCACAGGTAACAGTAGATTACAGTGAGGTAGTGACATACATGATATATTCATATAGAGCAGCAGCAGTAAACATATTATGCATAACGAAAAGTAGTTTAGTGCAGTATTATTGAAAGTTCAGTATTATTTAGAGTGTTATCCAGTATTCAGTAGTCTGAAAGCTTGGAGGTAATAGCTGTCTTTGAGTCTTTTTGTGCGTGCTGGCAGGCTCCTTGGGTTGGGTTCACCTGACATCATAACATTATTGCCTATTGGCACAGGCCAATATATCTATGGGAGAGACTGTTTTGAAACTGAAAATACACACATGTTGAAGCAGAGAGTATCAGGTTCACAAATTGGCCATATTAAATTCCACCTTAGTTTATTTCACTGAACTTCAGTTTGTTTTATAGATATCCCCAACATCTCTACTTGCAGAGATATTCACCATAAACCACATCAAAATACCTGCATATTTGTTCATTTAATTTAGAAAGATGTGATGTCATGTGAACACATCTTATTGAGCTTGTGAGCTTTCAAGAAGGTGAAAAGCCAACTGTGTAGAGTGGGATGATCTTGATTGTCAAGTAAGAATTGAGTAAGTCCAGACACACCCTTTCATGAGCCAATGGAAAAGCTAATGGTGATTTTTCTTTTCTTAAACTCTACATGATGTAACCAAAACAACAAGATAAACACCTTTTTATCACAGTAATTAAAAGTGAATCCACACCTCGACAGTTTGTGAGCCAGTGTAATCCCAGTGTAAATCTGTTGGCTACAACCTCAACTTTGTCTCCACTGACTTTTCCAAATGGCAGTCACTTCAAAGGCGCTGTGCTTTATCAGTTACAGCATTAACAATATATGAGCCATTCTCGTAACAGTAGCTGAAGGACAACTCTGTGTAATTAAAGTCACTACAAGAGGCTGTTGACATAAAGCACAATGTCGCAATGCAAGTCGCCACTGACGCAAGTCAAAGAATCAGGGGTCCACTAGATGGTCTGTTTTTAGCATATACTGTTACGTGATATAGTGCAGAGAGGACAATGGACCACATCAGGTTCATGTTTTTATTCACTGATTTGTCTCACATCAAAGCAGAAACGCACAATGTTGATTGAAGTGTTAAGAAGTCCAAATACTTAACAAATATTTCATATTTTAGTTTGGCTAATATTTGTTGATCTAATGTTGAGGTTAATGTGTTATGTTATCATTTGGGCGAGATATGGGGATATTTGGGCTTTTTAGTGTATCAGCTGTCGTCCTTAAATTTCCAACATCTGCTGCCTAAAAATTTCACACAAAGCTTATATTAACATTTTTATATGAAGACATGGTTACTCAAAATGTGACTACATTGCTCTCTTATAGGCTTATGGTAAAAATGGGCTGTAAGTGAGTTTATAGTAAATTTAAACATAATTGACATAATTCAATCAGCCCTATAATATTGGCAGACCTGTTTTACACTCCTACAACTTTACAGTTGAGTTTGGATTTCAAAATATTTGCTTCTTTGAAATGATGTATTTGTTAAAACTGTACGTGTCATTACAGGCAGGCTAATGAGGAGTACCAGGTACTGGCGAACTCGTGGCGTTACTCGTCTGCTTTTTCTAATAAGCTCTTCTTCACTGTGGTGGACTATGATGAGGGAGCTGATGTTTTCCAGCAGGTGAGCATTTTATACCTTTGTCTCCATGTCTGTACTTGTGTTGATATATTATGTGTTTACTTTTAACTGCATACACCGGCAACAAGAAAGTACTGTCACCATTGTTACATTATTTGAGTATAGTGAGGGATTCTGTTTTAAATTTAAAAAGCTATATATTTAGATTAAGCTTTTACTTTGCCATAAGATATAGGTAAAATAACAACTCTGCAATATTTTGTGTAGGCCTATTGCATAAAAGGCCATATTTATCTGAAAATGTAAGCTCGTAATGAAAGAGGAACTATGCTGTGTGCCATTCTGTCCTTGTTCATTTCGTAGTGTCTTTTTCTCCCCCTCTCCTGTATTTATCCATAGTTATCTGGAGAGAAGCGTAAACCAGTTGACTTATTGTTGAGGATAATTGTGGGGAGCTCTGGGAGGTGCAGCTAAATAGATGTGAAACATGGAAAGAGAAATTGGAAAGGAAGGGACAGAAGATAGATGAAGGAAATTTCTCAAAATGGGATAATCAGTCTGGTTTAAAATTCCCATTCTTCCACTTACTGCTAATAAGCTATTGTTTCTGTGCAAGGGCATTTAATACAAAATAAGGAAGTCATTACTTGTTATCGATGTTGAGGTTATGTGACTCTTTGTTCTTGTGTGCAGTTAAACATGAACAGTGCTCCAACCTTCATGCATTTCCCGGCCAAAGGAAAACCAAAGAGGGCTGACACTTTTGACCTGCAGAGAATTGGATTCGCCTCAGAGCAGCTGGCCAAGTGGATCGCTGACCGGACAGATGTCCAGGTAGAAAAAAAACATGTCCAAGTTAACCTCATTTTCATGTAAACTCAATCTAAAATGTTGTATTGGAGAATTAAATGCTGAAATGGGCCATGCCAGAGTAGTAATCGGTCAACAATCTGAAGTAATAATGCCATAATCATTTGGTACACATTTCATTCCATGTGTACAGAATCGGTATAATACGGTGTCTAGGCTTCACTGAATTTAACTTCGAAAATGGATAAGCCTTGCAACAATATTTATTTGGTTGCTTTTTACTTTAAAACTCTTAATAACAGGCTTATAAGATAAAAATAGCTGGTGAGTGATAAATCCATTCTGCGGCCCCATTAAATTACTGTTCATAATGGGTCTAACGAGTCTTCACAATGGCTTGGGATCACATGATCATGTAGTAAAGTAGAAAGACTGTCCCGTTTCTGACTGTACTGTTTCCATGAGTAACTGACATGTAATTACCTCTACTACAAATACTTGTTTAGTTATTTCCATTTTATTACAACATTACCACCATACAATTGTTCTGGAAGTGCTGCCTAATATTCTGTGCTAAAATTTACACATGCACAATCACCAAATCTAAACTGGGACTAAAACTTGAACTAAATCTGGATTAGAAGAGGACTGACATTTGCCCTCAAACTGCAGTCAAAGTAGGACCAACGCCGACTGATTAACTGAAAAGCTGTCCAGGTCTTAGCATTCATTGTATAGAGGATATATTGGTCCAAATTGTCCAATCTTTACTAGATTTTTTTCTGCTAAACATGTCAGAGCTGGAGAGGAAGGCCAAGCATCTGCTGACATCCTGTTGATTGATCTGGATTCAAATAGCTGCCTTTCAGAAAAAGCGAAAAGGAGCACTTATACTAAGTGCTTGCTTTTAGCCACTTCGATGTGACTATCCCATGAACAGTGAAGAGAAAAGGACATGGAAAAAGTACTAAGCACATGATACGGAAAATACAGTGGCGCTCCGTGTTGAAGTTTACCCAGAAGTAATCGTAGAGACAGACCTGAAAGCTGTTTGAGGCCAAAGAGATTCTTTTTTTTCCATGTCATTGTACACACAAGATTATACCACACATTTATTTTTATTATAATTTTTTTTTTTGATACCATGTTTCCTATTAATGATGTTCATTTTTATCTGACTGAAACGTAACGGGAAACAAGACTGTTTTTGTGTTTTAGATCCGTGTCTTCCGTCCTCCCAACTATTCGGGCACCATCGCTCTTGCGCTCCTGGTGTCTCTGGTCGGAGGCCTGCTGTATCTGAGGAGAAACAACCTGGAATTCATTTACAACAAAACTGGATGGGCCATGGCTGCACTGGTAACATCCTTTTAGATTAATCCACTGATGCGCTCAATTTGGTATTTATTTTTTTCTGCTTCTCCCTGTTTTAGTGTGTGGTGTTCGCCATGACGTCTGGTCAGATGTGGAACCATATCCGAGGCCCTCCCTATGCTCACAAAAACCCACAGAATGGACAAGTGGTATGTTCTAGCGCTGTGTGTGTGCTGTACGCTGTATTGATTCTTTGCAGTGACATCAGATGGGGGCCCAAACACAGCCTTAAAAGTTTTAATATGGTCTGAAAATGAAAGAAAAATACAAATGGATATTTTCAGGAACTTGTGATTAGGCCCTCGAGCTACGACAGGTTCTTCCTTCAGCCTGTTTAGAGAAGAGGGAGCAGGGAGCAGTGCAGGCGTGGGGCAGCCTTTTTGTGTTTGATCTCACGCACGTTTGCCTCAGGTTTAAGACGAGCTTTGGCCCTGCACTTTCTCTCTCCTCGCCTCATCGCACTTCTGTCCCCTTGCCTGTCTCTTCCCTGCCTTTTCAAGCCTAAATACGATGTTGTGCCTGTATTTACTGTATATTGCTTCTTTTCCATGTTACCCTGTTATGTTTTTTCATGAGAAATGTATACATGAAAACACATTAGAATGTTGTCCTCATCAAAATCATATCTGGAGTTTTGTTTGTTTCATTTACACGTTTAATACACAAATTCTGCATATTTAGCCTTCTCTTGCACATGTCATGTGGTAATCATAGACCGTATAAAAAGTGGACTATGCGAGTGTGACGTCTCCCATAGCGTTTAGCTCCAGTCAAATCAAACAAACAAACAAACAAACAAACAATATTTATAAGGCGCTTTTCATACAAAATTGTAACACAAAGCGCCTTACAGTGGTCAAGGATTAGAAGATTGACCTTTATTGATCTCGCACAGGAGAAGTTGTTTCTATATTTGACCCGGGGACCATCCCCATGATTTTGTTTTGTTATTTAGGCTTGGTCAGGCCCTAAGCTGGAGGATTTTACCTATGGCGCATGTTTAGGTTGATGGGGGAAACCGGAGAGCCCGGAGGAAACCCACCCAGACACGGGGAGAACATGCAGTCTCCAAACAGAAAGGCCCGGGCAACCGGAACCTTCTTGCTGTGAAGCATGAGTGCTAGCCACTCAGCCACCATGCTGCCAGGAAAAAAAAAAAAAAAAAAAACAGCAAACAGACAAACAAGCAGACGAACAAACAACAAACAGATATACAAGCAAACAAACAAAAGAACAAACAAAAGACAAGCAAACAGACGACGGAAGTCAATCAAAGGCCAAGTTAAACAGGTGAGTCTTGAGCCCACTCTTAAAAACATGAACGTTCTCTGCAGCCTCTGAAGCTCCCGATGCTAACATTTACAGGAGTGAATTTGGAGCCAGGCTCCATATTTGGAAATCCGACTGTGAGTATCATAGCAACCACAAGAGCCAGTCATGATTGAGGTGTTAAATGTGACCGCCCTTCTCACCAGAGCGGCAAATACTCTGCTCCGCACAGTTCTGCATGGACAGCAGTAGTTCTGTGTTTTTTGTTTTTTGTTCATCTGAACACAGATGTGATAGTTACACTGGGCTTTTATACTAATGCATGTCCATACAGGTTATTTAAGTAATAATCACTCACTGTCAGTTATTTATTTTTTTTTTTTATTTACCAGAAAAACTGGACTTTAGAGGTCTTCGAAGGTCTGTTTACACAATTAAATGCAGAACAAACCAGAACTGTAAATGAACCTGTATCGCTATATTTTAAGACTACAGTAATAGAACACATTAAAAAGTACAACCCGAAAAAAAGGAAAAGAAACAAGTTAAAGTTGTTGGATGCACTCCTTGACCTTGATCAGCCAACACAGTTAAATCCACAAACAAAATGGCACGGTACGTTGATAGTTTTATTGAATGCTTTGATCTACTTGTTAAAAGTCGTGCTGTCATTGGATAACTGTCATTCAAACCTGTCAAAACGGGGTGACCAATCATACCTGCTGCTAACGCTAGTGGGAGTGTCCTCGGGGAATGAAGGCATCTGATTGGAACATTTTAAGACCAAAATGACGAGCAGTTACAGAGAGAGGGAAGACGAGATCCCAGTGTAAGTCAATCAGAGCCAGAGTCAGAAGGAGCCGGAACACTTCCTATTTGGAACACTGCAGCTATTGCGTTAGCTATGTCCATTCATATATACAGTCTATGGTGGTAATACAGGAAGTGCTGTGTTTTTAAACTCTATTCACCTTGACTAGAATCATTTGGATAATTTCAGCTCAAACAAAACACAACTCCAGGTATGTTTTTGATGAGGTAACAACATTCCTAACCCTTGCAAGAGTCAATTTTGCACAATATAGGACCTTTAAACATTTTATCCATGCCATGCTATTTTTCATATAGCACTATTTTGCCATTGGCTCACTGTGGACAGGTAACTGACCCACCCACTGTGTGCAGCAGAGAGGATGAGGAAGGCAGGGGGAGAGGAGGATGTAGAGATGGTCTTACATTTGTAGAGCTCTATCGAGTTTTGATGCCAGTTCATTCAAAAAGCACATTGTACATTGTATCATGTGAAACTGGTGTGATAGGCAGAGGAATCTGTATTGACTAATGCCTATGATTGTACATACAAGCAGAGAAAGATGCGTGGGAGTTGTGTTTTGCTTTTGTTATGTACGAAAGGCTGCATATGAAGAGCTATTGTGCACATGGAGACTGTAATTTCTACCAAACATGCACATGTACAAATCACTGGGGAACACACACATAAAAGCATTTGTCAAGTGAAAAGGAAAAAGAAATATTCAACACAAACAGTGTTAGAGTCTCATCCTGCCCATTCCCGCTCACCTCTTCCTGTCCCAATCAGCTCCTTTTAAGCGCTGCTTCATTCGTCAGGCTTCGCTGGCGCCGTCATTCTGCTCTCTCTTTGACAACAAATGGCTCCTGCTCTTATTGTTACTTCATATTGTGGCTCTGAACTCGGTCCTTGTGTGTGTGTGCATGCGTGTGTGTTTTTAACTACTTCTTCACGTCTATTTTTTTTGGTGGGGGGCTTTTCAAAAAATCCCTGCTTTTTCTTCAGTCAAAAACAACAAATGTTATCATCACGCAATCAAAGCTGTGTTGAGACTAACAAGTTTGTTCATGCAAGTCTTTAACCACAAGATCAAAAGTGGCAGGAGGAAGTACAGAAGGGGGTCTTGCCTAAATGGCTTTTTGCCTGCTCCCATCTATACCCTTTATGTCCCTCTTAAATCCCATTTGCCTCTTTCACAACAGAATGGCTAGAACAGGGCGAGGGATATTTGGGATCTTTCTCTTATCTGGCCTGTTTCGCCTTCCCTCTACTCTTTGTGTTACTTCCTCACACCTCCTCTATAATCTCCCTCTATCCCCCTCTTATTCTCAGCGCCTTCCAGACACTGTAATTCCTCTAAAATGATGAGCAAGCGGGGCCAGGTGGACTCTATTGAAGGGATTTGCCAACTGACGAATGGTACAAGCGCGCAGATGAAATTGCAGGGAGCATCTCGGTGTGCAGCCAAGTAAAAAGTGCTATGTCATTTTTACCAAGACGCACACGGAGAGAGGGTTTAGCATGGCTTTTTAGCATCATGTGGAGTTGTGAAAAGAATGCAGTTTTCTTGCATTTTATGAAACTCCTAATATGTCTTTATTACTGAAAGAAATATTTGAAAGTTTAATGTTAGTAATGCTGACAATTCTGCAAACGCATATTTAAATTCAGTACTAAATTGCTTTGCAATTTGACTATATACAGTAACACAGTAACATTCATTGTCATTGTGTTTTATTAAGTGGCAATTTATTCATTAGTTAATATTTTAAAGATCCCATGACATGGTACTTCTTGATGCTTTTATATGGCGCCTTAATGGTTCCCTAATACTGTAAATGAATCCTTCTTCAAAATCAAGACTCAGTGCATGAGAAAGCCCTATGAACACAGTCAGAATCAAAAATATCTCTGAAACACGTTATTATGGGCATTGTTGCTTGAATGCAAATGAGGAGGACAGAGACAGGCCAGTGCAGCGGTGCGCTGGCTCCACTTCCGCGTTTAAGCGCGTAGGAAGATATGAGACGCTTTCCATTGAAAAATAAAAGCATTTCCACAGAAAATAAAATTAAACCACTGCTGTTTCAGAGGTTCGGAGGCTCGGATAAAGGACATCCGAGCCTGGAAACACTCTCACGTGCCTCCAGGCTTGCATTGCGTAGCTCGTTTGCGGTCCAAACTCTCTGGGCATGATTTCCAGAGACGGTGGGTAGACATCCAGACGGGGGTTGGAACTGCATTTGCATTTTTCCCCGAGTGTGACGTCAGAAAGTTCCCTTGTTCAGAATCGCCCATTTGGGCTGTCTTTTTTTCAAATGCGGAAAAGAACCGCAAATGCTCAGTTTACACATTTCGCAACTTTTAGCCATGGGGGGCCTAAACAGGGTAGGGGAGCTCACATTAACGTTCAAAAACCTCAGAAAGTGAAAATTTTAGGCTATGGGACCTTTAAAAGTTTTAAGCTTTTAAGGCATACACATCACAATTATATTAAAGTAAGTGGTGGCACATCACTTCCATAAAAATAGAAAGTTTAAATAGAACTGCTACAGTGAAAAAAACATAGTGTAAGTGCAAATAATAATAGGGTGTTTCAAAAAAGTACTTCAAAAGCAATCTTGTAAAACTGCACTGATTTCATTTGGTGATTATTACTGCTGTTTACGCAGAGAATCCAAGATTAAAAACACAGTTAACATAATTAGATTTAAAATTATACAAAAAGATTTTGCTTCTGTTGGACACAGGCAGTATGCCAAATGTAGAGGTATGTTACCTAGTAACCGTAATGCTAACAAGGGCCAAAAGAAATTCAAACCTTCCTAAATTACACAATGTTATGATTTGACAAATTAAAATTACAAAACAGTGCCAGTATGGTAATTATGGTCATTTACACACGCCCCGATTCTGAAAAACAAGGCAATTTCAAAGACAAAATTATGCTTTTAAAACAATGATGTTTTCTGAAATATGGAGTGGCTTCTTCATGATCTCAACTCGCACATTTGGCAAAAAAAAACAAAAATCACAAATTTTGAAAAAAGAAAATGCTTTTAACACGGTTTTCTCCTGTTCGCTCTGAGCAACTTGTGGTGGGTTTTGCTGTGGTGGGTCACATTTGCCAAATGCACTTTAAGCCAAAATTTAGCGATATTGGGGGAGAGATTGAGCTTGAAAAGATTGTTAATGTATTTATTTAAATGTAGGCCTATCTAAAAATTAAGAGCGGCATGTCAATTGGTAATGCATTTGCATTCATAACAGTTAATTCTCTCCCATTGATGACGTTTCCACATTTCCAGCAGACTTCACATGCTACTGGCAGAGCCCATCACATCATTGCTCCTAACCTTTCACATTTTACATGTTTTTTTTACTCTGCCTTTCAGTCTGCAAATACACCACTAGCATCTGGGAGATTGTGCACAGTTGGGGAATTATTTTGGACTGGGCTCACTTCCAATTGAAATTCTACCAAGCAGCTAATTTCATGACTGTCCACAACTGTGACCAGAAACCAAAACTAGGTGGGGTAGGGAAGACCTTCAAAAGACTTGCAGCATAAATCTGTGCCACTCTGAACTATTGGCTTGTAATGGATTGTGCTGGCTCGCTGTTCAAGGCAGCAAATGTAACTCACCTACCAGTACAGGAGCGCAAGTGCCAACAGCCTCTGGAGTCTTCTGACCCAATAATACGGAGATGAAGTAAGCATTATTGAGCAGTTATGACATAGAATATATGTGTGTTGTGCATCTTTTAACAAGGTAAACTTAAAGGTACAGTGTGTAGGATTCGTGGCGCATAGGTGGTGTAGGTACCATGCACTTCCTCTTTTGGCTACGGCAGACCTCGAGGGTCACCCGGGCGCGCCGTAACGCGGACAGCTCTCGTACCCGCGCGCACCCAGCGCTGTGCGAGCTCTCGCCGACAACTACGGTATAAATAAAACGCGGTCCCGTTCACTGTTTTTTTTTTTCTTTTCGCATGAAAACACACATTCCCGATCGTGTACCATGACAATCTACACATCAAATGAAACCTTACAGTCTCCTCTTTTTGACTATGTAATTCATTTCCCGGCACAACAATCACTCCCCGAGCACATGGGGCTTTTATATGGAAAAGCACAAAATGAGGTTTGTTACTTGGCTTACCTTTGAAGGCTCTGCACAGGTCAAACTCAGTATTTCACCATAAGCTTGGTCTCAATCTGTCCGTAAGGATCCAGCGAATAAAATCCAGTAAAACAATTTAGTCCAAAACACGTGTTAGATCCATTACGACGTGTGATCCAGCAACATGCTTGTCATTGTTTACCCAAAACCACGAGCCTTGCCGAAGGCGAAGGCGGAGCCCAAATGTCCTTCTGTGGCTCTCGTAATCAAAATGGCTGCCTCTACATGGGTCAATCCCCCTTTTATGTGACTAAGTCTATATCTAAGTCCAAAAGAATACTTTGATTTCATGATGGAAGTGAAAAGGCTTGGAAAACAATGTATTTTTGAATAGGTATCTTCAATTTCTGTAATTAACGGGTAAAAATCTTACACACTGTCCCTTTAACAGTATTTGTGCCACTCTCTGATAGGAAAAACTGCAACTACTGTATTCAAATGATTTCCCTTGCGGATCAATAAATTTTGTCTAAGTCTAAATACAGACATGAACTTTGACCCTTTAAGTAAACAAATGCGTTTGCCAAGTCCTGTGAGATTTCTACAGTGGATGTTGAGCATGACATAGACAATCTCAATGTATTTCAAATGAAAAGAGAATGTCATGTTTTTGTGCGCTTAGGCTGCTAGTTTTCTACCACCGTAATTCAAAAAAGCATTATTTGTGTATTTTCTTGAAGGAGTGTATGGTGTAGGTCAGAAAGCAAACTGCCTTCAAGAACTGGATGTGAACACTTACGCTAGTGCATTATTTTCTAAAGGGACATACTGTAAGGTTTTATGAACCAAACGATAGAGCATTTACTCCGTAGTGAAAAGGGACAGTTCTCTCTGGCCTCTGACTGCTTCATGGAATTTTCCTGTATTTATCTTCATGTAATGCAGGGTTCATTATGAGACCCATAAAGGCAAAATATAAATACAAATACAAATGCAAATAAATGCAAATACAAATGAGGTTTGGTTAAGTTTACTAAGGCAGTCCCTGCTCCAAAAATGCATACACAAAAATAAAAAGACAAGGCTTTTAAAAATTGATTTAAAATGGCTTTAATCCACTCCTGTGTAATTGGCCCCAACTCTCTACGGAATGTGTAAACATAGAAGTGCATAAACAGTAAGCCTAATGAGATTTCAAAGCATCACCTGAGTCCCTAAAATAGACCAAAACTGTGAAAAATATCCCTCACACATGCCCCTGTATTGTAATATTTTATTTTAACCTCATTATTTTAGTGTTGCATCCATTTTGAGAATTTCGCCTTGACCTATCTATAATTCATGAGGCATCCCTTATGTACTTTTAAAAATTACTTCTTGAAAACTCATTTTTCCTGGGTCTAGCGTCCCTAGTCTTGCATAACGTAAGCACCTCTCTTGTGTTTTGCTTTTTCATTAGTCCCTGGTCCGGTTGGAGCGCCTCTTGACCTTTAACAAACAAACCCATGTTCTCACACAGAGCTGATGTGTGATGGAGAGAGATGGAGATCAGTGTTTGGAAAGGTTATCTGGCGCCGGTTACTCCCTGATACCCAAGCAACAGTTTGGTTCACTGTTTGTTCAGACAGTGTTTGTCATGGCCCAGCATTCAGTTTTCTGCCCATTTAAAAGTATTAAAAGTGACTTAAAGGAAAAGTAATGTTTTTTACAATTTGAGCCTTATTTCGGTAATAAAACAAGTTGTTTTACTCACCCATATCACTTTGGTGTCATATGGAGCATTTCCGGAGATGTTTTAGATTAGCGTTAGGCTAACGCCGTTAGATTAGCGTTAGGCTAACGCCGTTAGCCTAGCGCGACTTATAGCCATAGCTCCGGGCATTCCCCGAGCATGTAATATGCCCCGTGCGGGCTCCAAATAACACAAACTTTAGCACTTTTCAAATCATAGAAGCTCAATGTCTTTAGTCTACGATTTCGTTTGGTCAAAAGTGGCCTGTAATCTGAGATTTAGCCATAGTTTCGAGTAGATGAGGACGCCAGTGCGCATGCGCGGAGTGTGCTCTCAGCTCTCAGGACCCAAACATGGAACGCATAGCTGTAAACTATGGATAAATCTCAGATTACAGGCCACTTTTGATTCAAATGAAATCGTAGACTAAAGACACAAATCATAGACGCTTCTATGATTTGAAAAGTGCTAAAGTTTGTGTTATTTGGAGCCCGTACGGGGCATATTACATGCTCGGGGAATGCCCCGAGCTATGGCTATAAGTCGCGCTAGGCTAACGGCGTTAGCCTAACGCTAATCTAAAACATCTACGGAAATGCTCCATATGACACCAAAGTGATATGGGTGAGTAAAACAACTTGTTTTATTACCGAAATAAGGCTCAAATTGTAAAAAAAAGTTACTTTTCCTTTAAGGTCAGAATGAACAAAATGAATCTTAAGTCATACTTTGATGACTTGTTATGAATGTACTGCACAAAGATCTGTATTGTTCTGAATGGATCTGTGTCATAGTGGTTTAATAGAACACTTTTCCAAGGCCAGGCTTAATGAATGAACTTGTCTCATTAAATAATAGTAATTTTAACTGTAAATGAGCCACATATGTGTCAGCCATCCAAGTGCATCGAGATGATGCAAACCTCACCTCAGTCTGGCTTATATCTAGTGCTGTCAGGTGATTAAAAAAAATAATCAAAGTAATTACAGGATTTGTAATTAATTAATCTAATGAATCACATTTTAAGAGTGAGAGACAGAAAGAGAGATTGAGGGAGAGAGAAAGATTGAGAGATTGTGAGTGAGCGAGCGATCGAATGAGCATTGGAACTAACCCACTTTGCGATTGAGTTTGTCAGTTTTTCTGCTGTCGCTTTCTCAATCGTTTCCCAAATTCTGCGAGCATGGTTTGGTGGTTTGGTGAGGTCCGCACTGTCACCGGTAACGATGGAACTTGTCCGGATGCGTTTCGCGTTCAAATGATCCATCAGACTGGAGCAGCTTCGGTGATCAGAAAATTCTTTTTGACAAAAGCTACAAATCACTGTGTTCTTGTTGATAGTCCCGTCTTTGTTCTTTTTATAAATAAACTCGACGTTCAAAGGCCCTGGCAGCGATTTGCTCACTCCACGCCAAATTTAAAATGCGTACGCATTGAATTGCCACTCATAATTAATTAATTTTCATAACGTGTTAATTTGCAATGTAATTAATTAATCTAATTAACGCGTTAAACTGACAGCCCTATTTGTATCACATTTTAAGTGGAGCGCTTTTAGGTGGAGAGCTCACTGTGTTGTTTACAAGTGACCAAGTCAATTATTGTTAACAAAAACAATTTATGTGCAAATGATTAGCTGGCATTAGATTATTACCTGGACTCAAGTTCTAGTTTTAGACTTGGGCAAATTCTTATAGATATGCTCTGGAATGTTGAGATCAAAGTTTGCCTACTGTGTCACTGCTGCACATGTACTGAGCACAGTGGTCTCTTTTGTTTTTCCTTTTTGTAAGTGTAACTTCATGACTCATAGTTAATTTCCCTATAGCATGTTTACATCCCCTCACACTTCACTTCAGAGGCCCTGGGCATTGTGACTGTTAACACTGAATATGGACAGATTACATCGTATGTGCCCACTGGTGCAGACATCTGATGGGCCTGACAAATTGGCTGCTTTATGCACTAATATAAATACAGCACTTTAATGTCACTGTATTCATATGAGGGCATGCCCACACTGCTTTTCCCCTTGGTGAGGCAAAGAACTGTTTTAAAATTCAAACACTGATATTTAGGTTTTTGATTGAGTTAACCTTTAAAAATCAATTTTCCAGTGCCTTTGATACAATTGGAGTTTCAGCCCTTTTGTCTGTTTCATTGATTGAATAATGGACAAAATATTTTAATGTCTTGGTGATTAAGTAATGCAAATCTAATTCACTCTACACAAATTCAGTTTGCACAAATTTTTGTATCGTCACTTTATAATGACCACTTTATAATCTCTCCCATTGGCACTGATTCTTGTATTTCTTTCACATTTACATTTTATTGACTTAGACTTGGGGTGTCCAAACTATGGCGTAGGTCCAGATGCTTTGAGCAATATTTGTTGCCCCAAAGGCCATCTGGTAAATTGGCCTAAATAAGTATATAAACATTACTTTTACAGCAAGATACAACCTCAATAACAGTGTAGCAGTGTAGCAGTGTTATGCACAGACCTGAGTGAAGGTGAGCCTTGTTCTGGTCAAGCCTGTCTTGTCTGTCTCTGCCCTTGTCACCCTAACCTTTATTAATAAAAGCAAAAAACAAAACTAGAGGTCAGATACATTGATGTACATAAGTGGTGTGCGTTTTCTGTGCCGTTATAAAAACAAACGGAGCCTAAGTTAAAGGGATATGCCACCCCCAGGTCAAACTTGGGCATCTCCCCACAGTCCAGAGACTAAAACAAGTGATGAAAAGCGTTTTCCTGGTCACCCAGCCATTGTCCGAGTCTGTTAGCACTGACCGCCGCGCGCAGCTGCTGCTCCTCCGCGTTAGACTGGAGGCAACGGCGCCAGTGCGGAAAAAGACAGACGAAGCATGCACCACGCAGACAGGGGAATCCCTGTTTACGCACCAGGAAGGGAGTTCCCCCGTTCGCTGCGTGCTGCGTGCTTCGGCTTTCTTTTTCCGCACTGAAAAATAGTTCCCACCCAAAATGACCAAGGCAAGTTCTCCGTGTTGATTTGCACATTTATTTGCACTCGATATGAATGCGCACTACACAGAAAGTAATTGGGAAAAGCATCGAGCAAATTAATTCCTTTTGGCCGAAATCTTTCTCTGGCGCCGTTGCCTCCAGTCTAACGCGGAGGAGCAGCAGCTGCGCGCGGCGGTCAGTGCTGACAGACTCGGACAATGGCTGGGTGACCAGGAAAACGCTTTTCATCACTTGTTTTAGTCTCTGGACTGTGGGGAGATGCCCAAATTTGACCTGGGGGTGGCATATCCCTTTAAGTGAGGTTATCTGTTGTGAGTTAGCGCCTCCATTCATCTCACATGAGTTTAACCAGCTGCTGTGGACCACCCATGTGTGCATGTACCTAATGAACACACCGTCTTGTGCAGATCCTCTACAAACCTCATTCACAAACACTCTTGAGTCCTGCGCACTGCTACTTTTACACACAGCCGCACAGCACACTAATGAATCGAAGCCTGCATTCTAATCCATCAGATTAATTGGAAGTGCCCGGCCTCGGATTGAGAAATTTTTCCCACTCACTACTCCTATTGCGGCTTTCTCTCCACTGTTCATCTTGTATTTAGCATTATAACAAGCAATACTGGAAAATGTACAAGGGTGTATGTTTTATTTAAATACTCTATTGGCAATGTTATTTGGCATCCATATTTTAATTAGCTATTTTAGTGTTTTTGGATGGCTCACGTGTGACTGCAGAACTTGTTTCACAAATGTATGTTTAAAGGAGAATTCAAGTTTTTTACAATCTGAGCTTTATTTCGGTAATAAAACAAGTTTTACTCACCCATAGCACTTTGGTGTCATATGAAGCACTTCCGGAGATGTTTTAGATTAGCGATATCCGTAACGCGAGTTCATATAATATATGCCCCGAGCGGTCTCCAAATAACACAAACTTTAGCACTTTTCAAATCATAGAAGCTCAATGTCTTAGTCTACACTTTCGTTTGAGTCAAAAGTGGCCTGTAATCCGAGATTTATCCATAATTTACAACTTTGCTTTTCATGTTTGGGTCCTGAGAGCTGAGAGCGAAATAAGCTGTGACTCCGCACATGCGCACTGGCCTCTTCATCTACTCGAAACTATGGATAAATCTTGGATTACAGGCCACTTTTCACTCAAACTAAAGTGTCGACTAAGACATTGAGCTTCTATGATTTGAAAAGTGCTAAAGTTTGTGTTATTTGGAGACCGCAAACATATGCCCTGAGAACTCACATTACGGATATCGCGAATCTAAAACATCTTCGGAAGTGCTCCATATGACACCAAAGTGCTATGGGTGAGTAAAACAACTTGTTTTATTACCGAAATTGTAAAAAACGTTAATTCTCCTTTTAAAAATCCTAAAATCCTAACTACAGAGGAACCCTTATTGCTTATTTTTAATGGTAAAGGAAATTTGCACTCTAAGCAAATATTCCTATTTACTAATCACATTGTTTAATTGTGATAATCTCCATGATTGTTTTAATTATGGAATATATACTTAATATTAAAATCGTAAATGTAGTCATCACATTTTAAACTGTAAGCAATTTCAATAATTAAAGTGATATGAGACAGATTCAATCTCATCCCCTGTCTATTCCTCGTTCAAGGAATCAAACCCAGGACCTTCTTGCTGTGAGCCAGATGCTTGAACCACTATGGCACCTTATCACCGTGAAAGGCGATAAGGTGCAGCCCACAGAAAGTAATTTTATGCCAAGAATAGATTCTTGGTATATAGCTGATAAGGACTGAATAGGACCCCGCAAATTCTGAACAGCAGGTTTGTTGCGAAGACAAAAGCATCTGTTTTGACCGTTGTAGTCTTTCAAGTGCAAAACTCTTCTTTTCTCTCCACTGAAGCAAGAAAGAGCTGTCCACCCTTTACTCCTCCCTCTTTGTCATTCTCTATTCATCTGCCCATCCTTATTCCCGTCTGATTGAAGAAGAAATGAAGAGCCACGCAGTCAAGTGGAAAGAGCCGCTCCGTGAACCTCCACACTAATAATGTGGAGAGCCTCTATAATGCACAATGCAAGACGTCCTTTTATCTTATTTCCACAGGAGTTGCACTTGTCTCTCTCAGCCTGTACTTGGGCGCACACAATCTGGAGGTTCAATAAGTTCCAAGGTTTTAATAGACAGTCGAGGAAGAAGTTTAGCATTTTATGGATAGATGGCGTTTTAAATTGGGGCTCCACGGTTTTTACAGAATAAAATCAAATTGCGATAAGTATTGGGATTGCGATCCATTATGCATTATTTTCTTTTAAAAGTAGGATTCTGTTCAGAGTGCACATTGTAAACAACTACAGGAGCTTTAAAGAAGCAAAATTGAGTCTTGTGAGCTTTAAGCCATGTTTGAATGAAAAACATACCTAAAGTCGTTTTGTTTCATTCATGTTTGAGTAATCATTTATTATTAGTCTGTCTACATCTCCAAAGCTCAGAATGCTCTGTTCCACCTTGTCATGTTGTGTAGTGGAAGTTTTCAAGTTAACAGTTACCTTTTACCTTTAGTTCAGAAAAGATTGGCAATTCCAGGTCTGAAATCAGCCAAATGATTCTAGTGAAGGTGTATGGGGTTTAAAAACAGTGGAGCACTTCCTGTATTACCATGACATCACAAGGTGGAGCAGAGTGTTTTCGGTTTGAGATGAGAACTCTAAATGTGCAGAGTTTGTGTGTTAAACGTGTGAGTGAAACAAAATACAACTCCTTGTATATTTGTGATGAGGAAGCAACATAATATAGATCAGAAAGTAGCATAATACAAGCCTTGAACATGTGAGAGAAGATTGAAATTTGAACAAAATTTTCTACAGTAAGACTATTCATTTTTTCCACATTCTATTGTCTAAATAATTGCAGACTTTTGTGATTAAACTCAAATTGTCCGAATGCGATATATTGTGCAGTCCTATTTCTTCAGGTTAATGTGACAGACAGGAGTGGACGTGGCAGCTGCACTTGTAAAAGGTTTTTAGAAATAAATGAAAGATTAAAAGAACGTTGAGGTCTTCTGAGAATGATGAGAATGTTATTGCGAATGGGTACATCATAGAGAGACAATTTGTGCACGTTTCAGTTTTGAAAAAGTCCAGAATGAGATGGCCTGGACTTAAGAGAGGAGAAATACTGAATGTTGGTATTAGACTGTGGCCACCTACTAGTCAAGAGCAAAGAGGAACGTAATTATGGCTGTATTGAAAGAGAAGATGACGCTTGATGGTGAGAGAAAACCGAAAGAGATTGAATACTCATGGATGCCCCCACCACCCGCGGGGGGATCCATGGGGGCCGGTGCACTGTGATTTGGGCAGCCGACCTGGACCGTTGCCCCTGCGACCCGAAAATACAGAGAAAGCGGAAGAAAATGGGGAAAAAAATGGAAAACCCCAAATATTTCCATGGGTTGTTGTCTTTGCTAGGCCTCTCATGATAATTACTATATCGACTTATCTTTCAATATAGGTTAAATGCAACAATCATTTTTGATGGTCAGTATTTATTGTGTGGACCTTTTCTTTGTAATTCTTTGATTATTCTTTCAGCAAAATTATAAAATTTGGGCTGGAAAATATAATTTCTAAAATAATTACTTAATGGTGCACTGTGTAACTTTTCTGGTAGACGGCCCGGCACCAGCTTTTCTCCATGGACCTGTTGCCTAGAATGTTGACACTGTATGGCTTTACACTGATTTATCTCTCTGGGGACAGCAGGTGATGCCATAGGGCCAAGTTATCAATCAATCAATCAATCAATCAATCAAACAATATTTATAAGGCGCTTTTCATACAAAATTGTAACACAAAGCACCTTACAGTGGTCAAGGATTAGAAGATTGACTTTTATTGATCTCGCACAGGAGAAGTTGTTTCTATATTTGACCCGGGGACCATCCCCATGATTTTGTTTTGTTATTTAGGCTTGGTCAGGCCCTAAGCTGGAGGATTTTACCTATGGCGCATGTTTAGGTTATATGTCAGATCTGTGGAGAGGCGAGCCCACTCGCAGTAAGAATGCAGGTTTTTAGGTCAATAAAAGCCCACGATAAATGCACGATTGATACGTTTAATGCCATATCAGGGCATTCCAGACAAAGCAGCAACTTCTCCATGGAGACAAGCAGGATGGCGGACACTCCACCAGTAAGGTTACACCTTTAATTGTTGCAATCTGCTGTTTATTTATACAGCTTAACAATGTTTAACAATATTGTTAGTAAAGTAATATTTGGGGGCATAATTCTGCTTTATGGTTTGGTTTCAAGATTCAAGTTTAACATCTATATTTACTTGAGCAATCTATCAAACTTGACAATTTGTTATCGTGACAGGCCTCATCTTTCATTATACCATTATACCATCCCAATGCATATTCTAAAACCCAGCACATTAGCTGCAGAGCGCCTGAACATTTAAGCTCATGTTTGAGTAAGTGTTTCTGTCGGGTTACAGTGACCTCTCTGCCCACGCCCAAAGATGCACCTCAGTATCTGCCCACACACAGACAGGAAGAAGGCTTTATGACTCACAATGGGAACACTCACCTGAGCAATTTGTAGAACTCATGTTCTTCACTGTGGCCTATTTTTCTTGTGGGCAACATTACAGTTAGTCAGAGCGTGTTTCTCGGACTGTGCTTCAGGTGTTCATGTGCTTCTAATTGAGATGCATGTTGTGTTTTCTCAGTTCTGATATGCTTTTGATGAGCCTTATACCTTTTGTGCCATTTCTGATTGATTCAAAATACATGTACAGTTCTTTAATTCATTATTCAGTCTTAGTCTTGGTTAATTATTGATTTATTCCAAGATTAATTAAAGCTACACTACCCAACTTTTTTTTCTTAATTTTCATCAAAATTAATAAAATATGGCTTTACCCAGAAAGAGTATTATAAAAGCTGAACTTTTATAAGCTACATGCTGTCTTCATCTAATTAGAACACAAATTATCTATTGTAAAACTTAAAAAAAAAATAGCTGTATGAGTCTCTGTATGATGCTTTTGGATGAGAGCTGATTGGCTGTGCAAGTGTGGTCCACCCCGCTTCATATTTCTGCCTGAAAAATCTGTTTTAAATCTGTGTTAGAGGCCAAAAACATCATCCATGTGAAAAGTAATGATTTGCCAAAGGGTTTGTGAGAATTAGAAGTTAGATAGATACTTCTTCATTTCACAGTTTGAAAATCAGGTGCTCCAGCTTTAATCAAAACTTGAACATTTCTCATTTCCCCAATAAGATAATCAAAATAATGATTCATTGCGTACCTTAATCCTGACATTTTGAAATGAGGTAATATTTGTTGTAAAAATAATGAAATTTAACTTTCCCTGCAGCAAAGCACTTTATCTTTCTTGTTTTGCACACTGATTTTCCAACTTGCTGTTCTTTTCGGCTAATATGATTCTAATGTTGTTTGGCTTGTTTTTAATTGGATCCAGCTGTGTCGCACTAACATTTGTCTCCTCCTTATTCGCAGAGTTACATTCACGGGAGCAGTCAAGCTCAATTCGTCGCAGAGTCGCACATCATCCTTCTCCTGAGTATCCTTTGACTGATTTAAATGTGTTTATGCATCATCCAAGTTATGCTGCTCTCATTGCTTTATTATAGTAGATCATCATTTTAAAATCAGGTAAACAAATCGAAATAATCAAAATCTTAGGTTTTGCTAACAAATAGTACACAAGTATGTGGCCAAACTACTATAACTACTACAGCTGGTACTATTATTACTACTGCTATTCCTACTGACTATCTATTTGGATATAATATCTGTTTTAAACATTAAATAATGCACATAAAAAGTAAATATGCACGTTATGGAGACAGAAAAAACACAAGTTCAAAAATACTCTTTTAGGCTACGTTCAGACTGCAGGGCTTAAAGCTCAATATGGATTTTTTCGCAAGGTCGTTCACTTTTTTTGGTTTTGTTAATTTCATTCATAAAGTATAAAAAGACGACATCAGTGTGATAGCAATACAAAATATTGAATGAAAGGGAGAAGAAAGAAGAGTAATCTTTTATTTTCTGCCGCCTCTTCCCTTTTCCAGACATTAAAAGATCCCATAACATGGTACTTCTTGATGCTTTTATATGGCTCCTTAATGGTTCCCTAATACTGTAAATGAATCCTTCTTCAAAATCAACACTCAGTGCATGAGAAACAGAGATAAGATGAGAAAGAGTATTTTTTTTCTCCCTCAGAACAGGTCATAATGGGCGTTGTTGCTTGAATGCAAATGAGGAGAAAAGAGATGGCCAATAGTAGAGGGTGGGGGTGTGGCCAAACTCTCCGCTCAGAGCTGTCAGCTGTGCCCTCTGATCCATTTCCTTGTTTTTGCACAGGGGAGAGATTTGAAGCGTTTCATTGAAAAATAAACACATTTCCACAGAAAATAAAAATTAAACCACTGCTGTTCAAAGGTCCAGAGGCTCAGATAAAGGACTTCCGAGCCTAGAAACACTCGGACGTGCCTCCAGGCAAATAAAAAAAAAACGCATTTCGCATTGCCTAGCGCATTCGCAGTCCAAACTCTCTGGGCGTGATTTACAGAGACGCTGAGTTCAGACAGACGGGGGTGGAACTGCATTTGCATTTCTTTTTTCGATCTGACGTCAATCAGGTGCCTTGTTCAATCTCGCCCGTTTGAGCTCCGAATTTTTGTAACGCAGAAAAGGATCGCAAATGCTCAGTTTAGACATTTCGCAACTTTTAACCATGGGGGGGGCTAAACAGGGTAGGGGAGCTCACATTAACGTTCAAAAACCTCAGAAAGTGAAAATGTCATGCCATGGGACCTTTAACACCGATAGAGACTATAAAACATTTCATCAATACATTCCATTTCAATTACAATTATTAATCAATTGTAAACAGAAAGCTTCATTTTTAAGCACACGGTTTAGTTTTCTTTTTCATACATACACATTACACTAGATTTTATGTATTTTTTAAATGCCATTATTGTACTTGATTCTTTGATTTCTTTGTCAAGACTATTCCATAAATGAACTCCTTTCACAGCATCGCTTCGCTCCATGACATTGGTTCTGAATCCTGTTCTTTTTTCTTTTTTTTTATGTTTTATTTCCAATTAAATGCGACTTGTATGTGATCTCCAGTGTGAACTTTAAATCCCCCAAAAGTGTCCCACATGCGCCTTGGAGGACACAACTAGGTCACATGCAGCGAGCGTGCTCAGTGTTTACGGAAGTAGCCTAAACATTGAGCACCTGGAGATTTTAAAGTTGCTGTAGTACCAGAGCCAGAACATTTACAACTTATTTGTTTTAAAGATCCCATGACATGGTACTTCTTGATGCTTTTATATGGCTCCTTAATGGTTCCCTAATACTGTAAATGAATCCTTCTTCAAAATCAACACTTAGTGCATGAGAAAGAGTAATTTTCCTCACTCAGAACACTCTATAATGGGCGTTGTTGCTTGAATGCAAATGAGGAGGAAAAAGCTGGCCAATAGTAGAAGGTGGGGGCGTGGCTAAACGCTCCGCTGTCTCTCTGAGCGCTCTCTGATCCATTTCCTTGTTTTTGCACGGGGGGAGAGAGTTGAAGTGTTCCATTGAAAAATAAACACATTTCCACATAAAATAAAATTAAACCACTGGTATTTCAGAGGGTCGGGTAAGGGACTTGCGAGCCTAGAAACACTTGCAAACACTTTATTTGCCTCCAGGCAAATAAAAAAACGCATTTCGCATTGCCTAGCGCATTCGCAGTCCAAACTCTATGGGCGGGATATACAGGGACGCTGAGCGGAGACAGAGGGAGGGGCTGGAGCTGCATTTGCCGATCTGACGTCAAAAAGGTGCCTTGTCCGAACTCGCCCGTTTCAACACTGGTTTTGTGTAACGCAGAAAAGGACCGCAAATGCTCAGTTTAGACATTTCGCAACTTTTAGCCATGGGGGGGGGGGGCTAAACAGGGTAGGGGAGCTCACATTAACGTTCAAAAACCTCAGAAAGTGAAAATTTCATGCCATGGGACCTTTAAAGAAGAGATTGAGAAGGAGAAGGACCAGGTTTTTGGCCTTGGCGTTTTGTGGGGCAGTGGCAGCAACATCCGTAGAAAGGAACGTGTTGGTGCTGAGAGTGGTGGGATTGCTCTGTGCTTCGTCGCTTCACTGACACGGACTCCATAGACAATTTTTATATGACGAGAAGAACGTTTGTGTACATTTGTGAGCGCCTACTTGTGCCACTCTCGCTTGTTTGATGGTCAGATGAATACGACCTGACCGTTCAGACTGAAGTCACATGTTAAACGATCGGATATGTATCGGTTTTAGGACCACATATCCAAGTGGCCTGGGTCGCATTTGAAAAAATCTGATCTGTGTCGTTCAGACTGTCATTAAAAGATCAGATACAGGTCGCATAGGGGCAAAAAAATCAGATTTGGGTCACTTCAGGCTGCAGTCTGAACATAGCCTTATTGTCTGTATAAAACCTTTGCCAAGTTAATTAAGTAAGACAAGTTAGATTTGTGTTATACGTTTAAACTTTAAAATTTAGATTCTTTGCAGAGTTCACTGTGTAAATATATCGGAGAGAAGACAAATTGCGTATTACAAAAATGCCATGATTTTTCAGAACATGTTTGTAGAGGTCTAAGATACCGGCACAGCAGGATTTCTCTTTTAAATCCCTGGACTTTTATTTATTTTTGTTCTTTACAGAGGTCATGCTATTACCTAAGCAATTCGATAATTGCACCGTGTGATTGTGATGAAATTGTGATTTTGATATGTAGTGCAGCCCTAAGCACTATACACCAGTGGTATTTTGTATGCATTTGTAACCATTTTTAGCCCCAGCAGTGAGAAAGCAATACTTGTCCATTGTAAACATGAAAGCTGCGTCATCTCTCCACTCGCTCCATAGGGAATGTGTTTGCCAGACCAAACAAACATACGACACAAAGAATAGAGATTGTGCTCTTTTAACTTCATCCCGGCTCCTGATTTGCTCCAAACGCCGCCTCTGATGAGAGCATATCCGTGTGCGCCTGCCTGTGTACATTGGCACTAGAGCTGTTTGTTTGCAGCTCTGGCTTTTGTATGCGCGCCGGAAATGATAGCGTCCATCCTGAGCTGTTGTGTTGTGCACCCATGGGAAATAGTAGCTCCAAGGTTGCACCTGCTGCACTGCAATATTTGTTCTTTATTCTTTTATATGGCCATCTGATTGCATCTAAATGAAATGCACACCTGCTGAAACGCCCCTGCCCTTGTTGTCTCTGCAGGAGGTGTAAACACACGTCCTGACCACTGGTGCAGTGCTCCCTGTGGATCTAACCTTGTTTAATTCAACGCCTATGCAAGCATATAGTGAAGGTGCAATACACACGGTTTAGGATTACACAAAAGGTACATTTTGTGAAGGTCCTATATTAAACAAAATCGACTTGTGAGCTTTAAGCTATGTTATAATGTTGATATCTCATCAAAGACATACCAGAAGTTGTGTTTTGTTTCATTCACACATGTTTGAGTAACCACCTACTCTACCTTGTGATAGTGATTGGCAATTCCAGGGTTAAAATGGTCCAAATGGTCCTAGGGAAGGTGTATGGAATTTAAATACATCGTGGAGCACCTCCTGTATTACCATATGACATCACAAGGTGGACCAGAGTGTTTTCATTTTGAGAGAACACAGCCTGAATATGCAGGGTTTGTGTGTTAAACATGTGTGAATGAAACAAAGGAAAACTCGGGGTATGTTTGTGATGAGGAAACTACATTGTAGCACTAAAAGGTGCCGTGTGCATTCACAACATGAAAATGTATATATATGTTACATTAAAAAGAGAATGTGTATGTACAATAAAATAAAAATCTCCAATATTATATAATCTAAAAATTGAATCTAGTTTTAAATGCATCTGTACACAAAGCATGTTTCTAAAAAAAATATATATATAAGACTTGTAAGAGACAAATTTTAATACATTCTTAACATTGTAAACTTTGAATTGACTTGTTCATAAAATAATAAAAAATAAAAATAACTGAATAATTCCCCTCTTCCAGGCAGATGGATAAACTTCAACAATTTTTCTATTCTTTTTTTTTTTTTTTTTTCTCAGAATGTATGTCTTTGGGCTTCAATTCATTATACATGGATATTTATCCATGCTTAAAATGCTTTCTCTGCATTCATTGAAGCGGTCACTCTTCTGGTGCATAATATTGCCAGGGTTGACTTCACTGCACAATTGCTGAAGTGTTTAAGAAGGCCACTGAATAAATCATGTGTTCTGATGTATTCCTTTGAGGTTAAGGGTTCACCTCTCCACATTTATTTGAATTGATACAGAATTCTAGAGTTTTATTAGTTTTGCGTTAAAGGGTGCACTTTAACCTTTCTTACCAATACAAAAATGCAATACTGGCTGTCATTCATATGAGCGTATTGTTATTTTTTTATGTATTCATTCATTCAGTCATTTTGTGTATATTGTTGTTGAATGTTAAAGTAAGAATTTGCCAACAGTTATATCATTTTTGTGGTCAAATTGCTGTATAGTCTCCCTGTGAGCCCCTTTATGATATTGCTTTAATACAACTTTAAAAAAAACACACACAATTTCCAACCTGCCCTTCATTCTGACTTGCCTTTGAGGATGTTTTTCCTTAACATGCTCCAGATGCCGCCATCACTATGGGCATGGTGTTACTGAACGAGGCCGCTACTTCCAAAGGAGATGTGGGCAAAAGGAGAAGTAAGTTTAAAAATACACTTCACTCCTTCTTGATTGAACATGAATTGCCCTTTGTGACATGTTTATCTTTCTTGTACAATATTATGTTTCAAGCCAATGCTTTAGTGCAAACTTTGTGAAACTGATACATTGCCCATATAATGTGAGGCTGATGATGATTGAGACCTGGCGCTTTTCTTTAGAGGTGTTTTTTCCTGTATCAACATTTCAACAAGCTCCTGCAGCAGAATGTACAACAAATGGTCCAAGTGCACTTCAATGATTACTGCTAAGGTTGAGCCTCCTGCAGCCTATACTTCACTGGGACCTAATATGTATATAATGTGTGTCAGAAAACATTTGGTTCTCTTTATATAGCACTTTTTTGTACATAATACCTTTTACATTCACCCTAATTGTCTGTTTGTTTACTTGTTGCTCCTGCCGACTTCTGCTGAAATCTCTCTCTCACTTATACCTGCTGGATAAATGTTTATGTCCAGCCCCCACACTGCTACAAACAGAGCGTGGCCCAGGGGTATAGTCATGTGTCAGTAATGGAGAGGATTAGAATTGAACACGAGTGTAATCACTGCGTGTTAAAGCCCAGCTCCACCTCCATACTGCTGAGGCCAGCTACAGGAAATGATCTTCTGCTTCGTTGGCCATTTCCACAAAAACAGTTTCTCCGCGAGAAGAGTTACTCAGCTAACAAATAGACTTATAGAGTCACTGCATATTCAGGAGCTGGGAGGAAGGGGCCGTGTAGGGGAGAAGTGTGAGCAGTGTTTAAGAAAAGGTCTTAAGATATGGACTGGAAACAAGTTAAAACAGGGAAACTGCAAAAAGGGCAATACCAAGAGCATAGAGTTTAAGAGAATGAATATCTTAATTGTTAACGTTAACTAAACCATTAGCTTTTGTACAAGTAACTGGTCAGATAAATTGAGATTGTTTAATCATCGGCACTAATTATTTTTGTGGCAAACTCATACAAGCTCTGTACACTTTTATTGGACGATGTTCAGACAAAATTCTAGTATTTCCCAATTACAAGCCATGAAGACAATGGAGTGTGGGTAATTGTATCCAGAGATTGAGTCAGTTAATGTTTCTAATCAAAAGAATTGCTGTGAAGAACCATTTAGCGTCATCATATCTATCCATATTTGTCCCCCTAATTACACAGGCTTAAGTTAATATGTTTATTGGCTTCCCATGCCTGGAGAATATACATACATTTTACCATGCCAATACATCATGATTTAGTGAGCGCCAAGTCGCCCAGTCAAAAGAGGGATTACCGCCTTTGTCATTGAGGAAAATCATTTTGCTTAAATAATTTGTCGACTGGCCAAGGTTGTAAATCTCTTTGCATATTAGCATGCCTAGCACACGTCTGAGTTCACCGCTGATTATCCCTAGATGCATACTAAGACAGTACTCACTCATAATTGATGTGCTACGGGAAATAGATTCCACTATACTTAATGAAGACACGCAGACTTCCTCACTCAGTCAAACGTGAAGGTGTACCTGGGGGCCCGGGGCCAATGGGGGACACTCTCTGGAGAATAAGCTGCAATCAGCGCTACACTCAATCAAGTCGATCAGTCAAAGCCACACAAATGAATTTTTATTAGGCATGTCAGAACAGCCAATTGAATTAGTCATCAGGAAGTCCTTTAACTCCCAATCTGCTCTTTCCAACCTTGGTAAAGTGCACCGCTTCTGTGGCAGTGTATGGGGATTCTAGGGATGCAGTATGTATCCCAGTAAAAGTGTCAAAACTCTATGGGTTGTAGTGCAATTGAATTGAAATCGCAATATGAATGATCAGTTACCAAATCGCCAACATTGCATTTATTTAATTTCCTCTATAAATGTGAACATATCTCAAACCATGTCTAAAAATGGACAACCCTGTAGTTTAAACCTCTACATACAAATGAAATGCATAGGATTCTTGTATTTGTTTAGTTGTATTGGTCCTCTCTCAAATGTTAATACTCCTGAAGTAGGCCTGTCATAACACATTTTAGAACATGCATGATATATCACTACAGAGAAATGTAACAGTAAATGATAATACTGAAACTTATTTATGACACTGACACAATAAGAATAAAGCATGATAATATCAGTGAATCACTGAAAAAATTATAATTTTCAGTCCTGAGCTGCAACCAGTAAATGGCACAATGAAGTTTTTTCTACCTTCTACAGCTCAAATCTTATTGTAACCCAAAGCTCCACATTATTTCAAAGAAAAAGTAAAAGTACAAACAATAAATATTGAGCCACATAGTATATTGTTTCAGCTTTCATGTATTGAACAATAAGTCACTATAGTATTTATCATATTGGGCCTATCCTAGTTGTTTAAAATGTGGACAGTGTCCTAAACTTAAAAACATAAATCACAAATCTTGTCTGAAATCTAATTGCAATTGCAATGCAGTAAAATGCAATTGGATTTTTTTTTTCCCCCAAAATCAAAAATCAGTCCTAGACTGTGTTGGCAAATTAAAGCTCACAACTCATCTTTTCACCATTGCTTTTGACCCACATTAATTTAATTTGTTTTGTTTATTTTATTTTTATTTTATATTCCTTTCTGTAAAGCGTCTTTGAGTTGTTTTGAAAAGCGCTATATAAATCTCATGTATCATTATTAATATTATATTTATTTTTCATGCCCTTAAAGCCCCAGTGTGTAGGATTCGTGGCGCATAGGTGGATGGTGCTATTGCACTTTCTGTTTTAGCTACGGCAGCTCTCGAGGGTCACCCGGGCGCGCGCACAAGCTGCGCGCCGCTACTGTATAAATAAAACGTGGTCCCGTTTTTTTGTTTTTTGTTTTCTCATGAAAACACACATTCCCGATCATGTAACATGACACTCTACACATCAAATGAAACCTTAGTCTCCTCTTTTTGACTATGCAATTCATTTCCCTGCTCAATAATCACTCCCCGAGCACATGGGGCAAGGTTAGCTTACCTTAGAATGCTTTGCACAGGTCAAACTCAGTATTTCACCATAAACTTGCTCTCAATTTGTCCGTAAGGATCCAGCAAATAAAATCCAGTTAGTTGTTAGTTGTTTAGTCCAAACAACTAAAAATTTAGTCCAAAACACGTGTTAGATCCATTACGAGTCTGATCCGGCAGCATGCTTGTGTTGTTTACCCAAAACCACGAGCCTTGCCGAAGGCGAAGGCGGAGCCCAAATGTCCTTCTGCGGCTCTCGTATTCAAAATGGCTGCCTCTATATGGGGAAGATCCCCCTTTTATGTGACTATATCTAAGTCCAAAAGAATACTTTGATTTCATGATGGAAGTGAAAAGGCTTGGAAAACAATGTATTTTTGAATGGGTATCTTCAATTTCAGTAATTAACGGGTAAAAATCTTACACACTGTCCCTTTAACAATAGCTAATAAGCGGCATGGATGAAGTTTGCATGTACTCCATGTTGCTGTTGTTTTTCTCATAATAATCTACTCCAAATGAAGCAAAATCTGGTAGTGATACAGCTCTTCTTGTCATTCTTGTCCTCTGTATATCTGAACACTGATGCACTACTAGTAACTGCTGAGTGGCCCTTCCCTGTCTGTTTTGATGGATTAAGACTGGAGTATCATATCAATTGTTGCCACGCAGTTTTAGCTAACTGCAGAGGTTTTGTTGTTTGTCCCTCTGATATTCTATGTAAATGATATGCTTGAAAGATTAACAATGGGAGCACTTTGAGCACAGCTGACAGTGAGTGATGGTGACATTTGCTACTATACATACTAACATCACAACAAACACGCCCACCAAGATGAAGTCGCAACACACAATGCAGCAGTGTTTTGATGATGAAAAACAACATCCAAACATCCAAAATGACATCAAGATTTCACCCTCCATTTTTCTAGACAGTTCTGACACTGCAGTTTTGACACATATGGATGTCTCACTGTTTTGACTCCAGGAGAGGTCCTCATCCTAATCCCTGATTAACAGTCAGTGGGTGGTGACGGTTTAATTTAACACAGCACTTTGTAAAGGATTAGCCAACACATACTTTTCCCTACAGATTTAAGGTCATGTCTGTGTTATTTCATTTTAGCCACAGAGGAAATAAGACTATAATGACCACAAACACTACTTGCAAGTTTTGCAAGAAAGATAATGAGAACGCAGGAAAGTGGAGTCATCATGGAAATAGTTGCATATTGTAGGTGTTGAGTTTTAAAGGGCTTTCTATTGCATCAACAAAAAGAGCGTCTTGAGTTTAGAGCCGTTCAAATGCACCTGGGGTCTGAAGTGAGATCAAACAAGGGCTTGCGTCAGACTTTATAATCTACATGAAAAAAAAAATTTCACACATACCTTTGGCCAAATAATTCTCCTGGGTCATTGTATAAGGAATAGTTCCTATCTATCAATGTGTGGAAGGTTTTGAGTGAAAAAAGCATACATTTGCATAATCTAATTTCTTGTGATTCACATTTCAGTGTTTTTGAACTTAAAAGTTTTCAGTTTTCGTACATCAATCAACTGGAGCCATGTGTCATGTACCGTATATACCAGGGGTCGGCAACCTGCGGCTCTTTGATCCCTCTGATGCGGCTCAGTAGTGGTCCCTCGTTTATCGCAGTGTTTACATTTTAAAAATAACACTTTTCTCAGACTGGCATTAACATTTTCTCACAATTCTCTCTTGTTTAAACACTCAAACTTTTCATAGATTTTCAACAAAAAAGCACAGTATTATAGAATGAAACCAAAGATCCAAACCTGTTTTCAGGCCCTAAACATATTGCGTGTATTTCACAGTTCCTCTGACGAGCCTCTTCGTTCTGGTGCTGCTTTGCTGTGGCGGGTTTTGTCGGGGAGAAAACTTGCAAACAAACAGCACTTCAGAGTCACACTGCGATCGAACATTTATATAAATCTGTCAAACTGAACGCATTCTGTACAGGAGACATGGAGGAGAAGGCAAAGGTCTACAGTCCCTTAGCCAATCAGGACACAGAAATGCGCGTTGATACACTATAAAAAAAAAAAATTGGAATAAAAAAATCAGGGAGGCCGCGAAAAGTGAACCGTGATATAGCGAGGGACCACTGTATTTAATTCAAATGTATTTTATTTTAGTTCATTCATTTTCAAAATGTAATTCTATGGCACAAAGCCAAAAAAAAAAAAAAAGCTGTTATATGCAGTGTTATTTCATTTTAAATTTCAAAAGGGTTTTGTGGCTCCCAGTTTCTTTACTGTGTGAAACGGGTCCAAATGGCTCTTTGAGTGGTAAAGGTTGACCCCTGGTATATACCATAGTCAATTCTAGCCCAAAGGTAGAATAAAGACCATAAATTACCAGGAAACATGGTGCATGTTTTCTTGGTGGTCATTTTGAGGCAAGGACACAAAATGCAGCTATCACTTGTTATCCCTGTTATCACGCCATGTCCAAATCTGTCATCTTCTTTTAGCGTTTCAGCTCGTAGCCTACATGCTATTACTGTTATGTGTAACCATGCCAATTTTGTATTTTGCATGTGTTTTTTCCCATGAACTCCAATAGAAAGAATTAAAAAAAAAAAAAATTGTAATTATATTATATATTATAATATACTCAACAAAAATATAAACGCAACACTTTTGTTTTTGCTCCCATTTTTCCTGAGATGGACCCAAAGATCCAAAATTCACTCCAGATACACAACACTACCATTTCTCTCAAACATTGTTCACAAATCTGTCCAAATGTGTGACAGCGAGCACCTCTGCCCCGCCGAGACAATCCACCCCACCTCACAGGTGTGCCACATCAAGATGCCGATCTGACATCATGACCAGTGCACAGGTGTGCCCCAGACTGCCCACAATAAAAGGCCACCCCGAAATGTGCATTTTTTTTTTTTTTGCTTTATTGGGGGTCTAGGGACTCATTGTTGGTCAAGCACATCCCAAACATGCTCAATGGGTGACATGTCCGGTGAGTATGCTGACCATGCAAGAAATGGGACATTTTCAACTTCCAAGAATTGTGTACAGATCCTTGCAACATGGGGCCGTGCATTATCTTGCTGAAACATGAGGTGATGTTCATGGATGTATGGCACAACAATGGGCCTCAGGATCTCATCATGGTATCTCTGTGCATTCAAAATGCCATCAATAAAATGCACCTGTGTTCTTCGTCCATAACAGCCTTTGAAGAGGAGTGGACCAACATTCCACAGGCCACAACTGACAATCTGATAAACTCTATGCGAAGAAGATGTGTTGCACTGCATGAGGCAAATGGTGGTCACACCAGATACTGACTGGTTCTGAGTCCCCAGACCCCCAATAAAGCAAAAAAAAAGCACATTTCGGGGTGGCCTTTTATTGTGGGCAGTCTGGGGCGCACCTGTGCACTGGTCATGATGTCGGATCAGTATCTTGATGTGGCGCACCTGTGAGGTGGGGTGGATTGTCTCGGCGGGGCAGAGGTGCTCGCTGTCACACATTTGGACAGATTTGTGAACAATGTTTGAGAGAAATGGTAGTGTTGTGTATCTGGAGTGAATTTTGGATCTTTGGGTCCATCTCAGGAAAAATGGGAGCAAAAACAAAAGTGTTGCGTTTATACTTTTGTTGAGTGTATATTATTATATTTGTGAACCACAGAAGCTGCATACAGCAATCTTAATTACCCCCTAGCTCAATAAACCAACACAGGGCCATATAATGTTGTGAAAACCAGCATTTAATTTATGTTGGCCTCCTGCAATATATTCTGTTTTTCTGTAGGATTTCTTGTATAAATCTGAACCATAATACATTTCTGTTATTCTTTCAGTCATCTGTCTGGTGGGCCTTGGCCTGGTGGTGTTTTTCTTCAGCTTCCTGCTCTCCATTTTCAGGTCCAAGTACCACGGATACCCCTACAGGTAACTATGGCAACCTGCAGGTGTTCTTTAAAGTTTTGTTGCAGCTTAGTCAACGCTTATTCAAACTCAATAAATGTAAAAGCCTGAAAAGAATCTCAAAACCGCTGGAGTTGACAGAAAGTCATTGCAGAGTTATTGCAGACACGGTGCAAATAGTGGGGCCAATGCCGCATCCGTTCCCATTATTGCTTTCATCGTAAGACAAGTCCTCGATTGGTAACTGTCTCTCCTGAAAAACCAGGTACTGCAAAGCCAAGTTTTTTCTTCTTGTGAGGCTAATCAAATAAACACATAACAAAATCCCCCAGCTTCAAATTTTAACAGCGTCTCTGGTTCTGAGGAGGAGGAAGATGTCTGCCGGTCACTTTATCAAAAAATAAGTTTGTACTGTAATCCAAGGTGTAGTGAGCAGCAATTTAGACTCACTTTGAACTAAAGGTCAGTACTACATGAAGAAGATTTAATGTCCAACAGAAGGTACTTTACAGAAGATGTACCAGTAATTCACCCATAAAGGTACAATTGCACATAAAACGGCAAAGTTCACTTCCAGTAAAAGAAGAGATGTACGATTATAGGCGTTTCAGATCCCGTTTCAAAAATGTTAGAACACTAGATATAAAATAGACAGATGTTTTAGTAACAACTGATTTGTTTGGTAAACATAAAAGACAATGAGAGCTTTGGTATTACAGTGAACCCTCGTTTATCGCGGGGGTTAGGTTCCAGAAATAGCCCGCAATAAGTGAAATCCGCGAAGTAGGACAATTTTATATTTTACAATTATTCTACATGTTTTAAGGCTGAAAACGCTTCACCAGACACATTATACACCTTTCTGAGACTGGTATTAACATTTTTCTCTTGTTTAAACACTCAAACTTTTGTAGATTTTCATTAAAATATATTAATAGTGGGGGGGGGGGGGAGGTGACACGCGGACACGTGCGCGCGGACACGTGTGCGCGCTGACACGTGTGCGCGGACACGTGTGTTTGTTTTGGTACCACATATCCATGCCATGTGCGAAAGTCGAGTGGAAAGCGACCTGGATATCATTTTGGGCAAGACTCAAGCCAATGCTAACAGTGCCAAACCGCTAACAGACGCCTCTGAGCACCACAAGACCAGGTAAGACTAACCTGCGCTCACAAGAGTTGGTTGCATTTCACCCCGGCTCCAAAATCAGACCGCTATCAATGCGTCGCCAATACTCCACAGCTCTCTAGGACAGGGTCGGGTTCGTGAGGGGAAAAGACCCACTGTCTCCTCTGTGCGCGCGAGTGTCCTCCCCCCGTTGCGGCTCCCCCGGACGCCGCGCGGCGTCCGGGCCAGGCCCGTCCATGTTCCTGGCTCTTCCATGGTCCGGCTCGCACTCTCTTCCATGGCTCGTGCAAGTAAACAAAGACCACACCTCCTGTCACCCAGGCGCTCTCGTGAAGAAAATCAGAGACTCTGTCCCTACCATCCCTGGTCTAGACCTGGTTTAGTCCTGGTTTAGACCTGGTTTAGTCCTGGTTTAGACCTGCTTTAGACCTGGTTTAGTCCTGGTCTAGTCTCTTAGCTAATCAGGGCGCAGGACAGAATGTTACACTGTAAAAAAAAGTTACACTATAAAAAAAAATGGGAAAAAAAAAAAAAAAAAAATTGGAAAAAAAAATCCGCGAAACAGCGAGGCCGCGAAGAGTGAACCGCGATACAGCGAGGGTTCACTGTATTCTATTTTCCAATCTGTCTGTTGTGTTTTGTTTAACACACACCTGCATAGGCTGTTCTTCTCTCAAACAGAAAACGCACTGTTCCACCTTGTGATGTCACTTGGTAATACAGGAGGTACTCCACTGTGTTTTGATACCTTCACTAGATTTATTTGGATAATTCTCTACTGTCTCTAGCTGTTACCTTTGAAAACTACAGCTTCATGATATCACAGCCATTTTGAGCTTTGGAGATGTAGACAGACTAATACTGCAGGGTTACTCAAACATATGTGAATGAAACAAAAAACAACTCCAGTTATGTTTTTGAGGAGGTAACAACATTATAAAATAGTCAGAAGCTTAAAAGAATCCATGTCATGTAATATAGGACCTTTAAAGGTCCCATGACATGGTACTTCTTGATGCTTTTATATGGCTCCTTAATGGTTCCCTAATACTGTAAATGAATCCTTCTTCAAAATCAACACTCAGTGCATGAGAAACAGAGATAAGATGAGAAAGAGTATTTTTTTTCTCCCTCAGAACAGGTCATAATGGGTGTTGTTGCTGGAATGCAAATGAGGAGAAAAGAGATGGCCAATAGTAGAGGGTGGGGGCGTGGCCAAACTCCGCTCTAGCCCTCAGCTGATCCATTTCCGTGTTTTTGCACGGGGGTAGAGATTTGAAGCGTTCCATTGAAAAATAAACAAATTTCCACAGAAAATAAAATTAAACCACTGCTGTTCAAAGGTCCAGAGGCTCAGATAACAGCTGACTTCACGCATGCGACACTAGAAACACTCGGACGTGCCTCCAGGCAAATGAAACTAAAACTGCATTTCGCATTGCCTGGCGCATTCGCAGTCCACTAAAACTCTACTGGGCGTGATTTACAGAGATCGCTGAGTACAGACAGACGGGGGGTGGAACTGCATTTGCATTTCTTTTTTCGATCTGACGTCAATAAGGTGCCTTGTTCAAAATCGCCCGTTTGAGCTTCGATTTTTTGTAACGCAGAAAAGGATCGCAAATGCTCAGTTTAGACATTTCACAACTTTTAACCATGGGGGGGGGGGCCTAAACAGGGTAGGGGAGCTCACATTAACGTTCAAAAACCTCAGAAAGTGAAAATTTCATGCCATGGGACCTTTAAATGATTAAATGAAACGGCTTCAAGTCAATAAGATTAGAGATCATGCTTATGATAGTCAGGCCCCAAGATCTGACACTTGTGCAATTCATTTTTATTGAACACCACATTGGCTATAAGCAATATAGGAACCTTTAATTTTCATGTAAAATATCATGTGTCATTGTTATTTCTTCTTTATTAATGAATTCTGTATTATTATTATTCAATTAAAGGTCCTATATTACATAAAATTGACTCTTGTGACGGTGTAGAAGTGAAATGCGTTGTTCGCTCTCACCTAATAAAGGATAAAGAATAAAGACAAAAAAGTGTGCGGTAAACCTACTTTTTTTTTTTGAATCGTTGAATATTCCTGCTGCTACCAGCATCTGGAAGCTGTGCATGGAGTCTTGAACTTTTGAATTGACTCTTGTGAGCTTTTAGCCTTGTTATAATGTTGATACCTCCTCAGAAAGATACCTAGAGTTGTGTTTTGTTTCATTCATACATATTTGAGTAATCCTGTATTATTAGTCTGTCTACATGTGATGTCATGAAGTGGTAGTATTCTGTTAAAGGTCCCATGACATGGTACTTCTTGATGCTTTTATATGGCTCCTTAATGGTTCCCTAATACTGTAAATGAATCCTTCTTCAAAATCAACACTCACTGCATGAGATATGACTCTGACAGTCTTCATGAGGCTAGATATGTGTCTAAAATGCTTTATTGTGGGTGTTGCTGCTTCAATGCAAATGAGAAGGACAGAGAGATTGGCTAAGGAGCGGGGGGGCGGGTTTCCCCCGCTCGAAGCGCAGCTCGGCGCAGCTGTCTGCTCGCTTCCGTGTTTTACACAGGAAGACAGATGGGAGACTTTGCAATGAAAAAAAGCATATTTACACAGAAAATAAAATTAAACCACTGGTATTTCAGAGGTCCAGAGGGTCGGGTAAGGGACTTGCGAGCCTAGAAACACTCGGACGTGCCTCCAGGCAAATAAAAACACATTTCGCATTGCGTAGCGCATTCACAGTCCAAACTCTATGGGCGGGATATACAGGGATGCTGAGCGGAGACAGAGGGAGGGGCTGGAGCTGCATTTGCCGATCTGACGTCAATCAGGTGCCTTGTCCGAACTCGCCCGTTTGAACACTGGTTTTGTGTAACGCAGAAAAGGACCGCAAATGCTCAGTTTAGACATTTTGCAACTTTTAGCCATGGGGGGGGGGCCTAAACAGGGTAGGGGAGCTCACATTAACGTTCAAAAACCTCAGAAAGTGAAAATTTCATGCCATGGGACCTTTAACAACTACTTTTTACCAAGTTTACTTAGTTGAATAGAGATTGACAATTCCAGATCTGAAATTATCCAAATGATTCTAATGAAGGCGTATAGAGTTTGTAAGCACAGTGGAGCACTTCCTGTATACAACATGATGTCACAAGGTGGTACAGAGTGTTTTCAGTGAGAGAGAAGAACTCCGCCTAAATATGCAGGGTTTAGGTTTGTGTGTTGTCTAACCCTAACATGTTTTAAACAAAGTCTGGGTGTCTTTTTGATGAGGAATCACATTATATCAGAGATAAGAAAATAGCATAATTCGGGGCCTTTAATAATAAATTCAAAATTCTGATCTGAGATATCAACAAATTTGTTTTAGTTTTGCCTCAATGCATCAGAGATTTGGTCCTGCACAAATAACTGTCAGGAACAGTTGTGAAACCCTGTAATGAATTCAGTTTGACTCGAGGAAGATTAAAAAGAATACCCTGCACAGCTCCTTATAACGGTCTTCAAGATCAGGCTCACTATTCAAGCAGTTTTAGTGACGGCTGCAGATCAGGTAATATTCATTAACTACACGCGCTGACGGCAGTGTCTGTCTGACCACCACTGAGATTGTTTTGCTGTTGAAAAAAATGAATTGTTATTGACATCCATTCGTTCTTATCACCTTGGTTTTGTTTTTCTTTTTGCTCCTTTCTCCATCTCTCAGCTTTCTTATTAAGTGAAAAATGAAAGAAGATGAGGCCAAAGGATGGAAGCAAGGGAACTCGTGAGCAACTTGAAAGAAGGCATTATCCATTGGGTCCATTGTGTGTTTGTATTTTTTATTATCACTGTCACTTCTGTGGGGTAGAATAAAAAAGTAACTTATTTCTCAGTACACTGGAATGTAAAGCTTCTGTTGTATTACACATACATAATATACAACCACGCATTTCCATATGTGGTTGCTTATGTAAAGTGGCTTTTTAATGCATTTGTGATGCTGTTGGGAGGGTTTGGGGTAAAACTTTAATAAATAAAATGTTTGGTGAACCTTAAAGTGTCATTTATTTCATTGTTCCCAAAATATTATGGAGAGATTTCTATGATATTCTGAGGACAGTATTGAGTGAGAAATAACTATTCTAATTTAGGGCTGCAAGATTAATCAAAATTGGGTCAAAATTGCAATTTGAATGGGAAAAAGTTTGCATATAACAGTCTGTAGTTTTTTATGTCTCACAATTTCCTTCGCAAATGACAAAATATCCTTATTCTGCATAAAAACTAGTCCCTGTAGTTTCAGTGTGTACAATCATGTTCTGAAATGGGATTTTTGTTTTGTCAGTTTTCTTTTTGTCGATTCTTATGGACATGTATAAAATGTAAATGTTGTAGAATGAATTGTAGTAGCCTGAGAGTTGAAGGGAAGAGGCATGACGCTGGAGTTCAAACACAGAAGTTTATTGACCATCAGGCCCGGAGAAAATAACCTTCAAAACAATGTGATAGTGTTGTCCATTACAGTCTAGTACAGTTCAGTCTGGCTGTGCTTCTGTTGTCTGGTGTATTATACCACTCATGACGTAGGCCAGGATAACAAAGCACAGCAGTGTAATTTCTCTAACAGTAAGCCGAATCTTATTAATAAAAAAAATCAATTGCAAATCCAATCGCAAGGTTTGTCCAAGAAAAACGCACTTTGATTTTACTCTCTGAAACATGCAGGCCTATTCTAATTTGGAATCCAAATTTTGGCCCGTCCTCTAATTTGTGATGTCTGATGCAGTGCTATATGAATAGTTACATGTTGAAAGTGAGAAGTGGAGGTCATTGAGTGAGAACGTGCATTTCTAATTCATCCACTGCCCACTCCTACAGTGAGTGGGCTGCAGCTCCACAATTTATATAACCTTTACTTCTTGTGGGAGGAATGCAGCAGTTGTTCATTTGGGTTTGGATACAAATATTCAACAATAATTTAGTTTTGCAGTCAGTGGTTTAAAATGTTTGATTTGACTTTGCTCTTAGTTTTGAGACCTCGCGCATGAACCATGATCATATATGGTAAATGGTCACATCTTTATATAGCGCTTTTCCACCTTCAAGGCACCCAAAGCGCTTTACAACAAGGAACCAACCAGTGTCTTGCCCAAGGACACAACGGCAGCATTCATCTGTGGGAGCTGGAATCGTACCAACCAACCTGTGGGTCAGTGGATCTGACCGCTCAACCACTGATGTTTCTTATGTCAAGAGTGGGATTTGAACCGCCAACCTTTGGATCAGTGGACAAACGCTCTACCAACTGAGCTACTGCCGCCCCAATATATAATCTTCTAGCCTATGAATTCACTCTTTCCTGAATAAAACACTCAAGTGAATATTCATATGTTTATATACTTAAAGGGATATGCCACCCCCAGGTCAAATTTGGGCATCTCCCCACAGTCCAGAGACTAAAATAAGTGGTGGAAAGCGTTTTCCTGGTCACCCAGCCATTGTCCGAGTCTGTCAGCACTGACCGCCGCGGTATCTGCAGCTCCTCCGCGTTAGACTGGAGTCTAACGGCGCCAGAGAAAGATTTCGGCCAAAAGGAATTAATTTGCTCGATGCGTTTCCCAATTACTTTCTGTGTAGTGCGCATTCATATCGAGTGCAAATAAATGTACAAATCAACACGGAGAGCTTGCCTTGGTCATTTTGGGTGGGAACTATTTTTCAGTGCGGAAAAAGAAAGCCGAAGCACGCACAACGCTGCGCAACAGGGGAACTCCCTTCCTGGTGCGTAACAGGGATTCCCCTGGCAGCGTGCTGCTAACGCGGAGGAGCAGCAGATACCGCGGCAGTCAGTGCTGACAGACTCGGACAATGGCTGGGTGACCAGGAAAACGCTTACCAACACTTATTTTAGTCTCTGGACTGTGGGGAGATGCCGAAATTTGACCTGGGAGTGGCATATCCCTTTAACTTGCATATTAGAAATTTGCTAGTACACCAAACTTAACAAACTTAATTGATCCACAAGGGAAATTACTTGGACACAGTAGCTCACAATATATTACAATAACAAAGAGTAAAAGATACAAATGGTAATAATAAATTCTAAATAAGTAGCACAAAAGACAGGAAGAGACTGGTGTCAAATAAGGCTTAATTATTTAAGTAAATGTATACAAATAAAAATAAAGTCATAAGGTGCACAGTGTGAAAATGATATGATGACTGATAGGACATAGAGTTGTCTGCTACATAAAGATCAGTTGTTGTACAGTTGTATGGAGTATTGTATAAATGTAGTCCTGTAGCGGAGCTGTAGGAGCCTGTTGGAGAATGAGCTCCTCTGTCCCTGGTCTGGTGCAGTCCAGGGACTCACTGTGACAAATTTCTCTTACTGGTGCTGCTCCCCCAACAAACCACAGTGAAGTACAGGGTGCTGGCCACCACAGACTGGTAGAAGATCTCCAGTAACTTGCTGCACACATTGAAAGGCCTGAGCTTTTTCAGGAAGCAGAAGCTACTTATGCTCTTCTTGTAGACAGCGTTACTGATGACGGGCTCTGCTGTTGTCCTCTTTCTCCTGAAGTCAATCACCAGTTCCTTGGTCTTGTGAACATTCAGGAGCAGATGGTTTGCCTGGGACCACTCCACAAAATTGCAATCAGTGTCCATCCCTGATACACCCTACCACCGCAGAGTCATCAGAGAACTTCTACAGATGGCAGGACCCGGAGCTGTACTGGAAATCAGAGGTGTACAGAGTGAACAGGAACGGAGACAGGACTGTTCCCTGGGGTACTCCTACATTACTGACCACAGTGTCAGAAAGGGTGGTCCCCAGTCGCACATATTGAGGCCTGGCTGACAGGTAGTCATTAATCCAGGAGACAATGGAGGAGCTGACATCCATCCTGAGCAGCTTCTCACTCATCAGGAAGGGCTGGCTTAAAGGCACTGGAGAAATCGAAAAACAATATCCTCACAGATAGATTGCCAACAAGAATAACTTAAAAAGGTATTGGTTTTCAGGAAATCTACTGTGACCCTGCTGCCACTCTCTCAGGCGCTCAGGGTGTGACTTGCACTCAGGGCATAATCTTATAATTCACTTTCTAGCGCCTTGTAAATAAATTACCCCACTGTTTTGAAGATAAGATATGCTTTATGAATTGGCAATTGTCCAGAAGCTAAGTCTGTCCTGTTTTCTATTTGAATAAAGTAGCTGAAAAGTGCTGATGGAGAGGAGAGTCCACACTGGTCTTCTGTACTGTTGGCCTTTCAGTGCAGAGCACAGAATAAGCAGAACAAATGTGACCTTCAGGGGGATCGGTATTGGCAAATGGAGCCAAATCAATGTGGATATGAGACAGATGCCAGCACAGGAACAAGAGCCTTCGAGACATACAGGATCAGCTCTGCCATAGTCGCCATCCACGCCCAAAACTAGTACGATTACTGTTTCTTAAGGTTTAAATCTGGACTTCTGCGAGGCATTAAAAGCTCTCTATGTTTTTGCTGTTAAGAATGTGAAAAGCAGAACTAGTTCATTTTAAACAGTTTGCAGTGGTCCAATGTTATTCTGAGCTTCTTAATTATTCACTGTGATGAGTTAATAAGCGTTTTTCACAACGTTCAGGGCCATGTTTGGTGTGCTAACAAAAATGTGCATGCTAACAGTACACGTCCTTATTCTCAGACACTTTATAATTAGATGGTGACAGTGCATCAAATTATAAAGATCTAAGCCCCTTATACAATATATCTGGAGTGAGGCAAGACTAAAATCTACATTCATGAAAAGTAAGAGAATTGTTGTTTCATTAGTCTCTTATTTTTTCCCTTATATGCTAAAATGTTTCTTAACCAACTAGGGATTTCTAGCTAAATAGAATAAAAATGCATTGCTTTTGTTAACGGAATATCACCAATTCAATTACAGCAGATTTCTATACGTAACTAAAAGTACTGAACGTACAAACAAAGTATTCACTAGGCAAATTTATTCACAGAAAAAAAGGAAATCCTAACTACACTCAACAAAAATATAAACGCAACACTTTTGTTTTTGCTCCCATTTTTCATGAGATGGACTTAAAGATCTAAAATTCATTCCAGATACACAATATTACCATTTATCTCAAACATTGTTCACAAATCTGTCTAAATGTGTGATAGTGAGCACTTCTGCTTTGCTGAGATAATCCATCCCACCTCACAGGTGTGCCAAATCAAGATGCTGATCTGACATCATGATTAGTGCACAGGTGTGCCTTAGACTGCCCACAATAAAAGGCCACCCTGAAATGTGCTTTTTTTTTATTAATTTTTTTTGCTTTATTGGGGGTCTGGGGACTCAGAACCAGTCAGTATCTGGTGTGACCACCATTTGCCTCATGCAGTGCAACACATCTTCTTCGCATAGAGTCTATCAGATTGTCAATTGTGGCCTGTGGAATGTTGGTCCACTCCTCTTCAATGGCTGTGCGAAGTTGCTGGATATTAGTGGTAGCTGGTACACGCTGTCGTATACGCCGGTCAAGCACATCCCAAACATGCTCAATGGGTGACATGTCCGGTGAGTATGCTGGCCATGCAAGAACTGGGACATTTTCAGCTTCCAAGAATTGTGTACAGATCCTTGCAACATGGGGCCGTGCATTATCTTGCTGAAACATGAGGTGATGTTCATGGATGTATGGCACAACAATGGGCCTCAGGATCTCATCACGGTATCTCTGTGCATTCAGAATGCCATCAATAAAATGCACCTGTGTTCTTCATCCATAACAGATGCCTGCCCATACCATAACCCCACCACCACCATGGGCCACTCGATCCACAACATTGACATCAGCAAAGCGCTCACCCACACGACGCCACACACGCTGTCTGCCATCTGCCCTGAACAATGTAAACCGAGATTCATCCGTGAAGAGAACACCTCTCCAACGTGCCAGACGCCATCGAATGTGAGCGTTTGCCCACTCAAGTCTGTTACGGCGACGATCTGGAGTCAGGTTATGACCCCGATGAGGACGACGAGCATGCAGTTGAGCTTCCAGTTTCTGACAGTTTGTGCAGAAATTGTTTGGTTATGCAAACCAATTGTTTCAGCAGCTGCCTGAGTGGCTGGTCTCAGACGATCTTGGAGGTGAAGAAGAAGAAGAAATGAACTTTATTGATCTCACACTGGAGAAATTCTTCTCTGCATTTTAACCCATCCTATATATATATATATATATATATATATATATATATATATATTAGGAGCAGTGGGCGACACATTCCTGCACCTGGGGACCATCTCCATGATCTTCTTGCTTCGGTTTGGTCAGAGGATTTTACCTATGGTGCATGTTTTGGGTGAACCTGCTGGATGTGGAGGTCCTGGGCTGGTGTGGTTACACGTGGTCTGCGGTTGTGAGGCTGGTTGGATGTACTGCCATATTCTCTGAAACGCCTTTGGAGACGGCTTATGGTGGAGAAATGAACATTCAATTCACGAGCAACAGATCTGGTTGACATTCCTGCTGTCAGCATGCCAATTGCACGCTCCCTCAATGCTTGTGACATCTGTGGCATTTTGCTGTGAGACAAAACTGCACATTTCAGAGTGGCCTTTTATTGTGGGCAGTATAAGGTACACCTGTGCACTAATCATGATGTCAGATCAGCATCTTGATGTGGCACACCTGTGAGGTGGGATGGATTATCTCAGCAAAGCAGAAGTGCTCACTATCACACATTTAGACAGATTTGTGAACAATGTTTGAGAGAAATGGTAATATTGTGTATCTGGAATTAATTTTAGATCTTTAAGTCCATCTCATGAAAAATGGGAGCAAAAACAAAAGTGTTTTTTTTTTTTAAGTGCGTTAATATATTTATATACACAACAAAAATATAATGTTCTTATTTAAATTGTAAATAGATCATAAAAGTTTTGGCTCAACATAAAATAATTAAATAGGTGACTTAAGCACCTCGGCCTGCAGATTGTTTCTACAAACATTTGTGAAAGAATGGGTCGCTCTCAGGAGCTCAGTGAATTCCAGCGTGGACTCTACACCACTGGACTCTAAACCACTGAAGGTGCGTTCTCTGGAGTGACGAATTGTTTCTACATCTGGCAATCTGATACACGAGTCTGAGATTGGCGGTTGCCAGGAGAATGATACTTGTCTGACTGCATTGTGCCAAGTGTAAAGTTTGGTGGAGGGGGAATTATAGTAGAGGCTTGTTTTTCAAGAGCTGGGCTTGACCCCTTAGTTCCGGTGAAAGAGATTTTGGTCAACTCCATACTCCCAACTTTGTGGGAACAGTTTGGAGATGCCCCCTTCCTCTTCAACCTGACTGGGCACCAGTGCACAAAGCAAGGTCCATAAAAACATGGATGAGAGAGTTTGGTGTGGATGAACTTGACTGGTCCTGACCTCAACATGACAGAACACCTTTGGAATGACTTAGAGCGGAGACTGAGAGCCAGACCTCCTTGTCCAACATCAGTGTGTGACCTCACAAATGCGCTTCTGGAGGAGTGGTCAAAAATTCCCATAAACACACTCCTAAACCTTGTGGACAGCCTTCCCAGAAAAGTTGAAGCTGTAAAGCTGCAAAGGGTGGACCAAGGTCATAGTAAACCCTATGGATTAAGAATGGGATGACACTGAATTTCATATGCGAGTCAAGGCAGGTGAGCGAATACTTTTGGCAATATAGTGTGAAGTACACTATATTGCCATAGTCTATACACTATCTTGTATAGTCTAATCTTATTTTCACGCTTTAGAATTCTGTAAACGCTACTACAGCAAAACTTCTGTGAAGATTTCCTGATGTGTACATCAGGAAATCTTCACATATACTGTATTTTTCAACATCAACAAACCATAAGTAAAACCATCTCCGCTCTCATCTTCCCTGATTTGAACGATCTGCAGTCCACTCTCCAGGCCTGCACCCTGGAGTAATTATGGGAGCAGCACTATAAAAACTCTTGCTGTTTTGTTGCATCAGCATCCGTGTTTGTGTTTGGAAGTCTGCTGCGCCACACTGTGAGGATGGAAACACAAGCGTCTAAGAAAATAACTAATTTCTTTGTCTCTCGTCTCGATAAAACACATTTTGGAAGCATTTGGTTCGATGTCATCTGCTCGCAAAAACACCTGCTCTGGTGTAAAAGTGATTCATAGTCATTCCACTCCATCTTTAAGAATCTCAACTTTTGGGTGTACTGAGAAAAAAAAAGATCTTTTGTCTTCATTTGGGCCTATCTGCTGACTAGGCCTCTCCCATGCTGCACTACCTCCTGATGGCTCATGGGTAAATCTGATGGATGCAGACATGCAGGATAATATGGTTTTCAGTCAGAAGGACCATTAATTTTCCCTGAAGACATTATTTCTTCTCTTGATTCGTTTTTAAATATATTTCTGCCTTGTATACTAGATTGATGCCTTTACAATCAGAAATAAGATCATTGTAAGTGAACAGAACAACATAAAATAATGGTAAATGGTCACATTTTATGTGGTGCTTTTCCACCTTCGAGGCATTCAAAGCTCTATACATCAAAGAACTACTCACCCACACCAGTGTACACACACACACACTGGGGGCAAGGTAGGCCCAAGGACACAACGACAGCATACACGGCCGCTCTACCAACAATGTTTATGTCAAGGGATTCGAACTGCCAATGTTCAGATCAGTGGACAAACAGTCGAAGCATTGCTAAAAAGTTGCCATAAAGTGGACAAGCTGCAGTGGCAAATTTTAACTTGCCACTTGCTTATTTTAACCCCACTAAAATGCATACAATTCACAATTCCTCCAAGTTCCTTTAATGATGAGAGTTGATGTTCTTAAAGGGCCCATATTACACTATTTTCTGACCCGTTATAATGTTGTATCCTCATGAAAAACATACCCGGAGTATTTTGTTTCATTCACACAGGTCCACTTTGTGATGTCATGTGGTAATGATGCGTTTTAAAACTCCATACACCTTCACTAGAATCATTTGGCTGACCTGGAATTGCCCATCTCTACTAAAAAGAAGGTAAAATGTAGCCGTTTACTTGAAACTACCACTTCATGACATCGCAAGCTGGAACAGAGCATTTTGAGTTCTGGAGATGCAGACAGGCTAATAATAAAGGATAAGTCAAACATGCGTGAAAAAAAACAAAACACAACCCCAGTTATGTTTTTGAGGAGTTAACAAGAGTAAATTTTGGGTAATATAGGCCCTTTCATTGTACTGAGGTTTTAAACATGCAGGTATACACACAGGAAAGTCAAAAACACATATTTAGTGTAAATACAATACAGTAGATCTTTGGATCTTGTTATGGATTTACCATAACTGTAACATTACATGAGACTGCATCCCAAAGAGAGTGTCAGATACAGTTGGAGACAGTGAGAATCCTCTGTCTCCTGTTGTGAAGGCAACATCTTCTGACAATGCTGAAAACTTTGAAACTTTCCTCTGGCTGAGATCTGAAGGACCGCTGTCAATCAGGACACTCCATCTTATCGCACTCGTCTCTATGGCAACAAGTGCTCTCAAACCTATATACTATATGAAGTGCTCTTGAGAGTCAGAGGATAACATCTATGAGAGAGGACAGCTCTGAACTACACTGGTATTAAATCTGCAGCCAAAGTGCATGTTATCTTAAAGGCACACTATGGCTACGTTCACACTGCAGGGCTTAATGCTCAATTCCGATTTTTTTGTGAAATCCGATTTTTTAGCGAGGCCGTTCACATTTCCAGTTAAATGCGCATTGTATGTGATCTCCAGTGTGAACGCTAAACTCCCCCAAAGTGTCCCGCATGCGCCTTGGAGGACACGATGACGTCACACGCAGCGAACGCGCTCAATGTTTACGGAAGTAGCCTAAAGTTGCTTTCGTACCGGAGCCAAAACATGTACAGCTTATTTGTTTTAAGGGGAAGATGGAGAAAGACATGGTTTTTGGCCACAGTGTTTTGCGGGGCAGTGGCAGCAACGTCTGCAGAAAGGAACATGTGGGTGCGGAGTCACAGGCAGGAGGGGTGGGATTGCTACGTGCTTCGCCGCTTCACTGATACGAGTTTATATACTATTTTTGCATGACGAGAAGAACGTTTGTGCACATTTGTGAACGCCTACTTGTACCACTCTCACTGGAGGAAACACACTCAGGTCGGATGAATGCGACCTGGCCGTTCAGACTGCAGTCGCATGCCAAAAGATCGGATATGTATCGGATTTAGGACCACATATCCAAGTGGCCTGGATCGCATTTGAAAAAATCGGATCTGTGTCGTTCACACTGTCATTAGAAGATCAGATACAGGTCGCATAGAGGCGAAAAAATCGGATTTGGGTCACTTCAGGCTGCAGTGTGAACGTAGCCTATGTCACTTTTCTAGTTGTGGGTCCGCCTCCTGCTTTTTTCATGGAATGCCAAAATACCTTGAAAAGCGTACATTCTCTCCACAGATCGGACCTGTAACTCGGTCTGGTAGCTTCACTGCAAATTCTCTGATCTGGCCAAGATTTTAAAACTCCGATCAGGTTATTAATCTTGTATTCAGATTTATTATCTACTGTACTTAATAGTTCAGAAAGTGCTTAATTCCAGTATTGAGGTAGTTCATTTTAAAATAACTTGTCAAGTAATGTTATTTTGCTGCACGGACAGATAATTTCACTACTTTTAAGTCGTTTTCTGATAGATTTAAGTGTTTATATCTTAAATTTTGGACAAGCTTTTTACTGTGTTCACATGCTTGTCTCTTTTACATAAACAAATTGAATGCCATACTGTGCTCTATATGAATGTATCATGTATGTCACTACCTCACTGTAAATTCTACTGTTACCTGTGCAATACTTATACTATATTATGTGCAATACAAAATTAATTTAAGCAGTATTACCATCTGCGAAATATTCTACTTACACCTTATTTAATCCTACCTGTACCTTTGTATTTTATTATATTTTATTACATTTTTTATTATATTTTTTACCTTTTTCCCTTGTATTTTTATTACATGCTATTAGTACTTCTCAACCATCTTAGCGAGTCAACAGTTCTTCTGATCTAAAGCATTTCATTGCATTGTTGACCTTGTGTTGATCCTGCACTACAAATAAACAATCTTGAATCTTGACATTCCAGACAAACCAATAACATCTCCATGGAGGCAAGAAGCTGACAAATCATCCACTAGAAAACTTTAATGTAACTTTAAATATCGGCTCCATAATCTTAAATATGCGGCGCTTCATCCTCTTTGGTATCTCTGAGCTCTTGGTGTGCCCTCTCCTCTTTTTGGCTCTGCCTTAAAAGAGAAAAGAACGTTTCCCTGTGACTTCAAAGGGCTGAGTGAGGGGAGAGAGGGGCTAATTGACTTTCATAAACAAACTGTCAAAATACTCTCTGTTTTCAGATGGCCGTCACTGTCTATAAAAACTCTACGTAAAGTAAAGGGAGCCCATCAAAGGCAGTGCTCTTCAAAGGGCTTTAATTACAATATTAGACACTCCTCCCTGTCATCTCACTTTCTTTCTTCTGTTTCCTGTTTCCCCTGGGTCTCTCAAGGCAATAACCTGCAAGATTTTCATTAAACTAGCAGAAAATAGGGCTTAAATTAGTAGATAATTAATACAGCATGTAGAGAAAAGCATTTGACGGACCCTCCACTGGAAAAGTTACACAATACACCCTTAAGATTAGCCGTGATGACACAAACTATACTCCCTCTGCTGTGGACTAGTACATGTTTCATTGTTTTGCTTCCCTATGTTAAAATAAAACTAAAGTCTGCCAAACTGGAGTGTTTATTGTATACAAAGTAAACGTGTGTTTGTAGCCTATACCTGCTGGGTGTTTGTGTTGAGGAAAATTTTCTGTACAACTGTAAACTCTATATTATAAGTGGCGTGAGCTCTTGGTCTAGGTCACTTTTAGAAAGCGTCCTGGAGGATCCCAGTGTTCCCCTCAGTCCAGACCTTTCCCTGGAGACAATGTGACATCTCCCTTTTAGTATGAGATGGTATGAGACGGCAGCAGACAGCACACATAGCTCCAAAAATATAAGCTCTAAACTAAACAAATGGTAGCTGATCATGGACATAGATATTTCAGACTCTTTAAGTATAAGGTCACAAACTAAACTCTTTGAAATATACAATTTATTAACTGTTAAATAAATTCAAGCTTCAAACAAAGTTAAAATATGAACTGTCTTTCCAATATAAAATATTCTTTGTGAGTTGGAGAACACAAAAAGTGAGGTTTAGCACCTCACTTTCTGGAGAAAGTACAATGTTTTTTTTTTCCTTCTTCAACCTGAAATCCATGTGACATCTAAAGCACCATGACTCCATGTGCTCTGAAAAATCCAATTTGCTGATCTCACATCTCTCTTTTTGTTACCTGAAGCATGAACTTCTTTATTTTCCAAGAATTATATTTATACAAAGTATCTTTAAAATTGGGGAAAGTATTTGAGATTGAACCAAGAATGTGGGCTATATTTTTGGTGAAGAGTACAATGCTAGTAACCTTGCACAGCAAGAAGGATTCTTGAAATATTAAGTTCAAAAACTCACGAGAATCCATCTTGAGAGACTCCCTATGTAAGATTAAAATTCACTCCAGCAGAAGGCGGACAAATCACAGAGCAGCACTGAGGTTTGTGTGGAAGCCAAAAGCAAAGTGCCCAAACAAACAAAAACAAAGTTGGCAACACCAGCAGACATACTTCAGCCTATTTTAGCTAAATTTTGTTTGTGGAAAAACATGCAGAAGGGAAGATGGACAGGGAAGATGTCTGTGCTTTTCTCTCAGCTGGATGTAACAAAAGTTGATTTTTTTCAGCTTTTTCTGCAGTTGTATAACTTCAACTAATTAGATTAGAAATATTCATCAGCAAGAGCCACTCCAAACTGATAAATGTGTAGAACTTATTTCAGAGTGCTACACACATCAGTCTGGAGTGAACCTGGTTACAATGCTTCCAAGTCATTTTTTATCAATACCTGCTACTCACAAACACCTGACCCTTTAATAATAACAATACACTGGACTTAAATGGTGCTTTTATGGACCTCAAAGACACTTTATAAATAAGAAAACTGTGAATTAAAACCTAAACTGAATAGACCAACCTTACTTGAGCTCCGTTTGTTTAAGTAAGTGCCCTTGTATTGTGTGGTGCATCAAACTCAGGCTCAGACCTCTTTTATATTGACACCACTAACCTGAGACCAGTCCTGTCAGGGTATTTGGATTCTGCTGATGGCAGTGCAGATTGTTAAATGTGTTTTGTGCATTTAGAGTGAGCATACAGTGTGAAATACACACGTAGACTCATAACCGGGAGAATAGGGCCTCATCTTTCCACTTTATACTCTTTTCATTACTCCAAATAGCTGGCCGGTGAGACGAATGGCAATGCAGGAGCAGCCGCCCAGCCAATATTAGATGAAAGAGAAGTGAGAATTAGAAAGCAAAGAAAGGACAGAATGGGTTTTAGACTGGGAAAAGAATTGCCCCTTCGATTGATGCAGCATCATTGACTGCCATTTTGGACACTCTAATTCTGTAAATGAATTAAATGATGTCATTTTCTGTGCTTTTGCATGGTGATGGTGGATCAGGAGGTAATTTTATAATTTGGAGATTGGTTCCGGTCTTCTCTTGTGTGCACTGCTTAAAGGGACAGTGTGTAGGATTCGTGGCGCATAGGTGGTTAGTAGCTATTCCACTTCCTCTTTTGGCTATGGCAGACCTCGAGGGTCACCCGGGCGCGACGTAGCGCCGAGAGCTCGCGTGCCCGCGCATAAAACGCGGTCCCCCGTTCACTTTTTTTTTTTCTTTTCGCATGAAAACACACAATCCCGATCATGATTCATGACAATCTACACATCAAATGAAACCTTACAGTCTCCTCTTTTTGACTATGCAATTCATTTCCCTGCAAAACAATCACTCCCCGAGCACATGGGGCTTTTATACAGAAAAGCACAAAACGAGCTTACTTAGCTTACCTTTGAAGGCTCTGCACAGGTCAAACTCTGTATTTCACCATAAACTTGGTCTCAATCTGTCCATAAGGATCCAGCGAATAAAATCCAGTAAAACAATTTAGTCCAAAATACGTCTTAGATCCATTACGATGTGTGATCCGGCAGCATGCTTGTTTACACGAGGCTCCCCCTTCCCCCCTCCCCTTCCCCTTCTCTCCTTCTCTCCTTCACTCCCATATGCAGCGCGGATGAGCAGCTGTTAGCAGGAGCCGAGGCGAAGGATGAGCCCAAATGTCCTTCTGCGGCTCTCGTATTCAAAATGGCTGCCTCTATATGGGGAAGATCCCCCTTTTATGTGACTATATCTAAGTCCAAAAGAATACTTTGATTTCATGATGGAAGTGAAAAGGCTTGGAAAACAATGTATTTTTGAATGGGTATCTTCAATTTCAGTAATTAACAGGTAAAAATCTTACACACTGTCCCTTTAAGTATTTTCAAACTTTGAATGTCGTTTCAAGGGGAATACAAACAATAAACTGCCAAAAATGACTTATGGGGTTAGGTTTGTCTTATTTATCTTTTAGTTTTATTTTATAATGATTTATTTATTACCGAATGTAAAAAAGAAATATTTCTGATTGGCTAAGAGTGTAGCCAATGACAACTGATGCAGCAGAGTCTCTGGGGAGTAGAAAAGTCAATTTGGAGAAGAAAAAAAATACTATGAGTTTGGTGTTATGTTCTGCATGTGGTGAGGTATCAATATTGTGAATATACTGTACCTATAGTGTATATAGTGTATGAATTTGACCTTTCTTTAACCAGGAGCATCCCAGTGGCATTACTCATGTGATTACCACAGTGGTTGAGGATGGACGTCTGGCTCCATTAGAGGCCTGTTTTACATATTTCTTGTTCTTGGTAAAGGGAAAACCTGTCACGGATAACGGAGGAACCCAAGAGCAGACACAGGTCAAATGCGAATAGTTGGTATTTATTACAGATTTAATCCAGGAAAGTGATGGAGAGCAGGACTCTGGAGCAGGGCAGGTCGGAGCTGGAGACTGGAGCTGGCGACTGGAGCACGGAGATAGACGAAGTATTACGATCTGGCAGCGCTGAGCTGGCTTCACTGGCTCTTAAACCCTGTTGATTGGAGAGTGGGTTGAGCTGAGTCTGGCTCCAGCACACCTGTCTCCACTCCTGGAACACCAGAAGGGGAGGGGAAGGAGGTGGCCACTGAGGGAGTGGCAGATGAGATCACAGGGGCTGTGACAAAACCAGTGCACCCAGGGGAATCGCAAACTACACAGGAAGAACATGCAACCTACTGCCTATATTAATTAAAGACAATGAAGATATGTCAACAAAACGTATAGTGTATGGTAGGCAAAGCACATACTGTATATAATTTAACATGCTTTTATTCTCTTTTACATTACTAATATTAATGCATTTTTTTCATAACCCTAACTGTAGGGTTTAACACAGCGGATGTGCAGTCTGAGTTCAGAAAGCTCCAATGTCTATGAGGTTAACATGAAGTTGGAACACCAACTAGTGCTGTTATCAGTGCACTAAAACAGTTGTTTGTGATCAAATAAGTTATGATGCTAAATGAAGATATGTCACAAAAACCCATATGTGTTAAATTCATACCTGATCGATACATCTAGCCCTGCCCCTGGGAGCCTGAAACCTGCTGAAATCCTTCAAGACCAGACAGGACAGCGGCTCTTTCTGCAGCAGACATGCGCAGTAGAGTGCCAAGTGACGTAGTCTATAATCTACGTGGAGATAGATATGTTTTATGGCATACTGTGGAAGAGGTACAGCATTTTTTTCCATGGAAACAAGCAGGAAGATGGAGACCAAATAAGAGCTGGGTTTGTGCAGATTCAAGTCTGCTCAAAGTAAAAAGTATGTTTTCTACATGTTTTAGTGCAACAAACAAAACCAAAATGAAAAAAACAAACAAAAAACATAATAATAATAACAAATAAACAGCTCTAATACATATGCTGCTCAGACAGTGATAGCATCCTGTGTTTGGTGTGTGACCCCTCGTACAGCCCCCTGGCCTCTCTGCCTGCTCTCTGCTTATTAATATTCTCAAGACTGCCTCAGCTCTAACCCCGCGGTGACCTGCAGAAAAGATCTCATTTTGACTAAAAGCAAGCATCATGCCCTCATAAAGTTGGAGCACTTGTAATAAAACACTCTCACAGCACACCTCCACTGTTTTCATATACACACAACCTACAAAGGAATGCCAATGAAAAGTAGTAAATCAGATTTTATCAATGGCTCTAACATGAACTCTAGTAAATGAAAGTTAAATGTATTAGGCCATAAAACACAGAGTAGAGAAGCAGCTGAATTTAAAAAGTAATATAAACCATTATCTGTAATATATTCAGTTTCAGATGTGCATTAAAAAAACGCAACAATAATAGATCTGGTATTTTAATACTTAGACTTAGACAAACTTTATTCAATTATTTGGACACATAAGATCACATATCACAATAAATATAGTAACAAAACATAAATGGTAATAATAAAATAAGTAGCAAAAATAACAAGAGACTGGTGTCAAATAAGGCATAATTATATATATATATATATATATATATATATATATATATATATATATATATATATATATATATATATAAAATAATAATAAATAAACAATGAAATAAAATGCAAATCCCATCTTTTTCCTCAGCTTGTTTCCTGATCCTTTCATGTATGTTAAAGCATGGGTTGTTTTGATTAGCATGTGTGCTGGTAACTCCCCTTTCAATCAACTATTTATCTTTAGTGGAAGTACAGTGGTACCTCACCTTACGAAAGACCCTACATACGAAAAATCCAAGTTACGAAACGCCTTCACGTCAAATTTTGGTCTCTAGATACGAAAGAAAATTCAAGCTACGAAACGCGAAATCTCAAAAATTCAATTAATGCGCGCTCAGATGCACGCCCCGAAACGTAAATACACTTTATCAACACACACGGGGTTAGGTTCCAGAGGTGGCCAGCGGTGGGAGAGGTCCACGAGGTAGGACAACTTTGTATTTTGCAATTGTTCTACATGTTTTAGGGCTGTAAATGCCTCACCACACACATTCTACGCTTTTTTCAGACTGGAGTTGGGCTTTTCTCGCATTTCTCTTTCGTTTGAACACTCGAACTTTCATAGATTTTCAATGGAATGTGTTGATAGTGAAGCGTGGGGGGAGACACGGCTCAATATAGCGCCAAACGCGTGAGGGGAGCGGAGACACAGGATTACTATCAACAACACATCATCAGTATGGTAAAACTCACCTGTCTCACGACGGTCTAAACCCAGCTCACGTTCCCTATTAGTGAGTGAACAATCCAACGCTTGGTGAATTCTGCTTCACAATGATAGGAAGAGCCGACATCGAAGGATCAAAAAGCGACATTGACACGGCGCGGGATGGAGCCGCGGCGCCCGGGCTGTGCCTCCCCCTCGGGGCCGCGGGCCGAGCACGGGGTGATTTAATCCTGGTCTGGTCCCGGTTTGGTCCTAGTCTGGACCTGATCCGGTCCTGGTTTAGACCTGGTCTAGACCTGGTTTAGTTCTGGTCTAGACCTGGAAGTCACATAGAAGCAGAACCCGCCCCGAGCGAGACCCCGCGGTCTTGCCCGCCGATAGAGCACCTTTCTCGGCCTGTTAGCTCACAGTGTCAGCCCCCCGGCTCTGGAAGTCACATAGAACCAGAGCCCGCCCCGCCCCGCTCTTATTCCCGCTGAAAGAGCGTCTTTCTCGGCCTCTTAGCTCTAGCGCGGAACGCGCAAGGAGTGCGGAGACACGAGCAACGCGCTCCTCCAACGGCACTGCCATGTCCCGGGATAATCCTGGTTTAGTCCAGGTCCAGTCCAGGTTTAGACCTGGTTTAGTTCTGGTCTAGACCTGGTTTATTCCAATCAGGACGCAGAACACAAATGTTACACTATAAAAAAAAAAGTTACACTATTAAAAAAAACAACCTTGGAATGGATCAGGCCTTTTCCATTGAAATAGCTACTCAACTTACGAAAAATTCACGTTATGAAACCACTTCTGGAACTAATTAATTTCGTAAGGTGAGGTACCACTGTAGTAGCATGGTAAGGTGTTGCTATAAATTACATGAGCACTGTACGCCCTGACAGAGGCTCATTATGAAGCCATGGTGTTGCCAGGTTACCAAGTCTGACATTTAAGTCCGAAGCAGTGGACTAAAAACAGTGGGTACATTTACATGAACATCTGATAACTAGAATAATCAGATAACCCAATAATGAGATCTGATTTCTGGTGTTTTTACATGCGCAATATAAATATGATCATCAAAAACACCCACTAACACATGACAATTTTATATAGTTGTTCTTTTAGAGTAACTGTTGGATTTAGAAAAAACTCTAAAATAACTCCCCACATTCAGGCCAAACCTTCTTGTTATGACTCAGCTCTGCTAGAGTAACAAAAAACAAAGTGGTAAAATGTTCAAATAAAGTAATGATTTAATTAGCAGGAATGTAAAGGATACGTTAAAATATAATCAAAGTCATGCGGTTATATCTGTTTACAACATTAAGTTGTTTTACCACATGGCTGAGGGGAAATGGTATAAAGTATTTAAAAAATCAAAGTGATGAAACAAACAGGCTATTTACAAGTTGTAAATTTACAAGTAAAGTTTATCTAAGAGAACTAAAGGGGACAAAAGATAAAAAACAAAATCATCACTGAGAAACGAATGACTCTCACAGAGTCACTATAGCGACAGAAAATGAGGAGCACACACACAGTCGAGACAAGTGCCTCTTTTACTGGGTCAAGTACAGAAAGGGCTGCACTTCTAACTGCTGAGCCACACTGCACTTCACCCAAACTGAGAAGTGACTGATAAGAGCTTGAATAATTGTGTTATGTGTTATCATCTCCCAATGTGTGCAGGTTTTAAAAGGAACATACTCTGTTTCTTCCTGTTTTTCTTGTTCTTCTTTGGTAACACTTTATTATAGCTATAATAATTTGATAAAGCGATGGTCCAGGCTTAGTAACTACTTAACAACTTAATTCATACCATAACCCTAACTCTTAATTTTAAACTAAGTATATTAAATGATTCTTAATAAACTATATCCATTATGAGTCTTTATTCATTCATGCTTTATTAAAGGTGCACTGTGTAACATTTCTGGAGAGGGTCCGCAACATCTCCATGGAGATGTTAAAGGAAAAGTAACGTTATTTTACAATCTGAGCCTTCTTTCGGTAATAAAACAAGTCGTTTGACTCACCCATATCACGTTGGTGTCATTTGGAGCTGTTTGGTAAAAGTTATGTTGTAGCGTATCCGTTAGCGTGAGTACTCGGGGCATTACTTTGCGGTCTCCAAATAACACAAACCTTAGCACTTTTCAAATCATAGAAGCCCGATGTCTTAATCTACGATTTCGTTTGAAGCAAAAGTGGCCTGTAATCCGAGGTTTATCCATAGTTTTCAGCTTTGCGTTTCATGTTTGGGTCCCGGGAGCTGAGAGCACAGTCCGCGCATGCGCACTGGCGTCCTCATCTACTCGAAACTATGGCTAAATCTCGGATTACAGGCCACTTTTGACCACACGAAATTGTAGACTAAAGACATCGGGCTTCTATAATTTGAAAAGTGCTAAAGTTTGTGTTATTTGGAGACCGCAAAGTAATGCCCCGAGTACTCACGCTAACGGATACGCTACAACATAACTTTTACCAAACAGCTCCAAATGACACCAACGTGCTATGGGTGAGTCAAACGACTTGTTTTATTACCGAAAGAAGGCTCAGATTGTAAAATAACGTTACTTTTCCTTTAATGCGTTGGTTTAAATTGTCCACAGTGTAGAAGTGTGTAGAATCCCTCAGTGGTCCAGGTAGAATCCACGCAAAAGGAGAAATTCAATTTGTCAACTAGACAAAAGTTTATTTGGTCGAATACGTTTCGCAGCTCATCCAAGCTGCTTCTTCAGTTTTGGTCAGATACTGGTGGACACTGCCTTTATCTGCCTGAAGGGAGGAGCTAACTACAATGAAATTACTTTGAAATAGTTGTTTACAGTTTCTGTTAGTTAGGTAAGCCTATTCAGTATGCAGTGGGAGTGTGGGGTCTTGTTAGCAGAACCATTCAGGGCCATAATGGATGTTTTCACACCTCTGTACCTGACCTGGCTGCCCTATTGTTTTCTTTGCATATTTAATAGGCCTACCTAACTAACAGAGACTGTAAACAAGTAGGTGTGGTAGTTTCAACATAATTTCATTGTAGTCACCTCCTCCCTTCAGGCAGATATAAGGCAGTGTCCACCAGCATCTGACCAGAACTGAGAAAGCAGCTTGGATGAGCTGCGAAACATATTCGACCAAATAAACTTTCGTCCAGTTGACAAATTGAAATTCTCCTTTTACTATGTCCATAGTAATCTGTCTTGCATTTATTCAACTACAGGTGTGTTTATTGTTTAAAAACCAAAAAAACATTCATTTTTACTGTGAGCAAGGTCGCCTCTTCACAAACCAAATCTGTAATTCTGTAATTTGACTTGCAGTTTATGGCTATACTGTGAAACATTTTAGGCACATCTCCACGGAGACAAGCAGGCGACGGACACAGTGCACAAAAGAAATGTATGGTGCAGTTATAAAGTCTTCTTTCCTTTTGAAACATTAATAGCATGTTTACTTTACAGAGAGTTCACTGAGCATGACATGGCCTCTACATGTTTACATTCTTAACTGCAAAACCTCAGCCTTGCTTCGCCTTCACCTCCATTCTGCGACATTTACCGAGATCCCAGTGTTTACTCAGTCTTCCTCTGCTCTGACTAAAGGTTAGCGCCTCATTCACCACCGAGAGGGGATTCCCATTAAGCATGCTGCGTGAATGGTTAAAAAAAAAAAAAACATATAGCGAAAGCGAGAGTGGGGTAAAAGGGGAGGGGGCAGGATCTGTTGGTGTGTGGGGGGCCAGATGGGTATCACTACAGGCTATGAAGGCCCAGCCCGTTTATTTAAAGACCCACTATAAATGCATCGCCGTGGTAATGGCTGCAGGCCCGGGTGATGACACTTTGACAAACATGCCTTATTACAGAAATGTTTTTATCAATGTGTTTACGGCTCTGTCTGCTCGCCACTGTACGGCCGTGTGCATCTGTACGTATGTGGTCAAGTGTGAAGGATTGCTTCCTGCGTCCTAGTCTCCGGAATAGGAGAGTAGGGGAAGACAATAACGGGCTAAATGTGCTTGTTTTCTCTCATTTATTTTTGGGAGTGGGCAGACGTAGGGGGGCGAGGAGATGGAGAAAATAATCTAATAGCTGAAAACAGAAGTTATAAAAGTGGAAGTGAGGGGGAGGGAAGGGCAATTTGGATGGTAATAACCTTTCTTACATTTTGTTCTTTTTCTGCCTGCAACTTTTTCGGTTTTATACAAAAGTCTGAGGGCATTGATTTCCTGACCGGGCTGAGTTTGAGAACAGCACGGTCAATGGTACACGAATTTTCTCTTGGCCTGTGTCAAAGCTGACCAAAGGTGTAAAGAAAAATCGATACCCACACATAAACTGATACTAAGACTAATCAAAATTAGATGCTCATTTGAACAAGCGTAAATACTGGCAAAGATAGATAAATGGCCCTTTACTTACAGGATTCTGTTAGATCAAGACATCCATATTGATCTATAAAAGCTTGATTTCCTGTTTGAAACTGTGCAATGAATGAGTTGCTTTTCACTCTAGCAAAAAGTGTGTTTTATTGTACAAAAATAGCTACAAAACATTAATGACTCAGAGTCTAAATAACTTGAATAAATGCAAATTAGTTTAAGAAAGTGAGCGGGTATAAGGTGTATTCTCCAACATTCTCCTACAGAGAGACGACATTTATACAATACTCTATACAACCGTACAACAACTCACCCTTATGTAACAGATAATACACAGATAGGCGCTTTGTGTTACATTTTTTGTATGAAAAGCGCTTTATAAATAATGTTTGATTGATTGATTGATTGATTGATTGATTGATACTCCCTACAACTGTACAACAACTCACCCTTATATAATAGAATGAAAATACAGGGTGTCCATAAAGTCTTTTTAATTTAAAAAAAATATTGAAAAGGCAGTTGAATCATAACCAGATTTGTTTTATTTTAATTGTTTTATTTGAATCAGTGTTTATTAAAGATCCCATGACATGGTACTTCTTGATGCTTTTATATGGCTCCTTAATGGTTCCCTAATACTGTAAATGAATCCTTCTTCAAAATCAACACTCAGTGCATGAGAAACAGAGATAAGCTGAGAAAGAGTAATTTTTCTCACTCTGAACACTCTATAATGGGCGTTGTTGCTTGAATGCAAATGAGGAGAAAAGAGATGGCCTATAGTAGAGGGTGGGGGCGTGGCCAAACTCTCCGCTCTCAGCTGTGCGCTCTCTGATCCATTTCCTTGTTTTTGCGTGGAGAAGAGATTAGAAGCGTTCCATTGAAAAATAAACACATTTCCACAGAAAATAAAATTAAACCACTGCTGTTCAAAGGTCCAGAGGCTCAGATAAAGGACTTCCGAGCCTAGAAACACTCGGACGTGCCTCCAGGCAAATAAAAAAACGCATTTCACATTGCCTAGCGCATTCGCAGTCCAAACTCTCTGGGCGTGATTTACAGAGACGCTGAGTTCAGACAGACGGGGGTGGAACTGCATTTGCATTTCTTTTTTCGATCTGACGTCAATAAGGTGCCTTGTTCAAACTCGCCCGTTTGAGCTCCGATTTTTTGTAATGCAGAAAAGGATCGCAAATGCTCAGTTTAGACATTTCGCAACTTTTAACCATGGGGGGGGGGGCCTAAACAGGGTAGGGGAGCTCACATTAACGTTCAAAAACC